>CM062820.1:1471783209-1472110102 GCA_031772625.1 Pinus tabuliformis | reverse complement strand
AGGAATATATGCAAGCAGATGTTTTAAAAGTTGTTCCAATCCAATTAGTTCAGTGTCTCTTATTCTAACCATTTTTCAGTCCCCCAACATGCCTGTCTTATATGCAATTTCATCAAAGTCTTCCCCCTAACTACTTCTGCAAGGCAATCCTGATATGTTGAACCAATTATCAAACCAATTTGAGCTCAGCAAATATCTCAACTTGACGATCTATAGCGTCACTGAAGGCAAATTTTGGAAATTGTATATCTCTTATACCAGACGAAAGGGATAACCCCTTTATGCTTGTATGGACACACATAGTCACCTCGTGTTTCTCTACTTGGTAAAAGTCATATAATTCAAACCACGCATGGTTTCCCACTTTCATCTTCGGCAAGTGACTTATGACAAAAACTAATAAATGGCTCCCCACACAGTCATCCAGAAGCTTCCTTATGATATTTACATCTTTAAAATTCATAATTTTTTCTACAAAATTCCAATGGTCTTGTAATTGCCTGAAACCAAAGTTCAAGGTACCCAATTCTTTCTTAATGGCCTGCACATTCCTTTCTGCTTGAAAGATCTACTTTTTCAGGGAATCCAATCCTCGATCCAAAAATTTACTACGTTCTTGACTTTTATCAATGTGGCCAAATGTCCCTTTCATATCACATAGTAACTGTTTTTCTTCTCGTAAAAGCATACTCTCATGCTTAATTCTATTTTGCATATGGTATATCTTCTCATCAATTTCTTTTAACCTTGTCTATGTCAAACATTACTCACAAGATAGACAGGTAAGTTCTCCCTCTTTGAAGAATTATCCGGATTAACGAGACCTTGCCTGAGAGATGGTTTGGACTTCCACTGACAACAGACTTCAGCGTATCTGATGCTAGCTCAGCTTGCCTCAGTAATCTCTCTAACCTATACTTGAACACACCATATTTGGACTTTGTTTTATCCAACCATGAATCTTCAACCTTGTAGAGACCAACATAAATATTTTCAAAAAGATTAGCATTGTCCTTGATACCTCAAATCATTCTAACTTGAAATCCATGATGTTTGGTGTTGATTTGGAGTAGCATCGGATGTGCTCTAGCCATGAAAAATGGTGGAGAGGCTGAAACACAAGAGATCTCCAAGACCCATAAATGGTTTGGGGAAATTCTACCCGGTGAAGGAGATATTAAAATAATTAATATTTTTAATGGGTTCCTAAGTCTAAACTTAGGAAAATAAAAATATTAATGGGCATTAATATAAAATTGGGTTAGAAGGTTCTAAATGACATGGATCAAGCCAAATTTAATCTTAGCCGTTGATTAGAGATGTAATCTCAGCCGCTGAAGACTCAACAGAAAAAGTATAAGAGGAGGCTTGAGGATCAGTTGGAGATACACCAGATTGATCAGTCAATTCGATTTTCTAGAGCAGGGTTTGCTAAAAGAAATCGAACCAATGATCAGAGTTGCAACGAGGGGCAGTGAGTACGAGGCAGAGAGGCAGAGATAGTGTCGGAAGACTAGCGCAGAGGCAAAGAGGCAGACGCAGAACCAGAGGGAGCCATGCAGAGGCCAGCAGTGACTGCGCAGAGGCCAGAAGAGCCTGTGTCATCCATGCAGAGGCTGTAAAAGTGACGCAGAGGACCAGAGAGGCTGCGCAAAGCCTTAGAGGGCTGACACAGAAGGTTTCAGGTAGACGCAAAGGCTAGGAGGGCTCACACTGCTTCAGATTGTGTTGGAGAGGGTTTTGTGGGGCAAACAGTCAGAATATCTGTTTCTAAAGAGAGGCATTACTGCCAGATTTTTTATCTCTATCGGGTGAGCCAGTTTGGCACCCAGTGTACTCAAGAAAAGTTGCTCAATAATAAAACCATTAGAACTGTTGCACCAATTTTCCCAAGTTGGGTTTTTTGGGGGACGATTGTCCAAAAATAACGATGTCCCTTGTGTGTTTGTTCATTTCTTTCAGTTGTTGATCTGTAGATGGTTGACACTGTATTGTGTCTATTTCAATGTTTATATGGTTAAATAACTTGTTAGTAATTAAAGAAGTAGGCGAAATAAACTAGAGAATACAGATAAAATTTCTAACGAGTAATACTTAGAAATTTCAACATGGTATCAGAGCGTTGCAGATCACAGGAGAGCTAAAGGTGCCAGCTGAATCAGAGAATTTGCAACAGAAACAGTTGTCCGGAGTGACAAAAGTTGTTCCTAGGCAGAAAGAAGCGTAGAAGGGTTGACGCAGAGGGCCTGCGTCATCAGTTCGAGCGAGAGAGAGGCTAGCGCAGAGGCAGAAGAAGGCATAAGAGGCTCACGAAGAGCCACGCAGAGACCAAGAGGGTTGACGCAATTGGCCAAGAGAGCAAATCAACCTTCTTGGGATTGCACAGAGCTTAGAGGCTCAGTGCTTCAGTCGCTGCAGCATAGGAAGCTATGGGCAGATTGCGGGGAGTGAAGTTGGTGGGGTGTTGTTGCTGCCAAGACAGAATAATACCTAACAGGGCAAAACAAAGGTAGAGGGAGTCGTTACCTAGGCGGATTTCTAGCCAAGAAATCCATATCAGTGTTGCAGGTGCATAGGAGATCAGAGAGGTATGAATTCGATTGTTGGCAGGAGGATTTCCAGGAGGGAAATCAAGACTCAGAGGGAGTCGAAGAGAGAACTTCTAGGAGAGAAGTAGAGACTCAAAGGAGTCAAAAAGAAGAGCAGAGAGATGGCCATGAATGGACTGAGGGATCAGGACAGGTTGGACGGGGCATCCAACTTTGTCATCTGGAAGGCCAGGATCCTGTCCATTCTAGATAGACATCGCATCAAGGCCTTCGCCTTGAGAACCGTGGCTATCCCAGTCGACCCAGCTGACAATGAAAAGTATGAGGATGTGATGGCCAAGGTGAAATGCATAATCCTTGATGGAGTCAAGGATCATGTGGTCCAACATATTGCCGAGAAGAATACAACAAAGGAAATGTGGGACACCTTGACAACATTGTATCAGGGCACTTCCGTGCAGAGGAAGATGCTACTAGAGAATCAATTGTGGTCGTATCAGATGTAGAAGGGGGAGCATGTAGATCACTTACTCAGCAGATTGAAGGAGATTCAGGACCAACTGACTTCCATAGGGGCCACACCGATCAGGAGTTAATGGTGAGGACCGCCCTGAATGCAGTCTTTGAGGAGTGGGAGATGTTTGTCCAAAGCATTTTGGGCAAAGAACATCTTCCAAATTGAGAAGAACTATGGGCAGCTCTTCACCAAGAAGAGATCAGACGGTTAACCAAGACGGGAAGTAGCAGCAAAGGAGCACGGGTCAAGAAAGAGGAGGACGAGGATGCAGCTCTGGCATCTGCGGGGCAGCAGGAGAAGAGGAAGAAAAATGACCTCTCTAAGATAAAGTGCTTCAACTGTGGGAAATTGGAGCATTATGCAAACCAGTGTCCGAGGAAGAAGAATAAGGGAGAGGCGTCTGACTCCAAGGCAGCGCCAGCGAAGGCGGAAAAGGAGGTAGAGGATGATGACGATTGTGCCATGAGTGCTCATGTACCTCTAGAGAAGAGGTGGGTGACATCGAGCTGTATTCAAGAGGACTACAGGCGATGAGGGGCAAGATCCTTGAGGTACCCAAACTCTTGGATCATACCTGGCTATGGGAGCCCCGAAGTGACAGTAGCAAGATAACAGATGTCGATAGAAGCAGATGCAGATGGGGTGGCAGAGAGTGCTAGAGTGCAGTAGTCCTTGACAGTGCAAAGAGCGTTGCAGCAATGCGAGAGGCACAAAGGAGGTTGCAGCAGTGCAGGAAGGCACAGAGGTGGTTGCAGCAGTGCGAGAGGCACAGAGTTGTTGCAGCAACGCAAAGGCGCAAAGGGAGCACAAGATAGCGACAGAGAGAGCTTCAACATCGGGAGGGTTTCTAGCCTGACAAGGATGTCAATAGTGGTGGATCAGTTACTTACTTCTCAGTAACTGAGTTGCAGTGCAGCAATAGCAGTGGTAGTGATATGGGCAGCATGATGAGAGAGAACTACAAAGAAGATGCAGCGTTGGGAGAAAGGACTAGCAATAGCACAGATGCAGAGGGAGTTGTTGTACAGATGCAGTAGTGTAGAGGATGTTGGTCGGGAAGGCCTAGCATCAGCACAAGTACCGTGTCATATAATCAGGGTGATGCTCAGTAGTGGAGTATTACTAGAGCACATTCCTCGCTAAGAGGGAGTGTTGATTTGGGGTAGCATCGGATGTCCTCTAGCCATGAAAATTGGTGGAAAGGATAAAGCACATGAGATATCCAAGACCCAGAAATGGTTTGGGGAAATTCTACTCAGTGAAGGAGATATTAAAATAATTAATATTTTTAATGGGTTCGTAAGTCTAAACTTAGAAAAATAAAAATATTAATGGGTATTAATATAAAACTGGGTTAGAAGGTTCTAAATGACATGGATCAAGCCAAATCTAATCTTAGCCGTTGATTAGAGATGTAATCTCGGCCGTTGAAGACTCAACAGAAAAAGTATAAGAGGAGGCTTAAGGATCAGTTGGAGATACACCAGATTGATCAATCAATTCGATTCTCTAGAGCAGGGTTTGCTAAGAGAAATTGAACCAGTGATCAGAGATGCAACGAGGGGCGGTGAGTACGAGGCAGAGAGGCAGAGATACTGCCAGAAGACCAGCGCAAAGCCAAAGAGGCAGACGCAGAGCCAAAGGGAGCCACGCAGAGGCCAGCAGTGACTGCGCAGAGGCCAGAAGGGCCTGCGTCATGCACGCGGAGGCTGCAAAAGTGATGCAGAGGGCCAGAGAGGTTGCACTCAGAGGGCTGACACAAAAGGTTTCAGGCAGACGCAGAGGCCAAGAGGGTTGACGCAATGCTCAAATTGTGCTAGAGAGGGTTTCGTGGGGCAGACTTTCAGAATATTTGCTTCCAAGGAGGTATTCCTGCCAGATTTTTTTATCTATGTCAGGTGAGCCAGTTTGGCACCCAGTGTACTCAAGAAAAGCTGCTAATAATAAAACCCTCAGAACTGTTGCACCGGTTTTCCCAAGTTGGGTTTTTCCGGGGACGATTGTCCAAAAATAACGGTGTCCCTTGTGTGTTTGTTCATTTCTTTCAGTTGTTGATTTGTAGATGGTTGAGACTGTATTGTGTTTACTTCAATGTTTATATGGTTAAATAACTTGTTACTAATTAAACAAGTAGGCGAAATAAACCAGAGAATACAAATAAAATTTCTAATGGCTAATACTTAGAAATTTCAACATTTGGTTCGCTCAAGGGAAAGATCCCCCCTTTTTAATTTATGATCATCATCTTTTGCTGAGGAAACAAATTGAACAACAAAATGTTGCTCAAGAGAATTATGTCTAGAGATTGACTTGAGAGGTTTTTTCTCAAAGGATCTTGCAGTGTTAGCATTTATTGACTCCGAGAAGATGAATGTTTCAGTCATGCGAGAGTCTCTAGGATATTAAAAACAGTATTCCTAACCTTCCCGTTGAAACGGTTGATTATGCTCCAAATTAGAGGATCCATTGTGTTGAGTCAAAATGCAGAAGCCAACAACTTGTTGACTAGGGTTGCTAATGTTTGTTTCTGATGAACTCTTACCACTAGAACTCCTACCACTGGTATCTTGCTCTTTATGGGTTTCTTTAACATAGATTTCACTATAACTTTTCTTCAGTCCATTTTGTCCTCTCTCATCAGCTACAAGATCATTGAAGGGCCTTCCTTTAGGGGACATTAAATCCCTGCAACGACTCCCACAAGCTTCTGATCTTGACAACTAACATCTATTGACTCCGAGAAGATGAATGTTTCAGTCATGTGAGAATCTCTAGCATATAAAAAATGGTACTCCTGACCTTCTCATTGAAATGGTTGACTATGCTCCAAATTAGAGGATCCATTGTGTTGAGTTGAAATGCACAAACCACCAACTTGCTGACTAGGGCTGCTAATGTTTGTTTCTGATGAACTCTTACCACTAGAACTCCTGCCACTAGTATCTTGCTCTTTATGGGTTTCTTTAACATAGATTTCACTATAACTTTTCTTCAGTCCATTATGTCCTCTCTCATCAGAAGATCATTGAAAGGCCTTCCTTTAGGGGACATTAAATCCCTGCAGTGACTCCCACAAGCTTCTGATCCTGACAGTGGTTGTGGGTATCAAATTTGATCAAACTCAGGGGAGCAAGTTCAAGAATGATGATAATCATGGTTATTCATTAGCACTGAAGGAAATGATACTTGGTTTCATGTTGAGGTGGTGAATGAGAGTAACAGTGTCTCTTCTCCTGTCTGTTATCTCTTTGATGCCTTGTGTCATGGTTACTGTGTTCTTCATGTCCCTTCGATGAAATTCTCCTGTTGCTTTCTCTTTTAGTTGTAATTTCCCCATTTCTTTCTCCATATCTTTCCTTTTTGCTATTTGTTTTCCACATGTTGCAAGTGAGCCTACTTGAGAAATCTTTGAAGAATTAGATGAATGATCCTGCTTTTGTAAGGAACTTGAAGAAATTAACACTAGGCTAGAAAGTATATTCCCAAAATACACAACATTCATGCTCTTTCTTCGAGAAGAAATTTGTGGGCTAATAGGCAGTCCAGATGGCTATAATTTGACAAACTTTCCATTCTCAACATCTAGAGGGATTTGCTTCTCTTTCTAGGGCACGATATTCTCTCTTGGTGGATTATAACTCTGTGTTGCAACAATTGGATGTTCTCCTAATAAATCAAGATCGTTTTCTCTATCCATGAAAGGAACCTGTGAGCATGACTCGTGAACAGAATCAAAAGATGAATTTGGACACTTCTTGGATGATAAGATGTCTTCCCCGAGAAACTCGTCATTCTTCTCCATACTAGGCAATTTCTGCTTAACAACATCTTATGCACTACGTACCTTAGAATCCTTGGTTTTTTCTGGAGGGATAAAATCTTCATCAACCTGCTCTTCAATTGAGAGACCCTTTGTATGTGAGCTACCTTTAGTCTTCTTCTCCATTAACCTGTGTTTTTCATCATCCTCTGCACCTTCAATTCCAACTTTCTCGTGCTCCTTGTCCAAGCCATTCGCACCATCCTCGTTTTCCAAGTCCTGAGATTGAGATTTGCAATTCTCCTCCAACTTGTTTTCCTCACCCAGCATACTCAGTATTTATTCGAGCTTGCAAGTCACATCAACTTAGGGTGATAATTCAAGCTTTATGTTCATCCGTTAAAATACCCTGAGATTCAACTCACGGTTCTTATCAACTAAACACTGGACTTAGCATCACTGGTTGAATCCTGTCCATATTGTTCAGATTTCTCATCATTCCTAGACTTATTTTGAGCCCCATCAATATTGTAAGGCGGATATTTTGAGTTTCCCATACCACCATATCAAGAGATTGAGGTGTTTTATTCTTTTTAGAAGGGTGTAGCCATGTAAGCTAACCTGGGTGCCTTCTAGTCCTCAAACAATTGTTCGATGGCTGGATACTTATGAAGATCAGTGATAGGACTAAACCAAAACTCCTTCCAATTCCTCATGACTACTTTCGGAGGAATCACCACTCTAATTTGAAAGAGTGTCAGTCAGTCACCAAAATAGACTAGATCTCATTGTTAATCCCTCAGGTTAGTAGAATGCACAGCTCTAATACCACTGTGATATCCTTAGGGAATATTTTCCCTTAGGGTTATAAGCCACAAAATAAATTGTACACAATCTCCCTTTCAAATCCAACAAATATCAATGTTGCATGACTCATACTCGGCATTTACTCGACTAGCATATCACTCATCAACTCCGGAAGACTCAAGAACAAACTAGGGAAAGAGTCGGCAAGTAACAAAAACCTAAAAAATATCTCATTTTTTTTTTGCATAAAATATAAACTAATGGCATTTCCAACACATTCAAATTATAAAACCATGGTTTACCAAGAATTAATATCATATCTCATAGAAAATGATCATATAAGTTATAACATAACACAATTGAGATTTGTATTCAAAAAATTTCAAAGCAAATTGAAAAATGATTTCATAAACAAAATAATATATGGTAGCAAATTTCAAGTTCTTCATGAATCATAACATAATTAGAAAACCAAAATTAGATAGTGTCTCCACGTGCAATGTCATATATCATGCATTAGCACGAGGACGGCTAGAATGAGACCTCAAGGAGCTAGTGCCAACATTAGTGGGTTCAAAAAACAATTGTGAGGAAGGTGTATTTGGAATTTCCATTTGAGAAAATGGAGACCAAAGGGATCTTGTGTCCCCTCATCAAGACAACTCAAATCATAAATAGGCAACTCCACAACCCATTCGGACTCTAGATCAATGTCATCCAATGCAATTGGATCTAAATCCTTTGGACGCATTTGTTTAGTAAGTAGTCGAAGGTTGTAATAGATGTAGACCAACTTCTGCAACTGCTCATGCTCCAACCTGTTATGCTTTTTTCTATGGAAGTGCTCAAACATTGACAAATTGTGCTCAAATCTTGAAGCACTACAAGGCTAGCTTAGAACTTTGATTGCGAATTCTTGCAATTTTGGTGCCTCTGTGCCACAATCTATCCCCGAAGTGGTTGTAAATTACAATAAAAAGGTTTTGAGCATTGCAAATTGCAATGCAAAACTTAAAGAATTTATAGAATTTAAAATATGAATCTTATATGGTATTTTCTTGTCCCTCAGTCGTATGGTTGAGTTAAATCCAAACATGCCAGATGCTTCCTTGTACATGCCTCATTGCAAATTGATTTTCTCTTGAAGTTCTTGGCTAGGAAACATCCTCTTAATACATATCATGACACCTCTCACCACCTCGGGATCTGTTTGAATATTAGACCCCTCATTATATAATATGCTTGGTTAGATATACTCCCGATGCATGCAACGGTGAATGTAGTTGTCTATCCCATCTGGGATCAATAATTTCCCATATAGGGAGATATTTAGATGAATCTCCCCTATAAAAAGCTTTGATGGCCTCATTGGCCCTGTCCATTCCCTCATAAATGTAGCCCATTGGAGGCTTGTCTCCATCCATGATCCTCAAGACTTTCACAAAGGTCTCGATTAAGCTAACAATTTCAGTGAATTTCTCCCACAAGTCCTCTTTGAAGATAGACACCTTCACAACCATGGCATCCGGTTTTGTGCAATATTTCCAAAATAGCCATTGTTGGCTACAAAACATTCGTCTCAAAGCTTGGTACTCATTCAAAAGGCTTTGGAGGGAGAGAAAATTAGTGGCAAACCATGTGATAGTGGGTCGGCTAAGCTCACCCTCTGTGAATTCTCTCATAAAACTCAACACCCAAGCATGGTTATAAATGTACATGGTTATAAATGCACTCTGCAACATCTTGCACCCCCAACAACTTTCCAATGTCCTCTAAAATCATGTCTATGCAATGGACAGCACATGGGCTCCAAAAAATGGTAGGATATTTTTTGGTTAGCATTCTTCCTGTTGCCACATAATTTGCAGCATTTTCCGCGATTATCTTGACAACATTTTTTACCCCAACTTCCTCCACAACCTCTGACAACATTGAAAAAATCAGATTTGCATCCTTTACATGTGAAGATGCATCAATGGACTTTAGGAACATGGTTTCTTTAGAGCAAGCGACAATAAAGTTGATGATTATTCTACCCCTCTGGCCTGTCCACCAATCTGACATAATTGTGCACCCAGTGGTCTTCCATGAGTTTTTAATGTTGTCCAACTATGCCTTGACAAATTCAAACTCCTCATTAAGGTCTTTCTCCCTAAGTGAATTATAGGAAGGTGCTTTGTAGCCAAGGCCAACACATGCAATTGCATCTACCATGGGTTGAAAGAAAGGTGACTTTGCATAGTTAAATGGGAGGCTATCATGATACCAAAACCTCCTCACTACCATATCTGCCTCCTTTTTTTCATTAAACTTTCCAAGCTTGGTTGAGATCTCGGCCCAGTGCAAGGAAGGAAGAAAGGAGATGTTATAGGAGATGCATTTCGCACAACATTTGATGAGGCAAAACTTGTAGGAACATGTTGACCCTATGACTATGTCTCAGATCCACCAATTGTTATTGTCTCACGCTTCGTTCTTGTCTCTTAGCATTGTGTTCATGAATGGCATCCAAATAAGCTTGCATTTTCACTATCACTTCTGGAGGGCAATGATCACAAATTATCGCATCTCTACCCACTATTCTAGCCAGGTGGTATTTCAATCTATTTATGCCCCCAAACACCACAGTGGGACAAAAGTTGCATTTGACTCTCTCGTCAGAATTGGGATCATCACAAGTACCATATTCCCAAGCTTCATTAAGAGGCCTTCTAGACTTGGATTTAGCCTTAGGAGCCATGGAATTATGGATCAGGAATCAAGATGACAATCTGATTTCAGACAAAAAATATATTAAAATTTTTTAATTTTTTTTAATTACAGAGGCATGCAATAAAAAAAAGGCCCACAAAGGCCTGCAGCAGCCACATTGTGGTTGTTACAGGCCCTCTGCCCGGTGTTGTTGCAAGCTAACAATTGTTGTTGAGAGCATCTATGCGCCTATATCAGGGCTGCAGAGGCTTGCAACAGGCTCTCTAGAGTCTACCCAGCATTGTTACAGGCCCATAGGCAATTATAATAAATAAAAAATAAATAAAATAAAATAAATAGAACTTAATTAATTTTTTTTTTAATTTAAAGTATTTTAATTTGTTTTAATTTTTACTCAAGAATCAAGAGATCCCGCAAGCCTACCTTAGGGCCGCAAAAGCCTTCTGCAGCCCTGAGACAGGCCCACGGGACCTCCAAATAACCAATTATATATATAACAATTAAGATTTTAAATTATAACAAATTATAAAAAATAGTTATTTGGAGGCACCGTGGGTGCCCTATAACAGCCTGAAAAATGAATTTTAGAAAGCAAAAAAAAATTAAAAAATAAAAGAATTTCAAACTGTAATGATCAATTGAGATGCCTACCTTGCTCGCTACCTGCCAGATGGTTATTGGAAGCTAGAGGGGACTCTATAGTTGTTGGATTGTCACTGTTTGATCATTGTTGCCTGATCGTGAAGTCAAGTGACTCCTCCAGCGAGAAGTCGACCTCTTTACCAGGAAAAATGGCAAGAAAGGCAAGTATGTCGAGTTGAGTGAGTCAGGGCAAGCTTGAACGAGTGATAGTGGATCCACCGCGTTCCAAGTATGAGGGGACAAGTATGGCTGAGTGGCCCCTTGGTAGGCGACTCGATCGTACTCGGCCCACTCGGCAAGCAATCGCCGAGTTGTGCAACACTAACAAATATAGAGTACATAATGATATAGTCAAGTAGTGGGTTTTTTTTTACCAAACATCAATAACTCACATTAGTTTCAATTTAATATTGTTTCTAAGGCTATTACACCAGCAAGCCTAGTTGTATAGGATCCATAACAATGGTAATCCTTCAAGATGGATATTGGCTAGTTTACATAAGCTTTCAACAACAGTCAAACCCCAGTCAACCAATTGTCCCAATAATTAACTGACAAGACTATTTAAGAACAACTCGTCTAGGATATTTATTACTTTTGTCATTCCAGTGATGCCCTATTGAGCTGAACTAGTTGTCTTGCTATGGTTGTTCTAGAATCTTGTCACTAATATCAAACGAAATCGTTGATCCTCATTGATCACCACCATATCCTAATCCATCCTCTGTTATCTCCACAATAAATCGTTATCCAACAAGATCTTTAAAGAGGAAAATTGTGGCCTCCAAAACTCTCCTGCAGTTATGAATAGCTCTTTACATCATAGAGGTTAACCCGCTGCCTAGGCACATTTCCAATTCCATGTGTTGTTGCAGAACTACTTGTTTGGATAATGATTGTATAGAAAAATCCTCCCTGGTGTGGCCGCTAGTTAGAAAAAACAAAGTTTCAATTTGCGTGGATAAGGGAAGACCCTCGCTTCTCCTGGGTGTTTTCCATAGAAGAAGACCTAATCAAACCCTAACGCCTTCAAGTATTGACTTCCCAGATTCAGTTTTGACTAGACCCTCCCTAGACTTCTCTAAAATAAGTCCAAACACTCGCTAACCAGGCCACAGATATTCGCCTTAGAATTCCTTGATCTATCACAGATAGGTAGGTTATCGTAGAGTGTCTCCACAACTAAGCGATCCTCAGAAGTTCCTTGCTTGCCAGAAAATAGGATAGAAATGTCTCAAGGAGATTATACCAAACAGATGAGAGAAATAGGAGATTATTTAGGGTGGAATCATCACCACCGAAACTAAGCAAAAGAGAAAGGGGTCTTAAAACCCTCAAAGCCTCAGATCACAAACAAAAATATCCAATCCAAAATGATGATAAAATGATTTCTCCTCTATCTTGTTTATAGATTCCTTATGGGGTCTCTTCTCCTTATTTTGATGAGCAGGGTTACAATTTTCCCTCCACTTAGCCCCCGATTCTAGCTTCCTTCACAGGTTTTGCCCCAATTACCCCAATTTACCCAATATTTCCCCAAAAGCATTGGATAATGGGTTTCCCCCTTTATCATTGACTATAGCCTATGGGGTTGGATAGGCTATTTCGTCCTCCCTTGGGAAATTAATTAGAAGGGAACATTACACACAAAGGGAGAAACAAAATACACCTAGTAGTAGAAAAACAAAGGAAAATAGAAAGATTGATTGAGACATGCCAAAAGCAAGAAACCCTCATATCTAATGGAGTAGTGGGCATGGAAAAACAAGTGGAGACTATGCTCTTCCATATCCTCCACTGATAAACTTTTGGGGGCAAAAATCATCCCATTAGGGAGGTTTGATTCAAAGTAGATCAATGATAGAGAAATGGCTTACTCTTTTCAATGGTTTTTATGTTTCCGAGTTATTGCTTGAGTAACACATTTAATGGCTACAACTCCTTGTTAAATCCTCATTATAAGACTTAGTTCAAAGCCCCTTTTCCAATGCAATAGAAGAATCCCTGAGAAATGTGCAAGAGTGGACAAGTGTGGAGTAGAGGTGTCACCCCCTCAATTTGCATTCTATATGACAAGGAAAAGGCCAACACTAGAAATTTGACATGTAGAGGTGTTACCACCACACTCCACACTTTGCCTAAAGCACATACAAGAAAATCACATAGAGTAAGGCATGTACGGTAAGGGCTATGTGGAGATTTGGTTTTTTTTTAAAGAAAGGAGTGGCACCTTTTCATTTTACACCAAAAAAATGAAATTTGGTGGACCACACCCACAAGTAACAAGAAGACCCTTTCCTACCTAGCAAATGGCATGGCCCTATATAGTGGAGACGTGCACATCTCTTTTCAAATAGGAAGATACCATGTGGCTCCATTCTATCAAAAGCAACCTTAAGAGAAGAAATGCAATCCCAAAACTTGTTACAAGAGGTAGTTACATAGGATGGGTTTGACTAGCAATTTTGGAACATTGTACATTAGGGAGACAATTGAACGCATTTGGGAGATTATTGATCATACACATGGAAGAAGCACTACAAGGAGAAAGATTCATAAAGAGGTAGACCTCAAACAAGAAAGAAAAAAAATGGAGTTGGAAATTGAGCTTGGGATGTTAATGGTGAAAAAGCAAAAGACTAAGGACTAAAAATGAAAAGCTTGAGGATGAAAAGGAGTCTATATGCCTGCCCATGGGGAACAAAGATTGTCTTAGAACCAAACTGCAATTTGTTGAACACAATCGAAAGAATAAGAGTACACAAAATCTCTATAATGTTCTTGAATTTTGTGAGCACCAAGTGTGAAATTCCACAAATGCAGTAACCAGAAATTTATCTTCTAACTTATGCAGTTTATTTGTCTTTTGTAAATTAACTTACTACTACAATTCTTCACAAATAAAAATGTTGCAGAAAATAAAATGCAAGAACTGAGAAAATAATCCACGCACACACAATAATTTTGATACCAATATTTTTGGACAATCATCCCTAGAAACATCCCGAAGAGAAAACTACTGTAGCAGATGAGGGTTTTATTATTATTAATTATTCAGCAATTTAGGAGTACAATGATTTGCTTATCTGATAATGGCAAAGCTCTAGCAAATAATAATCTCCACTGGAATATTATTTGGAGACACAAAATTCTCCTCAGCAACTCGATCTGGCCTCTCCCAACCAACTCCCACTCCTCTTGGCTATTCACACTGCCTACCAAAAATGCGCACTACTGCTTCAAGAAAATCCGCATAGCCTTTGGAATCTCTTCTTGCAAGTCATTCTGCCTCAAGCAACTTCCCTGACCCATTCGCTCTGTCTGCGAGCAATAGATTCGACACTGACAAATTGAAACGAGCTCCTCTTGGTAACTCACACTGCAATTTCGGCGTCCTCCTGCAAATAAAATCGGCCTCCTTTCCTATCACTGAGACACTAGAAAATCTAAGGAAATCCTCTCTGAATCCTCCTCCCAAATCTCTGTTGAAATCCCACTGTTGGTGTCTCCCTCTGCTTCAACTACGCCCTTGTTGAATAACTGTAATTGGGTAAGTTGAACTGCTTAAGTGTTGTTTCTCTCCAACCCCATCGACTTGCTCTTTATAATCTCTCGTTGAGCTATCAACGGCCATGATCTAATCACAATCAATGACTAAGATCATCTTGACCCCATCAAGTAACTTTTCTGGAAGTCTCTAAAGAAAAATCAATTTTCCTCAATTAATATGATTTAATTAACCAGTTTTCCTAAGTTAGACTTAGGGAAATATTTAATTGTGGTCAATTAATCTAATTGAGGTGTTTCTTGCAAAACCTTTTTTGGGTTCTGGAGACCTTGTGTTCCATAGCCTCTTAGACACCATAGAGACTAGAACACCTGTTCATTGCTACCAAAAACTAACACTCCCTCTTAGCAAGGAAGGTGTTCTCCATTATTCCCATCTTATCCCTGAAGTAGACAAACTTTTCCTTACCCAAGGCCTTCGTGAGTATATCTACAACCTGTTGATCTGTGGGAACATGTTGTAGTCGAACTAATCCACGCTACACACAATCTCTGATGAAGTGGTATTCGATGTCGATATGCTTCGACCTATCATGAAAAAATGGATTGTCAAAGAGCCTGATGCAACTCTGATTATCACATTAGATATTAGTTGAATCCATCCGCTGACCAAACAAACCCACTAGCAGCTTTCAAAGCCAAATAGCTTCGCATGTGACCATGTTTATTGCCATGTATTCAGCCCTTTCAGAACTCAATGCCATGGAATTATGCTTCCTATTGCACCAAGAGACAACCCTTGATCCAATACTGAAGCAACACCTTGAGGTGATTTCCTGGTCCACTGAGCTACCTGCCCAATTTGCATCTGTGTATCCACATAAACTCACACCATCACTTCGAGTATATCTCGAACCATACTCAACTGTGCCACACAAATACCTCAAAACGTGACTAGTTGTTGTCCAATGCACCCTCTTTGGCTCCACCATAAACTGACTGAGAGTGTTGACCGTGAAACAAATGTTTGGCCTTGTGTTGACCAAATACATAAGAGATCCGATGAGCTGCCTATACAAGGTTGGGTCCACATCCTCATCCTCCAATGCATCTATCTTCCTCTAGTTAGTAATCATAGGCGTGGACATGGGTCTACAATCCTCAATCCTGAACCTCTTCAGGATCTCCATAGCGTATCTCCCTTTCCCAAGGAAGATCTCCCCGCCTGTTTGCCATACCTACAGCCTAGAAAGTAGTGCATCAATTCCAAATCCTTCATCTCAAATTCTGCTGCCAAGTCCCTCTTGTAGTCCTCTATGAACCCTGATGACCCTATCAAGAAGAGATCATCCACATACAAAACTAGGATGAGTGGCTCACCTCCAACCATTAGATAGTAGAGATTGGAGTCTGCTTCACTCTTCACGAAGCCCATCTACTGCAAGTAGCTATCAATCTATCCATACCATGCCTTGGGAGCTTGTTTGAGCCCGTATAGCGCTCTCTTCAGTCTACACACATGTGTGCCTCTCTCATGCATCTCCAAACCCTCTGGTTGTTTGTTATACACCTCCTCCTCTATCTCCCCATTCAAAAATGTTGTCTTGACGTTGATCTGGTGAATCTGCCAGCCCATTTGCGCTTCTAGGGATATTACTGCTCGAATAGAGGTAAATCTGGCCACTGGTGCAAAGGTCTACTTGTAATCAATCCCTTCCTTTTGCACATACCCTGCGGCCACAAACCTTGCCTTGTACTTCTCTACACTACCATCAGCAACATACTTGATCTTGCAGATCCATCTGGAGCCGACCACTGCCCTGTCTACTAGTCTAGGCACGACCTCCCATAAATGTTGATCATGATGGAGTTATACTCCTCCACCATGGCATCCTACCACACTTGATGATGTGCAGCCTCCCCATAACTGGAAGGTTCTTTTTGAATGACCTTTGTCACCAATGCCTTGTACCTGTCTGGCTATCTACGCTCTCTTGGCCATCCTAAGAATTCCCACGAACTCCTACGCATCCTTCAGCGTCTGACAGACTTCTTTGTTGTTTCTACCACTAGTCGTGGTTGGAGCTTGATGCTCCTCATCCTGCCCAGTCGCTTCGCTTGTTGAGCACTCGTAGGACTCTTTGCACCTAAGTTAATGCTCGTACTAGTGACTGTACTCGTATTTTGTTGTCCCTGAAGTTGTCCCTGTTGTTGTTGCTCAGCCCTTGGAGCTTCTACTGCCTCAATCTGATCATCTACTGGAAACTCGTGAGATCTCCTTAAGGCTTTCTCCTCCTGGAACTTCAAGTCCCATCTCATGATGATCCTCCTGCTGCTCGAAACATAGATGTTGTATGCCTTGGACGTTTCATTGTAACCAATGAAATAGCCCTTCTCTGCAATCTAATCAATTTGGTGTTTTTTTCATTCGACACATGACAGTATGCTATACTACCAAAGATTCTGAAGAGCCCAACCTTTGGCTTCTTCCCTGTGAAGACCTCCTTTGGTGTTACCTTCCCCAACGCTCTATGAGGAACCCTGTTCTATATGTACATCGTTGTTCTACATGCCTCTGCCCATAGAAACTTGAGCATATCCTGGTCATACAGCATAGTCTTTGTTGTCCCAACAATCAACCTATTCTTCTGCTCCACTACTACATTCTGTCGTGGATTTTATGGAGTCGTCCACTCTCTCTTGATGCCCTCCTTCGCACAGAACCCCGTGAAGTCACTATTTGTGTACTCTCCTCCATTGTCTGTATGAAGCACCTTGATCCTTTTTCCTATTATGTTCTCCACAAGAGCCTTAAACTCTTGGAAGTGATTGAAGACTTCATCCTTCATCTTCAAAAAGTAGATCTAGGTCTTCTTGGAGTAGTCATCTATGAAGGTGACGAAATACTCATACCCTCTGCGAGATCTGGTGGACATAGGGCAACAAATATTTGAATGAACAAGCTGCAACACACCATCGGCTCTACTATCACTTCTTGGGAAAGTTGCCTTAGCGAATTTCCCAAACATGCACCCCTTGCACACATCATCATGTTCCGTGCTTAATTCTGGAACACCATTCATAGTCTCCCTGAGCATCCTAAGTGCTCCATGGTGTAAATGTCCCATTCTCCTATGCCACAATTCTCCCAAGTCTCTACCACTGCTATTGTTGCTGCTAACTAGTGCCTTTGGAGAATCAAGTTGCAACCTATAAAGCTTGTTGCTTTGAACTCCAATCTGCTTCACCTTCTTACAACTTAGGTGTTAATGAACACCTTCTACCCTACAAAGTAGACATCATATCCCTTATCTTATAGTGCAGAAACTGAAATCAAGTTCATGCCCAAACCTGGCACATGCAACACATTTGTAACATTAGTGTTCTTGCCTAACTCCCTCTAAATATTGATGGTACCTCTCAGAACTAGAGTACACTTTGTTTTGTTT
Source organism: Pinus tabuliformis (assembly GCA_031772625.1). Lineage (NCBI taxonomy): Eukaryota > Viridiplantae > Streptophyta > Pinopsida > Pinales > Pinaceae > Pinus > Pinus tabuliformis. The sequence goes on along the minus strand of CM062820.1, from coordinate 1,472,092,159 downwards.
CCCATCTAAATTTGGAAGTCCATCTCCTCCTCCCTATAGCTAGAGAAGTAGTCTCTAACCTCCATCATATGTGTTGACACTCCATTGTCTATGTACCAGACACCTATGGATGTGGAGCTAGAGAGGCAAGCTATGAGATCGAATTCATCTTCCAACCTAGAAGACAAATCCAAATTGTCATGATCTTTGAATCCTGCTGCGGCCATCTCTGGAAAATCTGCAAGCTCAAATACACTGGAGAAATTGATAAACTGGGTTATAAAACCTCGTGTGCTTTCTCTTCCTGGTCGTCCTAATTTACTCCTGCAAAACCCTTTTGTGGAAAACCCTTTGTGCTAGATCTGCTTTGGTACCATGTGAAATTTCCACAAATGAAATAACCGAAAATTTATATTCTAACTTATGCAATTTATTTGTCTTTTGTAAATTAACTTACAGCAAGTAACGATAAATTCACTATTGCAATTCTTCACAACTAAAAATATTGCGGAAAATAAAATGCAGGAACTGAGAAAATAATCCATGCACACAATAATTTTGACACCAATATTTTTGGACAATTGTCTTTGGAAAAACCCCAAAGGGAAAACTAGTGTAGCATATGAGGGTTTTATTATTATTAATTCTTCAAAAATTTAGGAGTGCAATGATCTGCTTTCCTAATGATGGAAAAGTTCTGGCAAATAATAATCTCCACTGGCAAAATAATCTGGAGACACAAAAGTCTCCTCTACAACTCGCTTTGGCCTCTTCCAACCAACTCGCACTCCTCTTGGCTATTCACATTGCCTGACAGAAATGCGCACTACTACTCCAAGAAAAGTCACACAGCCTCTGGAATCACTTCTTGCAAGTCGTTTTGCCTCCAACAACTTCCCTGACCCACTTGCTCTATCTTCAGGCAATAGATTTGGCACTAACAAACTGAAACGAGCTCCTCTAGGCAACTCACACTGGCTAACTCGCACTATTATTTCAGCCTCCTCCTGTAAATCAAATCAACCTCCTTTCTTGTCACTGAGACACAAGAAAATCTGAGGAAATCCTCTCCGAAATCCTCCTCTCAAATCTTTGCTAAAACCTCGTTGTTGGTGTCTCCCTCTGCTTCAACTGCGCCCTTACTAAATCACTGCAACTAGGTAAGTTGAACTGCTTAAGTGTTGTTTCTCTCCAACCCCACCGACCTGCTCTTTATAATCTCTTGTTGAGCTATCAACAGCCATGATCTAATCACAAACGATGGCTAAGATCATCTTGACCCCATTAAGTGACTTTTCCGGAAGTCTCTAGAGCAAAACCGATTTTCCTCAATTAATCTGATTTAATTAACCATTTTTCCTAAATTAGACTTCGGAAATATTTAATTGTGGTCAATTAATCTAATTGGGATATTTCTAAGGTGTTTCTTGCGACACTTTTTATGGTTATGGATATCTTGTGTTCCTTAGCCTCTTAGACACCATAGAGACTAGAAAACATATCCACTGCTACCAAAAACTAACATTGAGGACATTAGCATCGCTTGCCTAATGGTCTCTTTTAGGCTAGTGAGAGAGAAAATTCACTGGGGAAATTAAGGAGTTTTGCAAATTTTGATATTACTATTAATTTTGTAAATAGGTGGCAAAAGGGTAAAATGGTGGCAAACAGGCTAAATAATAAAATAAAACAAGTTGTAGAAGCTTGGAGAAAACTCAATAAAAAATTATAAAGTGAGAAAGAAGCTCATTTGCAGGGCATTTTATCAAATCATTTCTCATTGTTATTGAAGAGAAGCTCAAGCGAGTTTCAAATTGGGGGTTTCAAGTGAAATCCTCTCACTAGTTTCGGTGGATCCCTTTTTGCCACCCTAGCTAGTTTCTTCCCAATTTTGGTGGAATTCCTTGCCACCCTAGTTGGATTTCCATTTTGTCGGATTTATTGCTAATTTATTTTGCAGGTGATCTAGAGTTCATTTATTTGTCGCAGGAAGAGTTCACTTGCCAAGGAGGTCGAGTTCTTGAAAGGGGCTAAATTGTTTAACTTTGGGGCTAAATTGATAGAGAGCCCATGTTCACCCACAGAGGCCGAAATTCTTCTTGCGGAGGGGCCGAATTGACTGAATTTATGGGGCCGGATTGCTATCTAGCAAGAGGTCGAATTGCAATTTATCCAAGGAGGGGCTGAGAGCCATAACTTTGAAGAGGTCGACTTTATTATCTCCAAGAGCCCGTGCTCAAATTTTCCCTAGGGTCGAGTCCCTTTTGTTGAAGCCAAATTAATTTGGGTCGAGTTGCTTGTGGGAGAGGTTGAATTTCCCTTACTAAAGGCCAAGATCATAGAAACTATAGGAGGTTGAGTTCTTGCTTTTGTGGGCCGAATTTCTCCTCACCTGGAGGACGAGTTTTGAAGTGGGATCAAATTCCAGTTGTTCGAATTTTTGAGGACCAAATTCTTACCAAGGCCAAGTGCATTTTCCAAAAATCGCTGAAGGGGTCGAGTTCATATCTTAAAAAAGGTTGATTTCCCATTTTCTCAAGGTCGATTTACCACTCCCTTTTTGGGGGTAGAATTACATCAAACCCCAAGAGGGAAGAAGTGCGAAAATCTCTTGTAGCTGGGAAAAGGTGTGAAGTCTGCTGTCGAAGAGCCGAAGTGAATGCGAGTTTGGGGAAGTCTAAGGAGAGAAGGAAAAATGAAATTTTGGTGTTTATCTTTCTCTGTTTCATGTCCTAGATTGGGAGATCGAAGTCTTCTAAGTTTCACTGTTGCCAGAAGCTGCCAGTTGTCGTAAGTTGCCGCCTAGACGAAGTTACTGGAAAGAGGTCGAAATTTTGGGACGCTGACTTGGTGTGCAGGGAAGGTCTGGTCTTGGTCTAGGGTGAAGAGTCTCAAAGAACACTATTGAAAGGAAGAATTATCTTGACTGGGTTTTCCCCTCAAAGGGGGTTTTGCCCTGGCATGAGCCTACATCTGGTGTTTATTGTTTTATTGTTTTATGTGTTGCTGCTTTGGTAATTGCTTGATAAACTAAAAGAAAGAAGATACAAAGAATCGTAATAACAAGAAACATCACAAGTAATTATCAAGAATAAGAAAACTTTTCTGCCTTTCTAATTTTCTAACACATTGGCCCATGCAACCCTGCATCAACCTCCATCTACACCCAACACATTGGCCTTCCATATGTCAACCTACATCTTCACTCCACCTGTTACACAGTAATTTGTCACCATTTGTCACCGTCCCTCTTACCCCTTTCTCGCACTTTGGAGGACTCATTCCGGGACCTGTGAGAAGTGACATAACTTGAAAACACTTGCATTATGTTCCCTTAAGTATGGACTTCATATGCGTTGAAGACATCTCCTGCAGAATATCCTTAAAAAGTCCCCTTTTTCCATTAGTGCGGATCCACAGTGTATCACCCGCGCCAATGGGGGAAATTCTCCAAAGAGGGCGCGCCAGTTGGCGCTCTGTCTCAGAATCTTACCCGCGCCAACCAAGTTTGGGAAAGCTTTTTAACAAACGCACGCCGAAAGTTTTTTCCTTTCGACTCATGAAGCTTTTCAAGGATAATGCCAATCTCATGGATGTCGAGATTCATCGTATCTCTATCCATAATAGCTTTTCGAGGATAATGCCAATCCCATGGATGTCTGGATTCATTGTATCTCTTCCTCCTCCTCCATCTATAAAAGCTTGTTCTGTTGCATTTGACAAGCTAGTTCGAGTATAGGGAGAATTATACTTTCAGAAGTCTGAGAGATTGTTGTAAGAGTCTTCTTTGCATTCATAATCAAAGAGAGAGAGGCTTGTTCCCGTTCCCAACAAGCTTTGCAAGGCATATGTAGCTGATCACCCAGCCAAAGGAGGATTCGACGTCAGAACTATGGTTGTATTCTTCTTTGTTGATTATCAATAATAGATGACTATCATTATGGTTCCATTCTTGTTGTTCATTGTGATGATGTTGGAGTTATATCTTTTCTGACCGATATATAATTGCATCTATTGGATTTTATGCTTGTATTCGTGTCGTTCTTTGCATGTGCAGGTGTCCATTCACAGAAATCGTGAGGATCGTGAGCGGCCGGAGCAAAGGAACGGGAGTGTCAACTCTTCTACAACACTAGCGTTGGAGTCCAAGTAGGCCCTCATAATCCACCTTTAATTTGCAATTAGGAACTTGCGTGATAGCATTGCTTGATTGTTGCTAGACCCATTTTGGGCTAGTGGGGATCGCCTCTGTCCACAGAGGGGATTTACCTCTCCAACAATTTGGCGACTCCGCTGGGGAGTTAGCTTGTTGTTTGATTTGTAAACTTTAGACGGAGCCTGAAGTACGGCCAGATAGCCTTCGAAACGCTATTGCTTTGCATTAGCGAAGTAGATCAACGCCACTTCAGTCAATCTCCGGTTTGGTTTACGAACTAAACAACTTGGAGTTTGTCTTGTCTCTTTGGTTTTCTCTTGTTTTGATTGCTTAGATAGCTTTCTGGGTTGGATTCTTTGTTGTCTCTTGCTGCCTGGTCTGTCTGGATACTGCTGGCCTAGTCTTGGATTGCTTGTTTTTTATTTTAGCATAGAAAACTTGATTGGCGCTCTTTTTTGCATGACAGTCGTGCCAATTGGCGCCACTTGTCAATGTACAGCCTGCGCCAATCCTCAATTGGCGCTACTTTTAGCCTGAAAGTCGCGCCAGCTCAGGGAAACTTTTAGAGTTTGCTTGTTTTGAGCCTTCCAAGATTGGTTTTTGTGTCTAGATACTATTTTTCAAACACTTGAATGTGTTAGAGTCTTGTTTGATTGGTTTTTGGCCTTTACGCTTTGGATGTTTGCTTTTTTCCACCGATTTCACATTTTCAGCCCTAGGGCATCTAGTGGCTTTGTGCATCGAGCCTTCCTTAGGAGTTTTGGTCTTTTGTCGGTCCAGTCGACTTACTCTCTTGCACTTGTTCAGTGATTGTTAAGCTTTTTATTGCGTTATTCGAGTGATTCACTTCTTTTTCACTTGGATTCCGCTTGGCTTCGTTTTGGGCATAGATCACATAGCTCATTGAGGTCTTTGTGATTTTTCTTGGTTTGAAAGATTGTATTGGGGTTTCAGGGACTTGATTGTGTTTTCATTGAGTGAAATTTGTCTTTTTTACTCTTTGTTATTATCTCTCAAAATTTGTTTAGTGCATTTTGCCATCGAAAAGAAAACGAACAATCTCTTTTGCGTTGCAGTAGTTAATGGAAATTAGAGCTTTTCATTGTTATTAGCAATTAGTGACTATAAAGAAAAGTTTCTTTTATTGCCATTAGCTGCATTAAAGTCATTGTTGATTTCTTTATGATCATTTTGTTTGATTGAAAGATCTCAACTCTCTCGTAGCTAGCATTCATCGAATGAAATGATATATTTTGGCATATAGCTTGCATTTAGGAAATTGTGAGAGATTACATACGGTAGGACCTGGAAACTGAAACCTAATCAAAGATCAATCGTAAAATGAACTGTATGAATCTAAAAACGCATTGGAACTTAACGCATACATTTAGAGGTCTAGGCTAGAGACGTGTTCCGGCGTCGTTAAACCTAGTCACTATTGTTTCACATTATGGTTGGGTGATTCCTCCTTTTGTGACTCAATAGTGTTCTAGCACGGGTTTGTGCTCCCACGTACCGTCGAGTATATAGGGAGACCCCACTAGGTTATCATCCTTTATCCACAGGAAGCCGTGTCTGCCGCCTTACAAGCCGTAACGCACTGAACACAGCATTCGGGAAGATTGACTGCCGTACGGAAAGTCCTTGGTTTTCATATGATTGCCAAGGTGTATATGCAGTTTTACGGATTTGTTTGGTAAACCCTTTGCCTAGTTTCTCCAGAGTAGTCACTTTTGATCCTTTTCGGACTCCCTAAAAGAAAAGGCTCACCTGAGCATTTGTCACTTCGGGCTCACTAAACATTTGAAGGCGACTAGAGTCACCTTTTCGTCCTTTTCTCGACTCTTAAAACATGAAAAGGTCAAGTTCAGTTCCTTTGTTTTAAAATTTATTCGGCCGCGATTCACATTGACCCGGTTAGATCTTGTTTGCGTTAGCTTGAGTAGGCTTCTTTTTTGATGGCAACCTTTCCGGGGTTCACCAACCCAGGGATCCCCTCTGACGGAAACCCTGGTCATTTCGCTCCTTTTGGGAATGTTGGTGCTCCTTACATGGCAACGTTGTCCCTCCCAGGGTTAACTGTTGGGTTGCTTGTTTGGTTGTTCCCAACCTATTTGGTCCCTGCCGTCTCAACTTCTGGTCAATCAGTCCCTCCACCTGAACAACATCATGTTGATTCTAAGGTGGACCTCTCCCCTTCTTCGCCTGTTTCTACATCCTCATCTTCTACTTCGCCTGGTGAAAGTCTAGATTCGAGTAACCAGGTGACTAAGAAGAAGAAGAAGAAGACGAAGAAGAAGAAGTCTCCTAAGGGAGAGGCTAAAACTGCAGCTAGTCCCTCGAGTACACCTCCCATTGGGCCACCTTCTGCTCCTCCGCGGAAAGTCAAATTTCCTGTAGATTATGCAACGATGACCATCTTCTGCGCGATTGTCCTGGCATTCCCAGGGTCTTAGAAGTATGGTCTCACGATCCAGCCCGCCCCTCATCGTCCTCTGAAGCTCACGGCGATGCTACTCTATTAGCTGGCAATGGTAAGGGAAAAGGGAAGATTCGAATCCCCTATAGACTCTGTGAAGGCAATCATCCCCTTCACCTTTGTCCACTCATGGATAAAGCCTCTGTTGTCTTGGAAAGTCTTACAGCTCCTTCACCCCAACTACCCGTTGGCTATCAACGTCTTTCTGCAGCCGCAGATCGTCCCCCTGTTGACAAAGAGATTGATTCAAATTCTTCTCGTGTCCAGGCCCCTCTTCCCGAACCTGGCTGTGCCAAGCCTGTTCCAGACCAACCATTGGTCGGAAAGAGTGTCGACTCGAGTTCACCTCCCGTCAACCACTCTGTTTCGGAAGAGCATAATTCCCATGTTCTTCTCGTCTCCTCAGATTCTCCTGAGTCCAGAAATGACTCTCCTATCCCAGCTGCTCCCGAGAGTCCTGCTTCGGTCCCTTTAGAGCAGGGGGGCAATCATACGATTCCCCCACCAAGTAGTTCAGTCGTTTCCTTCAACTGGAGTCGTTTGACCACCTCCCGCCTTCCATCCCATGTGCCTTTCTGGGTCATGGTACACGCCTATAATAGGGCAATACATGGCACTATTTTGGATGAGGGTGCATCTGTCAGTCTTATGCCTGCCACTACTTGGCAAGCTTTGGGTTCCCCACAGCTTGTGCCAGTCGTGCCGAATCTGACGGCTTTTGACGGAGGAACTAGTCAACCATTAGGGATCCTTCCAAAGTTCCCTATTACTTTGGGAGGCAAAACCGTCTATATAGATGTATCGGTTACCCAAGGTGCTTTAGATTTCAGTCTTCTCCTTGGCCGTGACTATGTATATGCCATGGGGGCCCTGGTCTCTTCACTTTTCCGTGTGGTTTGCTTTCCACACGATGGAAGAATCATGACTATAGATCAATTATCGTTCGTTCGTCCCCGGGTCCCTCCTGCGCAGTTGACATCCCCTCCTGGTTTTCATCCACCAGTTGCATCTGCCCCAGCACAGATCAACTACGTGACCACCTATCCCGTGCCTGTATCCAGTGATGCCGCCGTTGTGCATAGTGTCCTGGGGGCATTGGGTCCTGACTTCCAAGATGTTTCCCTTCCACCCGGAGTGGCACTCTTGGAAGCCTCGACTTCCTGTTCATTCTAATGAAGTTCAGGCGGAGCATAGTTCGTTTTCCTATGTCAAGCTCCTTAAAAAATGAAACTAGGTCTGGCGGAGCATAGTTCGTTTTCCTATGTCAAGCTCCTTAAAAAATGAAACTAGGTCTGGCCGAGCATAGTTCCTGATCTTGTGTCAAGCTCATTAAAAAATGAAATAAGGGTTATGAGGATAGTTCTTTTCCTAGGTCAACCTCATTAAAAAATGAAACATCTCCTCCTTTCCAAATCGAGTCTTTGATTAAGATCTCGTAAAATACAAGTCGAGTCTTTCATAGATCTCGAGAGTGAACCTTCATTCCATCCACTTTGTTGAATGCAATGAAGCTTGGGGGGCATGTACCTCATTTTGCGTTATTATGCTGGGGGCATGTGAACTTATAACAAGCATAGTTTTTCGTTTCAAGCTTGTGTAAACATGAAACCGAATCCAAGCAGAGTTCTCCATGGTTCAAGCTTGTGTAAAAATGAACCCATACCCATTTTACATCTCGTGATTGCCGTTATTTCGCTAAATTCTGTTAGATGAGCCTTGGTTGTTTCATTCCATTGCTACCATCTCTTTGGCTGATCATATGCTTTCACTTGGTTGTTTATCCTTTCCTGAGGAACCGCAGCGATGAGTGGTTTTATTAGCCAGCCTCTTGACCATTATATGTTTTGAACAATTCCACCATTTCCGGAACCAATTGCTACCCTTTATACCACTCGTTCCTCCAGGACGAGTCTCCTTTTAAGCTCTTTTCTGACTCGTAAAAAATGAAAAGATTGCCGAGTATTTTTCCCTTTTTGACTCGTTAAAGAGAATAAAAATGGAGGTCTGCTTTCAGCTCTTTTCTGACCGTTTAAAGACGAAAAGATTTCCGAGTTATTCCTCTTGACTCGCTAAACGTAAATAAGAGGCGGTCGTCTTTAAACTCTTTTCCGACCGTGTAAAAACAAAAAGATCGTCGGACCCTTGTCGTTTCAGGTTCGTTAACGATCACGAAGCGACGTGGTTTCGATCGCTTTTTTACTTTTTCAGGTCGAAATCACTACTCATGAAAAGTACTCCTCGATCGTAATGGTCGGGCGGTTCTTTTGAGCATTGTTTTATACTTTTTCGGGCTCGAGAGACACAACTTTACAAAAAAGTACACCCTTGGAGTTTTCTTTTCTGTTGTCTTTTCAGACTCTCTAAATAGGAAAAGACGTCGAATTCTTCCTTTGTCAGACTCGTTAAAACTTAATGACATCGGATGACGCCTCACAAGCATATGCTATCCCCGTCAAGCTTGTTGATAAAAATAACTGGGGTACTCACCAGCAATGGTGGGGAAAATGGAACCACAATCATTGTCGTGTCGGCAGTATGTCGCTCTTGAACGTGGCATTTTATTTGCATTCATGTCTGGGTGGGGACATCTCATCTCGTTTTTCACTTGCCTCCGTGGGTTTGGGTGATCCTGTTTGACCTCTCATCTGCTCATTGCCTCGTCACCATGACCTTTGATCCATTGCTGTCAAATACTGCCAAGTCCACTGTCGTGCCGCCAATATGTTCAAGAGAAGTTGACCTCTGCAGAATAACAACCTCCCTCTGATAGCTCGCATAATTCTGATCCACCACAATATTCTTCCTCTGTCTCGTGTCGATGATGTGGGAAACACTATGGCCCACCTTCGATCAAGGTCACTCCCTGTCGACTTCAGCTCCTTATCCAGGAAGTTGATCTAGAGACTCCCTTCCGGTGCCTTGGAGCCTACATGCCTCAATGGCAGGTTCTTCGTGTTCGACGTGAGGTTTTCATCATTGGCCTTCAATCGAATGATTCTACGGGTGTTCGACGCCAGCTCACTGATTCGCACGCCGTAGATTGTACCTATAGTACCTTGAGGGCCATTTTCGTTATTGGTGGTACCTCTCGCGTCTGTTAACAGTTTTCATTATTGACTGGTAATGAAGCTTTTCAAGGATAATGCCAATCTCATGGATGTCGAGATTCATCGTATCTCTATCCATAATAGCTTTTCGAGGATAATGCCAATCCCATGGATGTCTGGATTCATTGTATCTCTTCCTCCTCCTCCATCTATAAAAGCTTGTTCTGTTGCATTTGACAAGCTAGTTCAAGTATAGGGAGAATTATACTTTCAGAAGTCTGAGAGATTGTTGTAAGAGTCTTCTTTGCATTCATAATCAAAGAGAGAGAGGCTTGTTCCCAATCCCAACAAGCTTTGCAAGGCATATGTCGCTGATCACCCAGCCAAAAGAGGATTCGACGTCAGAACTATGGTTGTATTCTTCTTTGTTGATTATCAATAATAGATGACTATCATTATGGTTCCACTCTTGTTGTTCATTGTGATGATGTTGGAGTTATATCTTTTCTGACCGATATATAATTGCATCTATTGGATTTTATGCTTGTATTCGTGTCGTTCTTTGCATGTGCAGGTGTCCATTCACGGAAATCGTGAGGATCGTGAGCGGCCGGAGCAAAGGAACGGGAGTGTCAACTCTTCTACAACACTAGCGTTGGAATCCAAGTAGGCCCTCATAATCCACCTTTAATTTGCAATTAGGAACTTGCGTGATAGCATTGTTTGATTGTTGCTAGACCCATTTTGGGCTAGTGGGGATCGCCTCTGTCCGCAGAGGGGATTTACCTCTCCAACACCACCCTTCCCTCATGTCAACATCGATGATAACCTCGTGTAAACCTTGAACTCTTCCTAAGTTCAATCCATGTCACTTCCTATGGCCCTATTTATGGTGTTCCTATGCAAAAATTGGGATCTTCTATTTTTATTGATTGGTTGCATTAAATAGGCCTTATTGTACACAAGTTGACCCTAATAATAAATGATTTAGTCTACATTAAAGTCTCCCCTACACATGTGGATTTATATTTCATGCTACTACAAATAACTGAGGGAAAAAATCATGATCACCATGGATTCCCCACCATTCCAACAACATACCTCAAAAACCCCTTAGTGAAACAAGTACAAGACACATGGTATCCAATATAGCATGCTCTACAGTTGAATCCCACGCCTCGAGAAAATGGGGACAGGTTTTGAAGAACTAGTGTTAATATCACAACAACAATTGCAAGAAAAAGGGAGCATCATTACATATTTAACAAGAAGGAATATTAAATTTGAGAAACCCCAAGCCCCAATGAATGAGGTTCTACACCTTCAACACCTTCATGAAGCAGTGTCTGAAATTCAAAACAAATAGATTGGGAATCTTACCCAACATGGGAACCTAAAATGGGAACCAACACTTACTAGCAATCTCTTCATGGACAGGTGGAAGACCATAGCTCATGGGTACAATTTGTTAAAGGGAATAAGGCCTCTCCACTGGTTGAAATGGTTGACCAAGGAAAATTCAAAGTAAATAGAATGTACCAGGCCGAGCAACTCAACCTTTAAGTTCATGACCTCTCCAAGACCATTTAAACTTTACAAATCAGCCATGCTTTCCTACATGAGACTTTGGATCTAAAGAGCAACTCTCTTGTCATGGCATGGACAACTCAAGGTAATACTCATTATTCATTTTCAATCTGTTAACAAACAATTGCAGCCTTGAGAGCCATAAAGAGATATGTTGCCTTATATAGAAGATTTATTTGGATGAGAATGCCATGCAACTTCAAATGGAGTGGCTCCAAAAGGCTTGAGCCCATCTTTTGGCAACAAGGAATGATAAGAAACGGGTTATAACATCAAATTGTATGGCAATGATTTGTGACTCTCCCCTCACCTAATGTTCATGCACTTGGCCAACTAAATGAAGGTGTTCTAGGGTCTCTATGTGTGATGGTAGCATATATATCGCTAGTTAGAATGATCATGGTTCAATGTGGTCCTATTTGGGAACTTTCCAATGTGTACGTACTTAGGTCTTGAGACCTCCTCTTTCTTAGCAAGACCCTGATACCGCCCAAATTGTATGTGATGATGAAATCCCTAATCCACAAGGTAAAATTTGAGGGGAAACCTCTAGGAAGGTCGCCACTATCACCTCAACAACCTATCCTCTATACTTTAGGCCAGCTCTCCTCTAGGTCAAGGAGGATGTCCCTACTAGGATTACTAGGACCAAGCAATGAAGCACAAAGTGAAGTTGAGAGTAGCCTTAGTAAAACATGGTTTTCAAGTTTTTAGGCTTTTTTAGAATAAGTGATGGATGGACATACAAATTAGTGCCAAATCCAACTAGATAAATGGAGTCAAAGTGGATCAAATGGCAATGAGATCAAGAAGAAGCTCTCAAAAGTTTGTCCTAATTTCTTCAAGGATTAGGGTTTGAACCAAGAGGAAGAATAATCCCTCACCCAATTAACATCAATAATGAACTCAAGATCTATAAGAAGGGAACCATCAATGGTAAACCTTCACCATCCAATATCAACAATGACTTGATGAAAATACTTCAACAAAGGAATCATAAAGAAAGACAAAGCATGGTACCAAGTTATCACCAAAACAACAAGGAAGGAGGACGACAAAACCTAGACTTCTCCCTTCCAAGTGATAAAGTTATCCTTCAATGGATTGATCTTGAAAGGCCTGTAGAAGACTTGAACCATCCGCCATTGATCCTTATGCACCAAAATCTTTGCATCTTTAAATTGTTCATCAAGCCCCCATCCAAAACCAAAGATTCTAGGCCACATGGGATTTTTCCCATGTGTCCCTATTGATTTAAAACAGATACAAAACCAAAACAAATGTCTTAATGTTTGTTGTTACATTGCTAATCTACTGATCCAGGTGGATGTTGGTGGCCACCCACCTATCCCATTTGGACCCCCACAACTGTCTCTTTCAGTTTTTTATGTTTCCTTAATTATAGCACAATTTACTATTTTTAGCAGTTTTTCGGGTCCTAAACTTCCGGAGCCGTTTTAAGGCCCTAAACGACGTTTTTTGGGAAAAAATCTTCCGCCAGCGATTTTTCTGATAAAAATCGTCTTTTCCGTCGTAGTCCTCGGAGAGATCTTTCCAACGGGCTATCATGCGCGTCAAACGGAGATAGTACAACCAATTTGCGACCCCGAGAAGTTGATGTACCAACTTACCCAAAAACGGGGCCCACAATTTGGCGTTTCATCTTCTAGGGTTAGGTTTTGGAATGTGAAGGGTTTTCCATTGTTTCTCAACAATAAATAGGCCCTCAAGCCTCATTGTAAGACAGTTCGAAACAGTTCAGAGGCATGTAGCCAACACATCTCTTCTCAGAGATAAGCTACCATCGCCCTAGCTGGGTTATTTCTATTTGTAAGCATATTTCAGTATTCTCCATTAATGAAATGAAGTATTATTTCCGCTGCATCTCTGTTTTTATGGTTATCGCATCTCTGTATTTATGGTTATCTCTGTAATCTATTGCGTTCCTGCTTAAATCCGGATCAGTGGTATCAGAGCGGTCTGCTTTTTCTCTGTTTTTCTTTGCATGTCCCCAACGAGGTCGGGATATAAGGAGTTAGGGCTTGAATTGGTCGAACCTTTGCAAGACCAGCCTCGCAAATCTCGACGACCTCCCATGGCGGATGAGAAGAAAGATGAGGGGGCAGGAGATCTTATCAGAATCTTGCTCGAAGAAGCCCTCGAGCGGCAAAGGAACACGATGATGGATAGCTTTGCGCAGATCCTTCAGCGGCTACCCAGAGGCGACGCATCGGCTTCCAACAGCTACTCTGGAAACGCCACACCGTTTAAGGTACAAGTTAATTTTGAAATCCCCATCTTCGAGGGTCAAATAGACGCGGATGTCGTAGATAAATGGTTAAATCTGCTAGATGGGTATTTTTCTGTTCATGAATTTTCAAGTCGGGAAAAGATTGTTTTCGCTCTTCTCAAAGCAGCCCCCCACGTCAAGGACTGGTGGGAAACATACTGCGAACAGAAGGATGAAAGTACAGGCTCACTGTTTTCAGCCGCACCCACTTGGAATGACTTCCGGGATGCCATCAAGGAGCAGTACTACCCTGTCAAAAGCTATGAGGACAAATACATCAAATGGACCACACTGCGGCAGGGATGAGACCAAGATGTGCCGGAGTTCACAAACATTTTTCATACCCTTCGCACACAATTGGGTATCAAAGATTCTGAGCTGCATCTGGTACTCAAATACCGTGGCTGCCTACACAGATACATCCAGGAAGAGATGGAGTTCTTGAACATCTCCTCACTCGGCACAGCATACCGATATGCTGTCAAAATCGAGCAAAAGTTCAAACAGAAGAAGCGAGACTTTGGATCTGCAAATCCAAAGCCCAAAGGACAAAGCCAAGGCGGGGTGACCCAAGACAACCCGTCGAAGCCGCAAGAAAAGAACAACACCACGAAGCCGAAGAAGGACACAGGAAAGTGGTGTGAGTTCCACAAGAGTCCCACTCATAACACAAGTGAGTGTCGGACCAAGCAGTCGCTGGTGGCCGAGTTGAAGGCTTCCGAATCAGATGCATGTTCAGACTCTGAGTCAGAACCCGACAAGGGGAATGACAAAGGGAAGCAGATCATTGATGCGGATCCCAGCGCCACTGTTGCTACTGCCAAGATCCAGAAAAATGAGCCCGAAGATCCAGAGGAGGGGGAGCGTCTTTTCCACTCACAGATGTGGGTGAAGGGTTCGCCGCTGCAATTCATTGTCGACAGTGGCAGCCAAAAGAACCTCATTTCAGCAGAGGTCGTGAAGCAGTTGGGCCTACCAACTACACCACACCCACAGCCGTACAGTATCGGTTGGCTTCACGAAGGACGAGATCTCAAAGTTCGCCAGCAGTGCTGCCTTCCCTACAGCATCAAGCCCTTCACAGACGAGGTATTGTGTGATGTTACACCTCTGGATGTTTGTGATGTACTATTAGGCCAGCCATACTTGTGGAGGCGACATGCTGTGTATGAGTCAAGACCTCGTGCTGTCATCATTTCTTTGGATAATTCATTATACAGGATACCGGAGGTAGCCCCACCTACCGCCACCTCTTTGATCACTGCTAAGAAAGGCAGCAAGTTCATCTCACAGACTAGGAAATTTATTTTTTGTCTGGTTCGCTCCCAAAATAAGGGGAAGATCGTTGCTACATCCATGACCCCCGCGAAGGGTTCCTCCACACAGCAGCAGCAACAGAGGGATACAGTCGTGACAGAACACATGAACAACTTCTCCTTACCCGGAGGGGTACCACACAAGTTTCAGGTGGGTGACAAAGTTTGGTTACATTTGCAGAGGGAGTGCCTTACCAGAACCCATCAGAAACTCAGACCACTTCGACATGGTCCTTACACCAGTAACAAGGCTACGGGAAACAATGCTTTGAAGCACAGCATTCCTCCATTCTTTCACTTGCACCGAATGTTCAATGTGGACCATCGCCGACCATGCTCCCCACCATTTCTGGACACATCAGAGATTGCAGAACAGCTCACCAGAGACCTAGCTCTGCAGAAGCTTCCTCATCTCAGGGAGGAACTCAACGCAATGGAGACCATTGCTTCCTAAGGGGGGAGGAATGATCCAGGTGGATGTTGGTGGCCACCCACCTATCCCATTTGGACCCCCACAACTGTCTCTTTCAGTTTTTTATGTTTCCTTAATTATAGCACAATTTACTATTTTTAGCAGTTTTTCGGGTCCTAAACTTCCGGAGCCGTTTTGAGGCCCTAAACGACGTTTTTTGGGAAAAAATCTTCCGCCGGCGATTTTTCTGATAAAAATCGTCTTTTTCGTCGTAGTCCTCGGAGAGATCTTTCCAACGGGCTATCATGCGCGTCAAACGGAGATAGTACGACCAATTCACGACCCCGAGAAGTTGATGTACCAACTTACCCAAAAACGGGGCCCACAATTTGGCGTTTCATCTTCTAGGGTTAGGTTTTGGAATGTGAAGGGTTTTCCATTGTTTCTCAACAATAAATAGGCCCTCAAGCTTCATTGTAAGACAGTTCGAAACAGTTCAGAGGCATGTAGCCGACACATCTCTTCTCAGAGATAAGCTACCATCGCCCTAGCTGGGTTATTTCTATTTGTAAGCATATTTCAGTATTCTCCATTAATGAAATGAAGTATTATTTCCGCTGCATCTCTGTTTTTATGGTTATCGCATCTCTGTATTTATGGTTATCTCTGTAATCTATTGCGTTCCTGCTTAAATCCGGATCATCTACTATATTTGTAAATCAACTAAGAAATTGGGTACTTTACCATTGTAATTCTTTACGAAATATGTGTCAAAATCAGTTTGCCAATCAATCACTAATATCAGTTTGTGACAATGACATTAATAAAATCTGTGCATTGCTATTTACTCATCTTTGATTAATCCACCTACCTGGCTCAGTGACCATGATGAGTGTCTGTTGATTTAATCGGAGTGCATTAAATTAGAGGTTTGTAAGGTCTCCCTTCAGTTGTTCTGGTCTATCATTGGTGTTTAAATTGTCAAATGCCATATCTTTACAAGGATCTTGTATTCGTTTTTTTGTTTTGTTGATGGTAACAATTAGTGATCCAATCCTGAGGAAAAACAATGAGTGATCCAATCAGCTAGGTTTAGTAATTCAATCAACTAGGTCTTGCAATTATTCACAAACATGTTTGTCTTGCATGCATCGGATTACAGGACCCAGATGGTTTTAAGCTGTGATTTCTGTGATTTTCTCCCCTCGACATTTGTTCATCGTCAAGACACTCAACTGCTCAGTAGCAATGTTGCATTAATCGTTATCGGGATAATATCGGCGCGAGGAAAAAATCGGAAAAAATCGTAATTATTGGGAAATAATCGGAAATAATCGGGAAAAAATCGTTTGGTACAAAAATATTCATTTTTTTCAATTTTTTTAATATCTAAACCATCTACAACATAAAATAAATACATTGACACATAAATATGATAAAAGAACTAATATATAAGATGTTTAATATCATTTCTAGTGCTAAAATCACACATAACATTGAATCATGTCCTGAATAGTAAGTCTTGACTCCTGAGTCCCAACTCAGCCTCAAAATATCAACAAAAAATATAATAATGTATCTCATCATGTCATAATGTCATATACAATAAAATGAAGAAAATAACTAAAGCCTAATCCTATTGATTTCCTCTGCCCCTCTTGCGAGAAAATGCCACAGCTTTCCCTTTCCCTCTAGATGTAGATGTTGGCGCTAGTGGAGTTGGCAATGGAGTCTGTTGTGCTCTAGAAGCTGAAGAACTAGAAGTAGGAGCTATAGGAGGTAGACCACGTCCTCTACTGGTGGCAAGGGTAGCCCGGGGAGGTGGTGTCACCTGGAAACATTACAATCTCCCAATCCTGAAATCCTGAAAAATTGATAAGTGCACTGGATTTTGAATGAAATCTAAAATTCTACTTTCTCCATGTGAAATCCAATGAGGCCGGAACCACTCTCAAACATCCTGAATCATTTCATGGTAATGTTAAAAATTTAAGTAAAAGGATGAAAATAAAGATTAAGGAGATTAAGTGACATTCTCCTTAATCTTCATTTTCATCCTTTTACTTTAAGAATTTAACATTACCATGAATAGCGTATCAATACTAGGGCCTAGACTTGATCATTAAGTTGCCCCACTCAAAAATTATTTGTTTCTTTCAAAAAAAATTGCATTTCGAACATTTAGCATCCCTTATAAAACCGCGCTGCCCCGACCCTCGGCGATAAATTGGGAAAAAATCGCGTATAAAAAAAAACGCATATAAAAAAAAAAGCGAGTATTACTCGCGATAATATCGGCTTCGGGAAAAAATCGCGATAAAGCGATAATATATAATATCGCGATATTATCGCAATTTTAACAACACTGCTCAGTAGGATGGTGATAAGCACATCATTCAGATCATTAGTTAATGCAGATTATTCTTTTACTCATTTGACACTTTTGCAACATATGCAAAAGAAAATGTTGCCTTGTTGAACTGCCTGATCATTTCAGCAATCAACAGAGAAATTCATTAAGATGAGCACTGGAAGGAATTTCCACTGCAGACTGTTAAGCTTTAGTTTGAAGGAAGTGTCAGCAAATTGACCACACTTTGCATGACCCTCAAGAGCTACTTTGAGAGCCCTATTTTCAGAGCATATTACCAATATCTGCTTTACACAGTCAGACATAACACACAAATGTGAGGTGGTCTCCAGTCAAATTTTGGGCTTAACAGATCCATTAACAGATTACTGTAAGAAGCTAGGCCAAACTCTGATTTTCTTCAGATCCATTAACAGATTCCTGTAAGAAGCTAGGCCAAACTCTGATTTTCTTTGTCTAGATTTAGCTCTCAAAGTAGTTATATATGTCTGCTTTGGAAATTTCAGTTTCAAGAAAGTTCAACAGTGAATTTGAGTAGAAGATATCAAATTAGGCCCTGTTAGCGACATCGGGTTAATATACTTCATTAGAAGCACACCGGACGAGAGACATCACTAGCAATGTGCCAAATTAGACCCTGTTTGCATGAATCTGTATAAAGTTTGCTTCAGCTTTAAATAAAATTTATTAAACAGAATCTTAGCTTGAATATCAGTAATAGTGTCGGGTGTAAGTGAAACTTAAAAAAGTAAAGTTCATCTTCCTGCACTGTTTCTGAGAATAACCTTTAAATTTTAGTATTTAACAGCAGTCCTAAACAAAACTATCACCCTAGAGATGATTCTTTCAGCTCATTCGAGGAATCTTTATGCAGTTCTTAAAGATTGAGGGTTCAAATACCCTGCCATTAAAAGGAAGAAAGAAAACGAACATACTGTTTATTGACAATTTCACCGCCTGCGAATAATATAACGTGTAACGTTATTAGCCTAATCGATAACATTTAACGTCCGAGTTTAAATATTTGGTTACAAAATCTTAAAAAGACCAGAACAGAACAAAATTTGTTCCAAACATACCGTAGCTGATTCACCGTCGTCACATTCTGCCATTTGTCATTGTCTTTAAGCACAAGAGTGTTCTAAAGAAAATTATTTCAGCTCCTTCAAAAAATCTTCCTGTACTTCTGAGATATTCAGAGTCCAAATGCCCTGCGAAAACAGAAAAACAAAATTAATTTAATAGCTCATGTCTTTTATGTAGAACCCGAACGTTTTGGACACATACAATAATACTTAACCTCATTCTTGAAGACTCACTTGCAAAACCTCAAACAAAACAAAATCCGTTCCAAATGTCCGACACATACAGTAGATGATTCACCTTTGCCGTAATCTGCCAATTCACGTGATCTTTAAACATGAGAATTGCCTCTTAAATAATCCTCAGTTGCTACGGTCCACTAAAATTTCGTCAGAGCTTTGTAAAATTATAACATTCTGGGAGCCGGTGGTACCTGAAACAAATTAGACAGAAAATCTTTCTGTCGGCCGGGCTGCAACCAGAGGTCTTAATTTCAATTCCCCCGAAAGATACACCTGAACGGAATCCGTGTATTCTAAATTTTTGGCATAATTAATTTCTTGCCGCAAATAAAGATAATAGTCTTGTATTTTAATAATAATAATATCTTGGAGCAATTAAGGTCGCGTGTTCGAATCTCCTGGAACCTAAATGCTTGACAATGTACAAGAATACTGTTTTTAAACTGGAAGTCAAATTCATTCTCAGTGGAGCCGAAGCAGAGAGAATGTAAGTGTCTGGGGGTCTTCTGCGACATGACATCACCGTTGAATCCTGACATTAAATTTACGAACCTAGCTAAGATTCAATTATACCGGCTTTGCCGGTTTTCGCGATGTGCTTTAAAGAGCGCTCCGCCGTTGGTCGCCTCTTTATTTGTCGCCTTTTCAGCAGGCAAACCGGATCTCCGTAGCTCCTGTGCTGTGCACCGCCTCTCCACGCACATTCGCAGGTAATCTTCTTTACCGCAAAAGTTAAAAGTAAGTGTGTAAGTACTATTTGACTGTGCCAAATAACTCTCATTACTATATAGCGTAAAAGGACAAAAAGACAAATGCACAGTGTCGGGTAGAAGTTGACTGCACAGGTCCTGTGGTAAAAGTACAGGTACCTAACTTTTACCAACGTATTTCAGGTTGCAAAATAGTCTCATCTTTATTTAGGTGTCGGATGAGTTAGGCAAAATTTCCCTGTTGCAATCAGCCGTCCATTAGTTTACTGTTAACTATGGAAATGTTTGAACCATAATGATGACAAAATAGGCTCAAACATTTACCTGCAACCTGACTAGAACGCTTGCTCTGTCGTCAAAGCCTTCAATCTACGGGATCTCGGTTCTCAGTGGTCATTGTATTTTGAAAGGATTTCGTTATCCAATCGTTTCATACCGGGAATGTGGAGAGAAAAAATCTTCCACCGTAAACGGGTCCCACCTTTTTTAATAAAAAGCTTGCCCCTTGTTTTTATAATGCTTTTCAAACCATCTTCTGAAACCCCAGATCTCGATATCTCTAGTGTTTTTCAAACCATGTTCTGTGATTGTTATTGTTAATGGGGATACGTGTCGCTGGCTTAATTCATAACGGATTCAAATATGTCAATTGGAGTCCTAATATTTGCAGCTGTAGTTTCCTCGTGGTCATCGAGACATTTTTTTAAGAACTTGAATGGTATTAGAATCAGGCTGAACTTATTTTAATTGGAATGGTATTTACTGTTTAAATATATAATATAAATATATTTTAATATAAAAGAGTCCGTTTAAATGTTTAGATTTTTAATAATTTTTTATTATATTTTTAATTTTATATAAGATAATATATTAGAATTTATTTTAAATGATGAGAAAGGTGTTTATGCCATCTCTTGTTTTCACTGGACTCCGTACGTTCTTGAAAGTGGCCACTCAATTAATCAGAGAATTTTTTAGCACGCAGCTACATCAAATATGGAAGGTCTTCTCCTTTCTTTTGGCAGCACATGTAGAGAAGACAAACCATCACATTGATCATTGTCATCACCGTAAGTTTAGGGAGGCCTTGGAAATTGAAAGGAAGCCTATAGCAATGGTTGGATCCCTACGTTGTATTCCTAAGTTTTTATAATATTTATTTATTTATTTTATTTACTTATTTTAATCAGAATTTCTCGTATTCCTTTATTTCTTCTTTATTTTTTATCTTTTATTTTTTATTTATTTATTTATTATTTTTTATCATATTATTTTATTTTTTAGATTTAAATAATAAAATTGAAATAATTCATTATTTTTATTTTTATTTTATTTATTTTATTTTTTCATTTTCTTATTATTATTTTTATTACTTTAATTCTTTATTTACAGCGAATTTCCATCTATTATTTTTTTAATTAAAAAAATGTTTATTAATTAATGGTAATTCTTTACTCAAAACTAGTTGTTATATTCTAATGGCTAGAAAACATCTCTCTTCATCTATTTAATCTAATACCATGATATGGTTCTTCATCTTGTCCTGAAGATGAACCACACTAGATAGTTTGAAACGAGTGGATTTATAGTTTCTTTGTATGATTTTTACCAAAAGATCTCTCAACATTCATCATATGGATGACAAAAGATGAATTCAAATATATTTATTAATTACTTAAGTAAATTCTGTTATGGATGAGTGTAAATCTTTTTTATTATTTAGTATTTTTATTGGTAATGGATGGTGCATCTCATATTTCACAAAGAGTTTTTCATATAAATGAAAATTCTACATTATTATTATTATTTGTTGTTGGGTAGTTAAGGTAAACTTGACTCTGTCAATTACCCATTATTTTTTATTTTAGAGCTCATAGTATTCTAGGTTTACGATAACTCATGGTATTCATGTAGAATATAAGAGGAAATTAAACCATCAAAATAATAATTATAATTATAGTTAATAATTAAACCACTTAGATTCATCTTAACTCTATCTCTTAACGTGAAAACCTATTTTAAAGTGAAAAGAAATTTGGTCCCGAGGTAACATGGATCTAGACTAGTTATAACGCTTTTTTGATAGGAATATTATCTATTATAACTTCTAATACTTGCATAAAAAGATAGGAATAAACAAATCATTAACTTCATGGTCTTTTTCACCGGAATTTGGTGATACAATTTAAACCAGACATACATTTTTGAATGCATAAATAGATTAGGCACCCTGAAAAACACATAGGGCACTCAAATTATATAGATTAAAAAACTTAAGTTTTTAAAAATTTATGCTAAGTTTTGGTTTAAATTAACTAAAAAAAATGTCCTAAAAAAAAGTCATTTCGTCTATAAGTTAGACTACGCATATATATTATAATTAAATTAATTTGAATATATTAAATAAAGTTTAAATAATATATGTCATTTAAACTTTATTTAATATATTCAAATTAATTTAATTTTATATATATATAAAGTTTGTTATCTCCCATCAATTTAGGCAAATTTCAAATAGAGTATATAGTTATGGATTCATAATCTTGAGTTGTAGGTGACCAATCTAGATCCATCTTAACTATGGATCCACTCGGGCCTAGAGGGATCAAATCCTTTTGCATCTTAAGATATTTGCATTTCAAGAGATTTGATTCCTCTTGACACTTGGTAGATTCTAGGTTGGTTTAATCTCCCTTTAGATAGACTATATTCCACATGAATACCATGGGTTTTCATAAACTTAGAGCATAAAAACAACTATAGAATTTTTATTTTAACATAGGGTTATTTTTATTTTTATTTGAAATTTACCTTAACTATCCAACAAAAATTGGTTAAAAAAAATATAAGGTAAAACTTTTATTTTAACATAGGGTTATTTTTATTTTATTTTACAACATCTCTTGCTTAATGGGTTGGACCCAATAAAAATGGGTAAATACTTTGAACCATTAAATAAAAAAGATGAAGTATTTGAAGTAGCACAAAAACTAGTTGTTTATTATGTTTAGGTAAATGTTTCCAAAATTTAATCATAATAAAAAAAGTATTCAAATTTATATTTTGGGAGGAAAGTGTGATATTTTTAGAGTTACTATATATGTAGGGTTTGAAGTAAAAGGTTATCAATAATATTGTTTTACCATTTATAGGTATGTCTATTTTGAAATAGGACTTTTAGAATTTTAATTTAATTATTAGTAATAGAATAATAGGACTTTCTTCATAGAATATTTTAAGTATTAGTCATAAGTATTTTAAGGTTGATATTTATCTCAAAAATAGCTATACCCTTTCTGCGCTTTTAGTTAAATTGCTTAATTAAAAAAAAAAACATCATATGGAAAAGTGTAATATGAAATAAGTTATGAGTTTTTGGACATGTGGTCTTGATAAATCATGGTATTGGCCCATGATATTGTAACAAGACCTATTTATAAGTTAAGAATCTCCATGGTAAAGTGGCGGTGAATCTCCATGGTTAAAAAATTTATTACATGTTTTTTAAATTTATATATGTTTAAAGCATATAATAATTCTTTTTATAATTAACCAGCCTAGATCCATCTTAACCTCGAATCTATAAGTGCCCAGAGGGATCAAATCTCTAGAGGTGGCCCAATTCCATCTTAACCCTGGATCTATCAAGCCCCCAGAAGTATCAAATCTCTATAGGTGAAAACCTCTTTTTTTTAGTGCAAAACTTGAGGAAAGGATTGCACCTAGCCGCATCAAATCTCTGGAGGTGCAAACCTCTTTTTTAATGCAAAACTTGAGGAAAGGTTTGCACCTCGAGAGATCAATCTCTCGAAGTGCAAACCTCTTCTTTTAGTGCAAAAACTTGAGGAAATATTTGCACCTCAAGAGATTTGATCGCTTGCTTGATATATTCGGGGTTGAGATGGATCTAGGCTGGTATATAATATTATATACTATCTATAATTTTAACTATGTGTCTCTTTCTTATTCCCTCAAACTCACCCCTCAAACATACTCTCTCTCTCTCAAGCCATGGTATTGGTCCATGGTATGGTAACAAAGCCTATTCACAAGTTAATAAAAAACTTAAAATATAACAAATTTACTTTAACTTTAATTTTTTATTATTAATTGACCCAAAATTTAAATGTTTACATGCATCCGAATTTGTATTATTTTTAACTTTTTATTTATTATTTATTATTTATTATTTTAATGTTTTATTTTATTTTTAAATTTAGTCATATAAATGTTAAATATTTGTGTTAAATGTTGAACATTTACGCCTAACATTTGCCCAGCTGATATTGACATTAGATTAAATTTGTTAATTGTTAAACATTTATGCTTGACATCTACCCCATATTGGGTTGTAGAGCGCCTATAGGTGCAATAATAATAATAATAATGTAAAATAAAGTTATAATTTAGTTAAATTTTTATGATTTTTAAATCTTAGCAATGTGGTTTGTAGCATGAAGTAAGCGTTTTTAAGCTTATCGTGGATTGATGTCTATTGGTTTTTACCAATCATTTAATTTATATGGCTATGCTAGTTACATCTATCTCATAGTTCAAATTCAATGTACCGTTTGTTTGTATTGTAAGAAGCTTTATTTTACTATCCCTACTCATCATTTTCTTGTCATTATGGCTGCTTATAAGGTTGAAGAGATTGGAAGTATCCAAATATGGGACCTAATTGGTCACTAGGCACCATGTGCTTTTGCAACCACTTCATGGTACTAAGCTCCTCTCAACATTATGAACAAAGTCAACAAAATTGTTCCAAATGTCCAAACTTGTAGCATTATTGCAGAAGGACATGTTTTCCATAACTAAAATAGAAGCTTTCTCCATCCAAGAAGTTTTATTTCAAACACAAAAGGAAAGGTTGGATTGTGAGATGAAAGGCAATGTAATAAGAAGTCAATAAAAAGACTCTTTTTGTAGTAATATTTAAATTTTCTAGAATTTAATTATAAGGAGATTTGAAACATTCCAACATTTTGAGTGTGAGTGCATTCCACCCGTCATCAAGGATTTATTTGAAACTTCATTAAGAAAAAAAGAAAAAGAAAGAAGTGAGTCACTGAATACTTGTAAATCAACTATTTGATAAAATTCTTTAAGGAAATTTTCATCTATAAAAGATATTTCATACCTTTGTGAAGTCCCTAACTAAGAAATCAATTTCCTCGAAAGTGGATCTTTTGAATCCCATAAGAAGATTAAAATCAAGGAAGGGTTCCCCATATTCCAACAAATATTTCTCTTCAATAAGTAATTAAAATATCAAGAATATCAAGTGGAAAACTAAGGGATTACAAACAACTTTGTACCTTATGTATTGTTTACATGGAGGCTTTACATAAAAGCAACCAAATTCCCCATCTAACAGTTATAAAGTTTCAATCTCTAAATGGGATACCAAGAATAAAGCATTCTATTTCATGGATGTGCTCCTATATTCAAGGGAATCCCAATGTAATCTAAGACCACTCCTAACCCCAACTTTGTCTAATTCTCCCCTTTGATAATTGAGAAAGTTCTTATGACTTTGTTTTATGGGGAAAAAGTAGACATAATGCTAGTCTTGAATCCAACACCAACCTAGGACATGTTTTCCATTACTAAAATAGAATTCTTCTCCATCTAAGAAATTGTGTTTCAAACACTAAAGGGAAAGTTGCATGATGCAAGGCAATGTAATAAGAAGTCGACAAAATGAGTCTTTTGTAGTTGTAGTTAAATTTTCAAGACTCTAATTGTGTATGAGTTTTGAAACGTCTCAATATTTCAAGAAGACTTTCCATCCTTCATCAAGGGATCCAAATGAAGCTTTTCTAAGATTAAAAAATAAAAGAGTGATTCATAGAATGGTTGTAGACCAACTATTTGATAAAATTCTTTAAAGTAGTTTCCATCTAAAATGGGTATTTCTATTTCATATCTTTGTAAAGTCCCTAATTAGGAAACCACTTTCTTTGAAAATAGACCTTATGAATCCTTAAATATATCAAGAATAACATTCAAATCCAGAGAGGGTTTCCCATATTCCAATAAAGGTTTCTCTTTAGTAGTAAGTAATTAAAGATCAAGTGGCAGGTTAAGGGATTATAATCTAAGGAATGAAACAATTTTATAATTGTTTATTTCGAGATTCTATGGAAAATGGGTTAAGTTCCCCATTTAGTAATTATAAAGTTTCAATCTCTAAATGGGATACCAAAAAGAAAACATCCTTGTTTAGGGATACCCTCCTATATTCAAGGAAATTCCAATGTAATGATAACACCACTCCTAGCCCAACTTTTCTTAACTCTCCCCTTTGATAACTGAGAAAGTTCTCATCACTTTGCTTTATGTAGAAAAAGTAGACATTGCTAATCTTGAATTTGGCTCAAACATAGGTCAATGATGAGGAGGACTATTATTTGGCACATGGCATGATTTATAAATTCACAATGGCATTTGGTCCTCGTTAAATTAGAATAGATTTAGATCCTTTTTGGAGGTTACAATTGTATATATTGGATATGAGCTCAACATGTCACTTGCGAGAATCAAAATTGGTTGGGGAGGATAACAATCATTCTTCCCAACCACCGAAAACAAAATTAATTGACAATCATCTCTCTCTCTCTCTCTCTCTCTCTCTCTCTCTCTATATATATATATATATATATATATATAGCTATAGATATATAAAGAAAATGAAAGGAAAAACTTCACCTTAAATTTTATATATATATATAGAAAGAGAAAAAAATGAAAATAAAAAGTTCACCTTAAAATTAGATTATTATTCTCTCTCACTCTCTCACACACACACAAGTGGGGTGTGTGTGTGAGTGAGTGAGAGAGAGAGAGAGAGAGAATAATAATCTAATTTTAAGGTCATGGCCAAGCCATACACCAAATTTTCGTATGAGATCCAAATTACCTCTTAATTATGGGAGAATTGCTAAAGTTTATGAAGGTGTGCATACATGTGTGTGTGTGTGAGAGAGAGAGAGAGAAAGAGACAGAGAGAGAGAGAGAGAGAGAGAGAGAGAGAGAGATAATAATAATCTAATTTTAAGTTCATAGCCAAGCCAGACACCAAATTGTCATATGAGATCCAAAATACCTCTTATTTGTCATATGAGATCCAAAATACCTCTTATTTGTAGGAGAATTGCTAAAGTTTATGAAAGTGTGCATACTTTACCCCCCTTTAGATTTTAACCTATAATCTCTTAGAGGGAAACACATGTTCCTAACCATTAGGCCCACTCAAACAATTGAAAGTAAAAAAAGAGAGATATATAGCTAAAATATTTCAATAATATGTTAAAGTAAAAAAAATATTATGGCACAAAGAGACACTTTTTATAGCCTAGTATAAGAGGTATATGTAATTTCCTCCATGCTTGACACGTGGCATTTTAAAAAAATCAATGTTTAGTAAAATATTATATCAATTTTATATATTTACATTTATAATATTAAAGTAAATGAAAGTAACAAAAAAGTTCTTAATATGGGATTGCTAGATGACATTTAAATATATTAATAACACTTAAAAATAAACATCAATCATGAATACAAAATTTGCATTGTTCATCTTAAGTCAAATATTTCAATATCAAGGAAGAACTTCCCATATTGGAGCAAAGGTTATCTTCAATATTAAGTAAATAAAAGATCAAATTGCAAATTAAGGAATTAAAATGTCTTTAAGGAAGCAACTTTGTACCTTCTGTGTTTTTTACATGGAAATTTTATGGAAAGAGGGCCAAACTCCTCATCTAGGAGTTAAAAAGTTTCAATCTCTAAATGGGATACAAAGAACAAAGCATTTTGTTTCATGGCTACCCTCTTATATTCAAGGTAATCCCAATGTAGTTCTAAAACCACTCTTATTAAGCTCAACTTTGCCTAATGTTCCCCTTTGATAACTAAGAAGGTTAATACCATTTGCTTTTTTGGAAAAAGTAGACATATCATTATTTTTTAATTTGGCACCAACTTAAATCAATGATGAGGACAACTATTACTTAGGCATACCATGATTTGTAAATTCAATGGCATTTGGCCCTTGTTAAAGTAGCTAAGACTTAGATGGCACCAACTTAGATTAATAATGAGAAGGACTATTTACTTGTGCATGGCATGGTTTGTAAATTCAATGGCATTTGGCACTTATTAAAGTAGGTTAGACCTAGATTGAGACGTCTCAAGAATCAAATAAAATATTTTGTATCCCCTTTTTATATAGAGAGAGATATAGAGAGAGATTCACTTAAGGTATATAATTGAAAGTAAAAGTTTCCTATATGTGTTTTTTACATCCTAGTAAGAAGGACATGTGTAATTCCCATGTTCAACATAGAATTTACATGTATTCAAAAAAATATTTCAAATTTGTATTATAAATAAAATACTTCAATTTCTACTTTAAATCAAATATTTTATGATCAATTTTATATATATATAAAGTAATTAAAAGATTTAAAATAAATAAACAAATGGTTAAAACATTTCAACAATATGTTAAAGGAAAAAAAAATATTATTATGTAAGAGAGGTGTATAATTCCTTCCATTCTCAACATGAAGTTGACATGTGACATTTAAAAAAGATATTTCAATGTTGAATAAAAGAAAGCATAAGTGTAAATTCATCTGAATTCCACATCTATCTTGGAAAGAGCTTTTTTTCATTTAAAAAATTAGAGGAAAGGTTTATACCTCAAAAGATTTGACCCCCCTTGAGTCATAATTAATGTAGGATGAATATATGTCAATTTTAAAGTTCATCTTTGACACTAGTATATGGACACAAGTTATAACTTAAGAGCATTAGTTCATAGAAATGTGCAAGCCTTTTTATAATGCCATGTCACCCCAGTTTTAACTCACATACATATTATATGTCATAGCTCACATACATACTATATGTCATAAGTCTTGAACTAGGTTAAAATGCCTAATGTCTTATTGGAATATTAGGTCTACTTGACTCTAAAAACCCTTAGTGATGCATTGGGAATATATATTGCACTTGTTCCAAAAACTTTGATAATGTTTTTTATAGCCTTAACATGGATAAGTATCTATGTATTTATGCTAGTGATAAAAGATTGAAATTAGGCACAACTTTTAGATTATAAAAACATTATTTTTTATGCACTTTTTATTTTAATCATGAATAGGTACGTGCCTTATGTTTGAAGACCTTGAATTCTCAAGCATCTAAAAGAAATAATAAAAAGACTTGAAGAAAGATAACCATTGAATGGAGCTATCCAAAGCTTTATAAAATCCTAATATTATCATTCTTGTAATTGCTTTTGTTACATCTAAATAAAAACCATAAAAATTTCTTACAATGATAACTAAGTTTGTAGCTCCCTTCCAATGTCAATAAAAAAAACTTTTATAACATGTAGTCATTATTTTAGACCATAACCTAATTATAAATTAAGAAACCTAATTATAAAATTAACAATTTACTTTCCCATTAAACCTTTTAATAACTTGAATCTACCATAATTAATTAAAAATCTACACTAACATTAATAATACATGATCATTTACCAAATTTTACATCATTGTAGTTGCTACTCATTCTTCTACCATCACTAACATTAATGATAGATGATCATTTACCAAATTTTACATCATTATAGTTGCCGCTCACTCTTCTACCATCACCATCATGCCAAGATGGTCATGTTCTCTTAAGAATCATTAAGGAATCATATCCAATCTCAATGGTGTAAGAGATAATGATATATCGAGAAAAAAATCTATAAAATCTTCGTCAATTTCTTTTAATTTGGTCAAACTAGGAAACCTACTATATAAAATTCGAACAAAGTGATTTTCAGAAAATTGTTATTCGCCTCTTTTACTAGATTAACATGAAGACCGCGAATCTGTTCTCTCTCCGTGTCACGTTCGAACAATTATGTCCATCGAGCATCTCTTTTATTGGATTTATCCACTATTTAAAGCCACATTCATCTTTTTCCATTTTTGTTTTAAGGTGGTTAAGATTCATCTCGTCACATTTGGGTCCCGCGAAGATAGAGGCCCTCATGATATTTTGTTCGTTTGCACGCGCTTATAAAGTAAAAGATAAACTTAATAATTTACAGAATCTTTTTCCCTATGCTTAATTTATACCCCTTATAGAAAGTAATATAAAACACTCGTCCGTAATCATAAACCTGGTTTATAAATAGTTTGGATTGTACATCTTTAAAGAATTAGGAGAGATGTCGTAAACGATTAATTAACATCATTCCTAATTATTATACTATACGAGAAGGATAAATCTATTTGGGCACATTGAAAGGTTGTGTGTGAAGGATAACATGAAATCTATTTGGGCAAATTAAAAGGTTGTGTGAACCTTAACACGAGGTAAACTAAGTGTGTTTTGTATGGTTATGGGAAAATATGGTTGTAAATATGTGTAATTGAATTTGATATATATAAAAAGATTTGCAAAATATTATTAGTCCCTGCCATCTGGTAATGTCTAAGGACTATAGTAATCCAAAAGCGTTGCTATAGCATTAGTTTCAATCCGTTCAACTCTGTTATACGGTGATTAGACCAAAGTTTTCAAATGCGCTATGTTTGCTATTGTCGGGATAACCAAAGTCTTCGAAGTTAATCTGGTTTGCCATCTTATTTGGCCTCTTCCCGAGGCGGAAGAGGCTGGAGCATAGCCTATTTTGCTTTACCCTGTTTATTATTACTGACCGTCAACGGTTTCATATTAATGTTGACATTAGTTTGAATTATTAGCACAATGGTTTGCAGGTTGGCTATTTGAGCATGTTAGCAGGTCTGAGCATATTGGCAGGTGTTGTGCAGCAGGTGCTGCAGGTGTCCATGCATGGCGGAGGTGTCATGTTTGTCCATGCATGGCGGAGGTGTCATGTTTTGCTGGCCTCCCTTTCTTGTTTCCCCTTTCGGCTGGCGTGCCTTTGTTTCGTCCCCATTTCACAGCTTTGGGTAGGCAGGTAGGCTGGATCGAGGGTAATACTCTGGCGGGAGTGTTTAATTCGGCTAGTTTCTGGGCTTTCTGGAGTCCCATGCGGGGAGCACTCTGCGCTTTCGTCCCGAAACTCCCCTGTCTCTTAAACACCTTCTGACAGGCATACCCTCAATTCTTGCCTTACTTGTTGCAGATCAGCATAGTCGTGGATCTCCATCATGTGGATCTTCTGGTCGAGGCCATCTCCCCTAAAAAACAGCTCTCTGATACCCGATTCTTCTGTGGTTGCAAAGAGGTCCTGGCTGCTCTGACATGATCGGAAATTTCTACGAATTAGGGCCCTGGAGAGTCAGTGACAGCCCAGATCTCGGCTTGAATCAGAATCCTGCGCCTTGGAATCGTGTGTTTGGGCTACTGTTCTTGGACAATCCTATTGGAAGCGGCTTCAGCATTGCCCCTTCCAAAGAAGACATTCCTACGAACCAGGACGAGGTTGCCAAGGACTTGTATGCTGCCCTACAGGCGTTCTTCGACCTGAATCCCCCGTTTCGCAAACGCCCATTTTATGTAACGGGCGAGAGCTATGGAGGAAAGTATGTTCCTTCCCTGAGCTTGTACATGCTCAACCAGCTGGACAATAATGGGGTATTGCCATTGCGGCTGGATGGACTGACCATCGGCAATGGATTGGTCCACCCCGTCGTGCAGGTGCAATCTCACGCCTCTGTTGCATACGCCGTGGGGCTCATCAATGCTCAAGAAAAGCTCCACCTCGTAACTGTAATCAATGAGGCCACCTGGGGTCACATCTGAAAGTAACTGCATCGTAGGGCCTATTTCGGAAGTAGATGGCCACAAGAACGCCGGTGTCACGACTGGTGCAGCCAAATACGCAGAACTCTCCTTTGGGCATGGGACATGGTAGTTGACTTTATATGAAGGATCTTGTAGCTCCTGCTGAGATATCTTCTTCCTTCTGGGTTTAAGCTTCTGTCTACCGAAGGATATCATATTGATCTCTGGTAAGTCATCCCCTTCCTTCAACTGCACACGAACCTTAGTCCCTGGAGGGGTGATAAGCTGAGACGGATCAAAGCTTGTGCCCATGACGGCTAGAAAGGAGAAAGAAAGGACCTTGATCAATCATAGTGGACCGTTGACACAGCGAGTACTGATGCTGCGGGTTTAGGGACTTAATCCTACAGGGGATGTAACTTAGCGGGCTGACAGTCAGGGAGGTTAGACTGTTAAACAGCCAACAGGGGATGTAGCTTTGCCGGTTAAACAGCAGGGCATGGAGCTTAGACGGTCAAACAACTTAGAGGGTTAAATAGCCAAGAGTTTGAACATTTAAGCCAGCAGCTAAGGTAGCAAAAGTAGCAATGGCCCTGACATCTGTTTGGAGAGCGCTGCCATCTGTTTGGGAAGCTAAGACATTTGTGCTAGTTAACCTGCGACGTTGATTTGGTCAAGGTTAACGTAAGTCAGGTCATTTATACGTGTTAGCTGCTAATTATTCATTGTGTACACATTTCATTCTATTCAACATTTTGCATGTAGTGTCCACTACGTGTAACTTACTTTTGTTGCTATATAATAAAGTTAGAAATGATTTCGTGGTTACCTCGCATCGCTTTCCCTTTTTGGTTGCTTAATTTCAGGAACTCAGTATGTCATATTCAGCTGCTCATTATTATTATAGAGGTCCTTATATGACATTTAGGTCCTTACAGGAATGAGTGCCCAGGTCCTTGCAGGAATGAGTGCCCCCTTTTCCACTGTGTGCAGGATGTTAGCAATGACTTGATCGCTGCATTGTTGAGATAGATATCATGGTGTGAGGATTCCAGGTGTCTAGGTTTGTTCTCGAGGGAGGTATTAGATCCTAGGGGCAATAGATGGCAAACTCTTAAAATAATAAAAATAGAGTTTCCTTGCTCTGAATCATACCATTGGTGTATTTCTCTCCTTTTTTACATTGAAACTTGTGAATAGTTGCCTCAACATAAGACTTGTTAGCTTTTATGCTCTAGCTTCTGTATCATAACATTGATGAGAAATATAGAAGGTTGGCCATGACTGTGCATAGGAATTTAGCAGCATTAGGATAGACCATTCAATTTAATTTCTTTTCAAGTTCAAAATAGGCTTCACAAATATTTAAAAGGCGACTTTGTCACTCTCTGGTAGCACCGTACAAGTGGAAGAAAATCAAATAGGTAAAGAAAATAGAAAGAGATGGTAGCAAATCTTTCTCTAGGATATCTCTTTTAACTCAATGTTTAAGGGAGGGAACATACTCCAACCTCGTTGAAAATATTGTTCTGTTTCTCTAATCAGTTACGCAATCAGTTTGTAAGAGTCTACCCCTTGTAGGCAAGAGTTTAGAAAAAAGTGTAGAGATGTAAACGAAAGCACTGGAAATTTCTCTCCCTGCACTTTGATGGGAGGCTGAAAGTCTTCCAAGTGCCAATCAGTTCTTGGAATTTTGTACTAATATGCTGTCTGGTTCAGCTGTAGCCTATTTTAATTTAACATCTAACAATCCACTGTCCCTAGTAATTTTATGTCACTACATGTACTCAATTGAATGCATGGTTTGTACATTTAGTATAACCTGCAATTTGCTCTATTGCAGTGCTTTATTTAACATGCACACAGAAGCTTCAGCCAATGACCCACTGCAGGATTTAAATACTGCTCCTTGGGTCCATCAATTCCTTAAACTTGTTTAATCTGTAGGTAGTTAACTCCACAAATCATGTTTCCTGAAGCATAAACTCTCCCTTTAATCCGTAGCTCACTACATGTACTCAATTGAATGCATGGTTTGTACATTTAGTATAACCTGCAATTTGCTCTATTGCAGTGCTTTATTCATAAACATGGGTGCCATCCATTAAGGTTACTGATCCTACCCAGGAGTGTAAAGTGCCTAGGCACAGTCTGTTCTTGGTGTGGACCCACGAGCTGGTCCATAAGTATCTGTGATCTACTATGCCCTGACAGATGCTTGATGTTAGCACTAAATGCAGGTTAGAATGCCATCTTAAATTAGAAGTGCACCTAACAGTCTGCAATTATTCAAATGTACGGTCTACCAGAAGAAGAAAAAAAAACAAATATGTGCAACAATCCCTCCCTCTCTCACTGATGTCAAATGCTATGAATTGGCCCCTGCATCATTTTTCTTGCTTTTTGTGGCAGACTGTTGAGCAAATAGTGGCATTGATTGAGAGGAAGCATTATTTTCTAGTTTGTAGGTAGGAGGGAAATTCTGGAATCTGTTTCCATCATATGTGCTTGAACTCTGATTCCTTCAGCTTTTGCAAACAGAGATGATATTAAATGCACAATCATTATAATCAAGTAGTACATTTCATGAGCATCACCAATAATACATAACAGGATACTGATTTAAAAATCTGTTACACCAGCTGTACACTGTGCAACTTGTGTAATGAACTGTGTATATTCAATACTTTAATGTCATATCAACGCTGCAATGACATCTTCATGTTTATGCAATTTATGTGTAACTGTTTTAGTCATGTATCCTAAACTTCTCATGACATTGAATCTATTCCTGAACTTTGATGGGCCACTACTAACTTGTGGGTGGCTAAGATTCTCCATCATTTTCAGTGGCTTCCTCATGCTGAACATCTAGTTGATTTGTTTGAGGTTCTCAAGTTGTCATGTGAAACGACTCATCCTGTTCATTATGTTCCCATCATACGGGTGCATGGTTTGTACATTTAGTATAACCTGCAATTTGCTCTATTGCAGTGCTTTATTCATAAACATGGGTGCCATCCATTAAGGTTACTGATCCTACCCAGGAGTGTAAAGTTCTGGAATCTGTTTCCATCATATGTGCTTGAAGTAGTAGATTTCATGAGCATCACCAATAATACATAACAGGATACTGATTTAAAAATCTGTTACACCAGCTGTACACTGTACAGTACTCATACGTTTATAAACAGTAGCTTATGACACCAGTTAATCCTATCAGCAAACTGTGCATTTGGCCAATTCAACTTACAAGATCATCTGTTTCCTTCCTGCCTCAGCAAACACCCTAACAATGCCCTTCAATTCTCAGATTACACCTTGCTGTTTAGCCAGAGGTGCCCTAATAGGCCTTGCTGCCCAGATCAGACTTCAGAAAGGATTTCGCTGCCACATTTGACCCTCAGAAGGATCTGCTGCCAAGATTGATACCTTAGCAAGGGTCTGCTGCCCAATTTGACCTTCAGAAGGGATCCACTGCTACAAATAACACTGCAGGGGTAGTCCGTGGTTGATAACAGAGCTTCAATGGGAGCCCATGCTGTCACTATTGTATGATATCTGTCAATAGTCAACCTTTGTGTAACTTCTGCCTGTACACAATTTGAATTATCAGCACTTTCCAGCTCAAGGCAGGGACTTGCTGCCATGCAGCACCCCTTGTTTATATTTATTTTGTTATTATTTATTATAATTTTTTTATTATATTTAAAAATAATTTTAATTTAAATTTTATATAATAATAATTATATATATTTAAATGAAAGTTTTAGATTTGTGTACAATTTGGTTAAATTTGCAAAGAATTTTTGATCTGGGATCTAAGGAGTCGTTATTTGTTAAGGTTTTGAGAGGCCGTCATGAGTTTTTCGTGGTGAAAACCTCTCCAACAACAAGGTAAGATCCAGTAACCAACATAGGAGTTTTGGTGGTTTTGGCAATCGTGGGGGTATTAGGAACACTGGGTAGACCCCAATTTTAGGTGCACATTGGCAATCTAAGCTAAGGGGAAGATGCATTCCCAAGATGATAAAGAACCCAAAATTTGTAATCCCCCCAAATAGTTTGGAGGAGCATCGAAGATGGATGAAGGATCGTGCCTTTATTTGTAAGTTTGTTGAAGGGTGGTCGACATAGAAGGAAATTGAGAAGTGGATTCAACTAAAGTAGTTGTTGAAAGGGGAGGTGGACCTAAGGCTCGGCTCGAAAGGGTTCTTTACAGTGATTTTTTCCAATCCAGAGGATAAAATTATGGTGTTTAAGGGAGGAACCTACTTTATGAATAACATTGGCCTTACATGAGACACTTGAGAGATTGTTTTAATCCAGATAAGGAGGAATTTTTGGCTTCTCAAGTATGGTTCAAGCTCAATTCTCTATCAGCAGACTTTTAGATTCTAGAAATCTAGAAGGCATCAGCAACTCCATAGGAAATTTTGTGAAAGCCTTGGAGGCAACCAAAAGAGGGTATAACATGTCATACACAAGAATATTGTGTATATGAACATCTCATGACCCCTCTTGGAATCTATTCATATGGAGTATGAAATGAAGTTTGGTCACAACCTTTGGATTATGAGCATGTCCCATTTAGGTGTCATTGATGCCATGAGCATGGTCACACGTTCTGGGACTGCATGTTGAGGAAAAAGGAGCAACAAGAGATGGGGCCACATGAGTTAGTGGTTAGCTTCACTAGATTTATGAGCAGACATTGAAACCCTAGGGCATAAAATCCGAAGCAACAACAAAAGAAAATGGATGAAGAAAATGCTTTTACAATTTTGGAAGACATGGCCGAAGAGTTTGCATTACCTGAAGACACCAATATGATGAAATCCACTTTGGAGAGATAAACAAACCATGAAAAGAAAAACCTTAAAAGAGGACCCAAAGTCAGAATGCTTCCTTAAATTACTTAGTATTGATGAAGTCGTGACCTTCATGAGGGAGTACATTGAATCTCTTAGAGAGGAAGAGAAATTTTTGTGGCTCTCATCAATAGTTGGGCACAACAGGACTTGTCAGAACTTCCCCTAAACTAGAAGGATTTATATGCATAGGTTTGTTTGCATTGGAAAAGTCAAGGAGGTTCGCGTGAATGGTAGTGGTTTAGAAGTTTTGAAGATAGTGAAAGACAAAGGTAAAGAACTAATGGCTAAGGAGGTTAAAAGGAAAGGGCACAAAACAACGAAATGAGCCCTTCAAAACATGGGATAACACCTGATTAATTATGGTCAAGTAATGACTCTCTCAGAGATCTATCCCTCCTCCCAAAATTTGACTCAATGAAGATTATATAGCGCAAATGGAAGCAAAGATACTTCAAAGAAAGGATAAACCTAGAGAAACCAACCTTGGTTATTTTGTAGGAAACTAAGGTTTCGATGGATAAAATCCAGGAAATAAGCGGTAAACGTTGGAAGGGTTGCAAAGTCATGGCCCCGGATACTAGGGGTAGCACAAGGGGGATTAACAATTTTGTGGAATCCACTAGAGCTAGATTTTCAGGACTGGATGGTTTGCCCCGAGATCTTGTCTAGAAGTTTCAAATATCTTGGTTTGAAGGAGAAGGTTAGACTGATGATAGTCTATGGCCCTCATGTCATCAAATAAAAGGAGGCATTATTGGAAAACCTAAAATCCCTTCAAAAGTTTATCCAAGACCCGTTGTGGATCGTTGGGGTAAGCTTCAACTTAATAAATTCATTGGAGGGAAAAAAAAGTGGCATAAGGAGATTAGATTCTAAATCTAATTCTTTTGTGGAGTCTATTCATTTTTTTAGGTTAGTTTACATCCAAACCATCAATGGAGTTTTTACTTGGAATAAACGCAGGAGAGGAAAACACCAAGTTGCCAGCAGGTTAGAAGTATTCCTTATCTTGGAGGAGGTGATGGAGAAGGACATTTTTGTTGAGGGAACAATTCTTCCTTGTTTAGGCTCAGAACATTGGCATGCACTCCTTGAGATAGACCTAAAGGAAGCCTCGAAAAACTACCCCTTTCTATTCGAAGTTTTTTGGCTCCAAGGCTCAAATTTCGTGGAAAAAGAAAGATCATGGTGGGAGGAAATTAAGATGAAAGGTAGAAATAAAATGCACATTGTTCAGTTGAAATTAAAGGAGATTAAAACAAAGATTAGGCTATGGAATAAAAAGGAGTTTGAATATATTTTTGAAGAAAAACAAATTTTGAAGGCACTATGCAGGAGATCTAGCATCAAATGATTATAGAAGGAAGATCAGAGGACCTAGTACTCAAGGAGGGAATTACTCTAAACAAACTAGAACAAAGAAGGAAACAAGAATTGTCGTTATTGAGACAAAATTAAAAAATTCAATGGCTAGGGGAAGGTGAGAAGAATTCAAAGTTTTTCCATAAGTCTATGACAAAGAACAAGCATCACAATAAAATACTCTCTCTAATATGTAGGGACGATAAAAGGAAGCTCCATCATGAGGTGATAGAAGAGCAGCTAATGGATTTTTATTGAAAGGTCTTATCTGAACCATCCCAAAGTAGGAAACATGGTATTAACAAGTTTACATAGTGTATCCCCAGGTTAGTCAGGAGAGAACAAAACATGACTCTAATGAGGGAGATTTCATTGAGAAAGGTTGAGGATGTAGTGTTTGTTATGCCTCGAAACAAAGCTCTAGGGTCAAATGGCTACACCATAGACTTCTTTAAAGCTTGCTAGAGTTTCATAAAAGAGGAAGTTCACGTAGTTGTGGAGGAATCGAGGAAATTCTAGATTGTTGGGTTAGGGTTGAATGTTACATTCCTAACATTAATTCTCAAAGCTGGAAAAATAGAGGATCCTAGTGGATTTAGACCTATTGCGCTTTGCAATGTTGTTTACAAGATCATTTCCTCAGTGATTGTAAATTAATTAAAGCCTTTATTCAAGGATTTGATTGTGCCTTAATAAATAGGATTTTGTGGAGGGTTGCAAGTGATGGAGAATGTAACTTGTTTCATTCTTCATAATTTGTACCATTATGTATTTTATGTAAAAAGAAAGAGAAGAAAAAGAAAAATTATTATTATTTTCTAGATAAGCATGTTCTTCGTGCTTCTATGTTTTTGAGTCAAAGTCCTATTTTGGAACTATTTTAAAAAAGGAAAGGAAAATTTAAATGTATAATTTGGAACAGAAATGTCCCCTTTAGATGCAAGTCAACTTACATGTCAAGTCAGCCTTGCCCCAATGGGCATGTTTATTCCCACCCCTTTGAACTGTATAAATAGAGGATGGATGGAGCTCATTTGGACACACACATTAGGATGTTTTGGCCTGAAATATAACAAAGAAGATGGATAAGATGAGGAAGGTCGAAGTCTAGAAGAAGATCTACCTTGGTACATCTCTTGTTGTTGGTTTCTTGTTGGTGAATCTGTTGGAAGGAATAATGATTTGACTTGGCATCTAGAGGTGAAATTTTTTTTGGTTATGGGTTTTGGATATCTCATTTGATATGTTTCTATAAGAAGATAATTTTATGGGTTTTTCCCCTTGAGGGATTTTGTCTTAGCTTGGAGCCTATATCTTGTGTTATATTATCTTTTGTGATCTTCATGTTTTATGGTAATTTCTCGATGAAGAAAGAAAACAAAATAATAATAATGTTGATAGACTCACAAGTAATTATCATGAAATGGAAATCTGATAATAAGAATGAAAACCTTTGGATTTCCAGCATGGTATCAGAGTTGTGGTTTGGCTCTCGAAGGAAATTATTATGATTTACACTGGCATTGTGATTCATTTTTATTCAAAGGCACGATTCCGATGATTCACATTGTTTTAACATTGGCTCAAGGTTCATTAACTGACTCAAACATTATTGGTTCATTGATTGACTCAACATTCGCATCGCATGGTTCAGATCATTTCACATGTAATATCATATTGATGGACCTATGGTTCAG
Source organism: Pinus tabuliformis (assembly GCA_031772625.1). Lineage (NCBI taxonomy): Eukaryota > Viridiplantae > Streptophyta > Pinopsida > Pinales > Pinaceae > Pinus > Pinus tabuliformis. Next base: position 1,472,052,782 of record CM062820.1, on the reverse strand, counting down.
ATTGTGGACTTCATTCAGTGTTTTGTCACATATCTCCTACAACATTACTACATATAATTCACACTCTCTATATGAATTGAAACATGACAATATTTATTATGACAATGGCATTGATCAAGATATAGCTTGCAATGTTCCCATAGTGCTATGGCCCGCAATTCAACGTAACTCTGTGACCCACACTCTTGTCTCTCATTTTGTAGAGGCCCGCTTATAATCTCTAATGACATGCAAAATATGAAACTTGAATTTGTGATGATCATATTTTTGGCAATAATTAGAAGGCTGACCTTCTAATCCTAGCGCTCTTTATAAAGTATAGTTACTAAGTTCGAATTCGAATTAGGAAGATAAAAATTTGGATGAAAAAATTTAACCTTAATACATTGTGTTCATTTTATTCTCATTCATTTTGAAATTTAAATAATTTTAATCAATATAAACAGGTTTAAAACTACAATTTATTAACCAAAACCACAACCACACTCATATGTTATCTTCAAAATATCTTTCTTTTCAAAACCCTAAACTAAATCCTTTTGTGTTCAGATCTTATCTAAAATCCTTTAATAATTAATTTATAATTTAAATTTAAATATTCAAAACTCAAAAATGCATCTCTGATCTAAAATATTTTTGTAATTAATATATATTTAAAAATTAAATATTCAAAACTTATTTTTATCAGATTCCTCTTAAAGGCCAATAAGAAATGAAACTGTTCTGGATTGAGAGCTCTGCCATGAAACCCTAGCCGCTCCTCATCGCCTCTACGGCTGCACTGCGGCCTGTGGCTTTGGGCCCTCTGCCCTCCTTCTGCGCTTTTTTTTTTGAGTCCCTGCGGTTCAAAGCGTTCATCTTCTGTTGGGAGGGACGAGCAAGCCGAGCTCGCCCTCATGGAGGTCCCGAGCTCGCCCCATGCAAGCCCGCCTTCATTTGCCGAAGCCTTCTCTCGGCTCTTGGCCAGCTTGCCACAGAAGAAAAAAAGTGAAGCAGCCAAGTTTGTCAAGAGGCTGGAAGACATCCCTGAAATCTCCTTGCCGCCAGAGACCCCGATCCAAGTCGCCCTTTCCTTGGCTGAGTGGGCTCTCGTTGGCCAGTTCACCGGTCTATGGCCTTCTCCTAAGACCACTGAGACCTGGGTTAACAGGAACTGGGCTCCCCTGATCAAGAGCAGTGTCACCTCTTACTTCTTAGGACGAGGGTTTTTCCTCTTCGAATTCACATCAAAGGAAGACAAGGATCTGATTTTTCAGAACGACCCCTACTTCATGGGCCCCCAGGGCCTTTACCTCAATAGATGGACGCCGGACTTCGACCCTGCAGTCGACGTTCCCACGGCTGTCCCTGTTTGGGTCAGACTCCCTAATCTCCTAGTCCATTGCTGGAACTGGGACTCGCTGAAACACATCGGAAATGCCCTTGGGAAATTCATAGATAGGGCAAATAACAAAGATCAATATGACTGTGCCTGTATCTACATTGAAGTATACCTAGAGGTGGGTCTCCCAGAAGCCATCAAAATCAAAGTAGGAAACTGGACCCATTTGCAGAAGCTGGATTACGAGCAGTTGCCTTTCAAATGCCGAAAATGTCATGTCTATGGCCACTTCGCCAGAGGATGCCCAACCAATGCGGAAGCAGATAAGGGGAAAGAAGAAGGTTGGAACCAGGTCAAGCGTGCCAGGAAAACCCAAAAGCAGGTTGGTCCAAATGGAAGAGGTACTCAAGCCCCTCCTCAACACCCCCCTCCCAGAATGGATCAAGTAAATAAATTCACTCCTCTAAGCTCGCAAATAGAGGAATCTTAGGAACCAGAAAATCAAAAATCAACCCCACCCTCTAAAGGAACCCCCAAAGGTTCTGGAAATGGAGTTGAGCAAGCTGGAAGTGGTGTTCTAGCAATAGATTTGGCATTCACTGAGAGCTCTAAAGGAAATACTGTCGAAGTAGAGGAAGATGAGCATGAATCAGATTGCTCTGGGGAAGAAGGAGAAATAGGAGAATCCCAAGCTTTGATAAGGAGATCCACAAGAGGCCGTAAATCAAATAGGGAAAAAAGAGAGCAGGAAACTTTCAAGGACAAGCTCCAAGGTAGCTAGCCAACCCTTGAGAAGTTACTAGCATCAAAAGCAAAGACGATGAGAAACCAACCCCAAGGCTCCAAGGGAGCCAACCAGAAATACAAATGATGAAGATAGTCTCCTGGAACTGTAGAGGTATGGGGAGCAGAATCAAAGAAGAAGCCATCAGAAGTTTAATAAGAACAGAAACTCCTGACATACTTCTCATCCAGGAGACCAAACTGGAAGACTCTGTCTTCCTTCAGGCAAGTAAGAAACTCTGGAACAAGTGTGAGGTGAAAGCAATCTCAGCCCGAGGGGCTTCCGGAGGGTTGGGCACTCTTTGGAACGCTAGCAAATTCACATTCGTCTCTGAGACCCTCAATACTCACTGGCTGCTCTTAAAATTGCAGCACATAGACTCAAAAGAGATTATCAGTCTCTTCAACGTGTACACCCCCGTGAACGCTGTGGAAAAAAAGGCCTGCTGGGACTCCATAAGAACCCAAGCAGATCTAGTTAATCTTGAGAATATCATCATAGCAGGAGATCTCAATCTCACTCTCTTATCAGCAGACAAGAGAGGAGGCAGCATTGTTCGAGATCCGGCAAGGGAATGGGCAGAGGACCTTATGCAGGACTGGGACCTGCTGGACATCAAGCCAATCTCTGGTAAGTACACTTGGACTAATAAAAGAATTGGTCCTAGCCACATTGCTGCTAGATTGGATAGATTCTTAATTCAAAGCTCTTTTCTTCTGCTTGGATTAGAGGCTAGAGTGCATATTCTCCCATGTAGCACTTCAGACCATAAACCCATCAAGCTGGAACTCGTGTTTCAGCTTGACCTTGGACCTATACCTTTCAGATTTAGCCCGCTCTGGGCTAAGGAATCAAACTTCATGCAATTAGTTAAGGACACTTGGTTGCAGCCGGTCAAAGGCTCCCCCTTTTTTGTCTGGGAAGAAAAGCTCAAAAGAGTGAAAAGGGCTTTGAAAAGCTGGGCCAAATCTCTGCCCAATCTAGCCAACGAAAGGAAAAAAATCCAACATATGTTGGAAGTCCATCAGCTCCAAGCCGAAACAACTAACATAACAAAAGAGATTCTAGATAAAGAAGCCTTGTTTCAACAAAACTATCACAAGGCATGTCTAGCTGAGGAAGAATACTGGAGACTTAAGTCTCACAGTGTTTGGCTTAAAGCAGGGGACAAGAACTCTTCCTTCTTTCACAAACAAGCTCAGGCAAGGAAATGTTCCAATTCCATTTCCAAAATCAAAGATGGTACCATCATTCACAAGGATAATGCAAACATAAAAAAAACAGCTTCTCTTCATTTTAAAAGCCTGTATAGCGAAGATATAAATCTGGATCAAAATTCAGAGATGATGGACGGGATCCCCTCCCTGATTTCTGCTGAAATGAATCACCTCCTTGAAGCTAAAGTCACCAAGAATGAAGTCAAGGTTGCCTTATTTGCCATGAACCCAGACAAAGCCCCTGGGTTGAATGGATTCTCAGCTAGATTCCTCCAAATTTACTGGTCCATTGTGGAAAAGGATCTTTACAAAATGGTTCTAAAATCCCAAGCTTGCCAGAAAATCGGAGGAAGCACGAACTCTACTTTTCTTGCTCTCATCCCCAAAGAGAAGGGAGCCAACTCCTTCACTAGATTTCGTTTGATTTCGCTTTGTAATATAGATTACAAACTAATCACCAAAGTCATTGCTAACAAACTGAAGCCCATCCTCCCCAAAATCATTTCGGAAAGCCAAGGAGGTTTCATTCAAGGTAGACAGATTGTAGACAACTTCATTCTGGTTCAGGAGGCAATCCATTCAAGCATGAGTCGCAATGAAAAAGGTATGGTTGTCAAACTCGATTTAGCAAATGATTTTGATAGAGTTAGGCATTGTTTTCTGCTGAAAGTCTTACATAAGCTTGGATTTGGTGAGAATTTTATAAATTGGATTCGAGCTTGCATCTCGGAGCCTTGGATTGCCCCATTAATAAATGGCAGAGCTGCCGATTTTTTCAAAGCCACGAGAGGGCTCAGGCAGGGGTGCCCTCTCTCACCTCTTTTATTTGTTCTTCAAGCCTCTGTCCTCAGTTTTTACCTAGACAAAAAAGAGCAGATCAGGATATTGTTGGGCTCTGTATTGCAAGAGGTGTGAAAACCATTAATCATGCCCTCTTCGCGGATGACTCATTGCTATTGGGAGCAACTTCTGGGCTTATTGCCTCCAGATTTAAAAGAGCTTTGGATGAGTATTGTCTGGTTTTGGGAAGCAGTCTAAACAAAGGCAAATGCCATATCTATTGTTGGAACACCACTTCCAGCTTGCTCAACTCCATTTCCAGAACCTTTGGTTTTGCAGCATCCTCAAATTGGACTTCCTTCAAGTATTTGGGCCTCCCAGTTTTTCTCAAAAAATCTTACAACAGAGATTGGCTCCCCCAATTGGAGAAATTCAAGAACAAGCTGCTTGCCTGGGGTTATTCCTGGCTTAACATTGTTGGTAAGTCTGTCCTCATTAAATCTATTCTTTCCAACCTTCCCTTGTTTCAGTTTTCTGTCCTTCTCACTCCCATTGGTATTCTCAGAAAAATGGAGGAGACCATTCGAAAATTCTTTTGGAAGGGGGGCAAGCAGAATGAGAAAAAGATTCCACTGGTCAACTGGGAATGTATCTCCAAACCGCTGATGGAAGGAGGCTTGAATTTCAAGAATCTTGGCTACCATAATGTAGCAATGGGAGCTAAATTAATCTAGAGAATTATTTCCCCTAAACCTGGTTGGGCGCAATTAGCTCTTTGGAAAAAATAATTCAAATTTCGGCGTTCTCGCTGCCTAGATCACCCTAAGATCATGGAAAATTTTAGGGGCTAATGTTCGCCCAGTGGGCTAATTTTCCATGATTTTTCCACAAAAAATATTCGCCAATTTCCAATTTTATAAAAGACGATTCGCCCAAATTTTATAATATAAAATTATTTTACCTTAAAAATCGCCAACATTATATAGAGACTATATATAAAATAATTAGAAATTTGAATAATTTTACAAATATATCAATAAACATTTATAATTTGCATATTAGGGATTAGTGAGATTCGCCAATGTTTTAAACTTCAAGAAAATTTTCCATCCTTAAAATTTTCCTTGCCTAAGATGCACCCAAATATGCCCTTTCTGAAGATTTGCAGCAAAGCCTGCTCTCTCATCAAGGATCATGCCTTCTGGATCCCCGGTAATGGAAAAAGGATCAACCTCTGGACAGATAAAATTTTGAATAATGAGCCACTGGGAGACTACCATTCACTCCAAACGCTGCGCAAATGGATGAATGAGGCTGGAATGCGAACTCTGTGGGACATTTCAGCTTGGCAGAACTCACACTGGGCTGGCTGGAATCTTCAAACACCCCCAGAATTATCTATGGAGCGCGAGATTCTGATTTCCAAACTCCACGGCCTGTCTCCATCGCTGGCTCGAAAAAGGGATACAAGAGGATGGGGTACGCAGACTGGTGGATACACTGTTGCTCAAGGTTATGCCAAGCTGTGTGAGCGCCCCCATGTGGCCACAAACCCTGAGCCTTGGAAAGGGATATGGCATTATCCCACCTTGCCTAAAATCGACTTCTTCAACTGGCTGTTATGTCACTCCAAAATCTTGACAGATGATAATCTCCAGAAACGTGGTTTTCACGGTCCTTCAAGGTGCAGCCTTTGTAAGGTAAACCAGGAAAGTGTAATTCATCTAATGCTTGAATGCACTTTTACTTTGCAGATTTGGACATAATTGTTGGGAACTCTGAGTTCCAGCATCGTGTTGCCTTCCTCCATCCCCGATATTTTTACTAAATGGCTGCAAAGGTATCTCGGGACTCCCCAAAAAACAAAATTATCAGAGCTGCTTGGACTACTCTCCCTAAAATAATCTATTGGCAGGTTTGGCTTGAGAGAAATAAAAGGATTTTTAGAAGCTACGAACAGGAGGCCAAGCTTGTGGCAGTTAAGATTAAAAGCCAGCTTAAAGAGAGTCTGAGAGAAATTAAAGATGATTTAAATCTCAGCCAGCAAGATATAAATTGGGGCTCCTCTCTCGAACTTCAGTTCCAAAATAGTGCAAATAGTATCTCCCTCCCCAAAGATTGGCAAATAAGACTTTCAACAAATGACTTCAAGGATTGGGCCACAAATCAGCAGAGATTCTCCCTCTTTTTTGATGGGGCTGCAAAGGCCAATCCTAGAAGAGCTGGCGCTGGAGGCGTCATCTTGAATCCCGATGGCATAAGGATACACAGTTTCACCTGGGGCCTGGGCATAACTTCTAGCATTCAAGCTGAGGCTTTGGCTCTTTTCCAAGGTCTCAAGATTATGAAAATGCTGAACATCAGGGAGGCAAATGTTATTGGGGACTCCCAGGTTATCATTAACATTATGGTGACACATTCTAAGCCAACGGATCTAAGGCTTGCAAGGCTGATTTTCAGAGTAAAAGATCTTAGAGACTCTTTCCAGAAGTTGAATTTCTATCATGTGTTGAGAGCTAATAATAAGGAGGCGGACATCGAAGCCAACAAAGCAGCCCTCCTTACGGTTGGAGCCTTACTCAGAGGAGGACAGGAATCATGGGAATCAATTCCTTAATTTAGATAGCTGTCATGTTTTACTGCCTTTTGTTAAATCAGTTTGTATGTATCCATAAAGTTGGGAAAATCTCTGAAATAGACTACATAGTAGCAGTCAAAAAGAGATGTGAGCTAAGCATAAATGCCATGGCCTTGCATGGTTGTGCGGGACTTGTGAAATTAGACTCACCTTTTGTAATCCGCTTTTTGGCATTAAGGCCAAGTATCTAATATATCCTCTATCCGTTTCTGTAAAAAAAAAAGATTCCTCTTAACATAAATATATATAAAAATAAATGATTTTTTATATATAGTTATGTTAAGAATTGATTTTTTATATATATTTATGTTAAGAGGAATCTTATAAAAATAAATTTTGAATATTTATTTATTTTAAATATGTTTTAATTACTAAAGGAATTTAAATAAAATATGAAATTAGAGAGATATAGTTTTGAGTTTTGAATATTTAAATTTAAATTATAAATTAATGATTAAACAATTTTAGATAAGATATGAACACAAAAGGATTTAGTTTAGGGTTTTGAAAAGAAAGATATTTTGAAGATAACATATAAGTTTAGTTGTGGTTTTGGTTGGTAAATTGTAGTTTTAAAATTGTTTACATTGATTAAAATCATTTAAATTTCAAAATGAATGAGAAGAAAATGAACACAAGGTATTGAGGTTATATATATATATATATATATATATATATATATATGTATGTTTATGATGTATACTATCGATTTTTTTTCAAATCAATTTTTTTTGTCCAAATTTTTATTGTATCATATCGAATTCAAATCCGAATTCGAACTTGGTAACTATGGTTCACAAGACTGTGGCTAGTGAAAAACACTTTTTTCTCATAAATCTTGGATTTCACTCTATGGCTCAAACAAGAATTATATCGTGACACTGCACTGTGTGATGATATAATGAAATTACATCAACATTGTCACTCAAAATACAGAGATCTGTAGCAGTAAAGGGTGCATCAAACATATCACACCGCTCTTTGAATAATATCGAATGATATTAGGAATCTATGACAATAAAAGACTTGACATCAGTTCACTTAGAATGCATATATACATATATGTCAGTCAACAAGAGTGATATGTTGTCAAAAGCCGACCAAATTATCTCAATAATTGGAATTATCATGGTTTGCATACTACAATGGCACACATTCTACACATCACATTAAATTTATTGGCAAGTGGCTCGATTGAAGGATCACAGTTGCTCGTAAAATGGCTCATAGAAAGATTCGATGTGGCATTTATAATTCCATTTTCAAATGACTTACATAAATGAATTAGAATCATTAAACCTTCCATATATGTGCTATCAATATGAAATTACATGCGCTCATGCCTAGGATATTTCTACAGTGGATCAGTTTGCGGTACTCTGACTTGATCATGACTCTGTGACTATAGAGGGCCTGGATTCAAACACTGGCTTGAAAAATATACCTTGTGACATGATCAGTGAAGAGTTGAATACTCATATTCGAAGGAGTATGACAGAGGCATTGAAGGCTTAATCTAATTTAACTATAGTTCGAATTCCAAACATGGAAGTTAGAAATTTAGTGATGTGATGGCTTTCTAAGTTCAAAATTGACAGAAGGTAGACTATGACATAAAGTCGTAACTAGAAGTAAAGGACAAAATGCTTTGGAATGTAATATAGGTCGAATGAAGCAGCTTCATGTGACCATGGAAGACAGATGTGAAACCCCTAATTCAGAAATATATAGAATTTAATGCTTAGAGTATACTACTGATGGTGTAATTTCTCAATCAGAATTTATAAATTTTGTGATTGAGTACCTATCTGGATTTCTGTGGTTGAAGATGTTTCTGATCTGTTGTGGCTCTCGCTCTTGCTCCCTTGTTACCAAAACAATCAAAACCTCCTTGCCAAACTGAGCACAATCTCAGTACCCAGCTCCAAAGTACTTCAAATTCGAGGTACTCTGGCCCCCGTGCCCAAAATTTCAAGAATAATTAAAGCCCAATTCCCTCTGTAATGACTTTTTTAAGAAAACCTCTTCTCTGTAAAAATCTCCCCCATTTCCTCCGTAAAATCTCCTTTTATAAGGAAATAAATCACCCTCCATCAAGGGAATTATGTCACATCAAGGCTCACTCATCCAACTCGAAATTAGAAATAATATTTCTAGAAATTAGAAAATTGTTTTTGAATCAGCTCTCCACCACCCCTGCTTATTATCTTCTCGTCTCCTCTTCATTATTCGCCACCTGCAATGTCTTTTATGACTCTCGTCTCTCTGTCTTCCTGCGTTTAAATGGGTATATGTATATTCTATGACTCATGGAATTGAGCTTGCCATGTTTATTTCTTTTGATTAATTAGGTTTTATATTATAGTTTTCTTTTGCATAGTTAATATAATGTTTTGCAAATAAGTTAATTATTATTTATAATTTTACTTTATTTTTATTATAATTCAAATAAATTTAATTTGTATTTAATTATTTATTTTATATATGTGTGTGTGTGTGTGTGTGTGAGGGCAGGGTGGGGTGGTATATATCAAAGACCCACTTGATATATTCATTATATTATGGTGAGTTAGGAATTTACTTTGATAATTGATTTATTAACCTAACTTAGATATTTTTCAATATTAGTCGGTATGTATACTAGTGCAATACATGTGGTTCATGCATATGTAGCTATCATATGAATGCCTATATGCACGCTAATATTCACATTCTGTTTGTAATTGTAGGTAGGTCACTACATACACCCCTCCTTCTTAAAACTTTGTCCCAAAGTTAGGGTTTATATAGTATATCGATAATTATTTTAGGGTATGTAAGGATTGTGATCTGTGATTGAATTTTCAGTTATTTTTCTGAGGACACTTAAAATTTGTATTTTGAATATTTATTGGTCATGATTTTAATAGTTAAGCCCTGCTAACTCAGGCTCCCAAGCTATTCTCAAATCATCCTATCCTTCCTAATCTCTTCCACTCCCATCCTATCCATACTCTACTGGAATATGCCATGGTGTCAGCTATACTGATCTACCCATTCATAAATCTCAAGGGTGACAATGTCGACTATATCAACATATTTATCCAGTAGGCATCCGACAATCATCATCACACATCTAGGGGAGCGTGATTCACACAGTCCTCTCACGACTCCAGGTTTTGGAGGATAAACAGTGGGAAACACCTCCACCCCTCCCAATAGGACCAGGGTCAACACCCTATCATGGAATATCACCGAGCTTTAATTATTCTTTAAATTTTGTCATCACATGGTCGTTTTGGTAACGATGCTATCTGCGATGTAAACACTTTTCCACGTATTAGAACATATGTATAAATCTATTCAAATAAATTGTATTGACATAACATTTTCAAATAATATTGATCTTTACGCTTACATAATGTACTTGGCCATATCCAACCTGTATATCTGTAAGCTAGTTTTCTCTTATATTAAAATGTAGTCATTCTTTTATTTCCATCTCATCAATCATGTGGATACGAACGAATGAAATAAAATTATAGATATCTCATCCATAACATAATTTAGATTTCATAGTAAGGTTAATCAAATACTAACTTCATGTTGGTATCTATATTCTAGTAATGTTAATTAATTACATATTCCATATTGGTATCCACGTACCAACAAAGTTAAGCAATTAGCATATACCATGTATTAGAAAAATAAAATTCACTTTTGCATGTGATACTCCAAAATAATAGTCTTAAGTATCCAATTCAAAATAAGGTAAATATATACAAAGTAAGGTTTTAAATTCGTGAAAATCGACACAAGTTGGGATATATTCGGCATATGGTCTCTATATCTTCCCAGGTAGCCGATCCAGGACTATAATTGTCCCACTGGACCTTAACTTGGTCTACCAGGCGATTCCTCAACTGTCAAATCCTACGTTCCAGTATATGTAATGGTTCGATCAAAATGGTTCCTTTGTCTGATACCTGTAGTTCCTTCCACTGAAGGTTATGAGATTTGTCAGCTTATATGTAATGTCGTAATATGGATACATGAAAAACATTATGAACTTTATGCAAGTGGGATGACAGTGTAAGGCGATATGCGACAGGTCTGACTTTTTCTAGAACTTTGAATAGCCCAATAAATCGGGGTGATAACTTTGTTCCTTTTCCAAACTTGTTGGTGCTTTTGTTGGGTCTGATGCGGATGAAAACTTGATCTCCTACTTCATAGTTCATGTCTATCCTGTGAGCATCAACATAACAATTTTGTATATCTTGTGTCTCTTTCAATCGTTGTCCAATTTGTTTTACCTGTTCTTCCATATCTTGAATTAATTCTGGTTCCACTATTACTAGATCTTCTAACCTATCCCAACTTAACAGTGTTCTACAAGGTCTGTTGTACAATGCTTCAAATGGAGGCATCTCGATTGAACTATGATAATTGTTATTGTATGCAAATTAAACTAAGGGTAAGTACTTTTCCCAGTGTGTCTACAAGTCCATAACATACATCCTCAACATATCTTCTAGTACTTGGTTCACCCTTTCTGTTTTTCCATTAGTCTCAGGATGATAAGTTGTACTTAAATTTAGTTGAGTTCCTAAGGCTGACTGCATACAAGTCCAAAATATTGAAGTAAATTGTGAATCTCTATCTGATATGATCTTCTTAGGTACTCCATGAAATCTGATAATCTCATTTATACGTACCCGAGCTATGTCAACAATTTTGTAAGTATCCCTTACGGGAATTAAATGGGCACTTTTCATTAATTTATCCACTGCAACCAGAATGGAATTATGCCTTTATGGAGTAAGAGGTAGCTCGACAATAAAATCCATGGAAATTATCTCCCATTTGGTCATAGGAATGTTGTGAGGTTGTAGGAGACCTGCTGGATGACAATGGTCAACCTTTACTTGTTGACATTCAAGACATTTTGCAATGAATTGGACAACATCATGTTTCATGCCTGCCCAAAAGAAGAGTTCCTTTGTATCAGCATGCATTTTCTTTACACCAGGATGTGCACAATACAATGCTCTATGGGCTTCCTTAAGATGGTGTTTCAGAAATCCTCGCTATCAGGGATGTACATCCTTCCATGAAATCGCAAAATTCCATCATCTTCTAATTCATATCCCTCAAACTTAGGTTCTTTTGGATTTTTACTTTCAAGCCCGGATCTTACTTTTAAATACCAACTATCTCTCAAGAGATGTTCTAGTACTTGTTTCCTCAAGTCTACCTTGATATGTGTTCGGGAAAATATTCGAGGTATTCTACTTAAAGCATTTGCCACCACATCTCTTTTCCTTTAATGTATGAAACTCAAAAGTCATAGTCACTTAGGAATTCACTCCATCGTCTTTTCCTAGCATTCAAGTCTCTTTGAGTAAACAAATATTATAAACTTTGGTGGTCACTTTTGAGCATAAAGCTTCTCCCTACTAAATAGTGTCTCCATATCTTTAAAGCTAGCACTACAACAACTAACTCTAAATTGTGCGTGGCGTAGAGTTCTTCATGAGGCTTTAACTTCCTTGAGGCATGTGCTATTACTCCTTTGTCTTGCATTAATACTGCGCCTAATCCTTGCTTGGATGCATCAGTACACACAGTAAAATATATGTGCATATTAGGTAATCGCAAGATTGGTGCATTGGTCAACAATATTTTTAGTTCAGAGAATGCTCTATGAAATTCTTTAGTCCATTCATACCTAACTCCTTATTAATTAGGTTTTATATTATAGTTTTATTTTGCATAGTTAAGATAATTTTTTGCAAATAAGTTAATTATTATTTATAATTTTACTTTATTTTTATTATAATTCAAATAAATTTAATTTGTATTTTATTATTTGTTATATATATATATATATATATATATATATATATAGATATAGGTGGTATATATCAAAGGCCTACTTGATATATTCATTATATTACGGTGAGGTAGGAATTTACTTTGATAATTGATTTATACTACATAATTATACTAATCGACTACTAATATACCACATAAACCCTAACCAAGGGAGGTTAACCAGAAGGGAGAAGGGTCGAGAAGGTAAGAAAGTGACAACGGGGAAATAATGGGGAGATGGTGGGAGGAAGGAGACTGACAACAAGAAGGTTGGGAGACGGTGGGTTTGAGCATATAAGATAGTCGAAGAGGCCATAACAGGGGGGAGAAATTTTGAGAAAAGGAGATGGATACAAAGAGAGAACAAAACTTTCAACATAGCCACAAAGGGAGACATTGAGCTTGATTGTTCTTGGAATTTTGGGCACGGGGGCCAAAAGATTTGACTTCTAGATATGAGGATCGTACAGGTAGACCCAGATAGGTTGGGAGGTGAAGGGTGGTTTGGTAATTGCAATAGCGGGAACAACAACACCTTCAAATGATTACGAAGTATTCTCTTGAAATTTAAATTCTTCTTTAAAATTCCAGTTACTGTTTGGTTAAAATTTCAAAATAAGGACTTTATACTATTTCGTTAAAATTACATAGTTATGGGTTTTAGAATAGGTTATCTAGTGAAATTTCCCAATTCAGGGTTTATAACAGAGGTACATGGTCTTTTTCTACAAGGTATGTATAATTTTTATATGCATATGATGGATAAAGGAACTACATGATGCATGATGTATGTTAGATCTTGAAATTAAATATATTAGCGTTTTGTAGCATGATTTGTGTGGCTAAGAATTTAGGGTTCATAGATTTTACATTTTTGAAAGTTTTAGTATCTAGAGTTCGTAAACCCTGGATGAGATTTGATTGGAAAAACCTTAGAAATGTGAAAACCTTAACCCCATTTTTGGTTGTTCCCTCTATAGAAACCTTGACAACTGAAATAAATCTTCTAGGGTTTGCAAATCGAAATCGTGCAAAGATAATCTAGGTAATATGGTAAACCTTAGCGAGGGTTGAATTGGATAAAACTTAGGATTTGACATGAAATCCCTAGGGCTAATTTTTTATTTTTTATTTTTATTTTTTTTCTGAAAGAAAAAACCCTATAAGGGTTAAAGCAGAAAATTTAGGGTTTGTATTTAAGAACCCTAAAAGTTCACCTTCTGAGACACCATGGAAACCCTAGATTGACATAATTGACATCATGTTTTTGTCTTTGTGTATTTTTTCTCAGTCATACTTGTTGGTAAACATTGTAGGTACATAATAAAGGAAGCCAGATCTGAGATGAGAAGAATGGCAATGCAAAGAGGTTCTTGTGCCTATTAATGAATTTTTGAAGATGATGAGCATGATGGAAAGAGAGAATTGTAAGGACCATGACGGGCCGGTTGAGTTCATAGGAACACATTGATGATGAAGCATGGCATTATGATAGTAAAATTGGAGTCTACATTATCAATCTGCTTTGGACAAAATCATCTAGCTTTCAAAATTAAGAAGATTGGGACCACATTGCATATTATTGTTCATCTGAACATTTTCTAACATAATGTTAGAGGTAGTCATTTTGCAAAGATGGATCATCAAGATCCTATAAGAACCATTATTTAGGAGGTTCTTGGAAGAAGCATTATGACATGATTGGTATATATTCCATCTAGTATGGAAACAATACTTTTAAAGGATGAAGGAATGTAAATGGTCAAGTTGCAGTCTTTCCACTCCTAGGAAAGAACTCTATCTTCGATAAGTATAATAAGCGGGATCATTTAAGATCAGTAGCTACATGTTTGTATGGAAGAAAATATTGCATAAGATATGACATGACTCTCTAGTAAGGCCTATTTCAAAAACATGTGTAGAGGCTAGAAAGAGAGTTCGATGACATTGATCAACATCAAGAACAATCTCTAGAAGAAAGAAAGGGGGTTAACAATAATAACTCCAAGGAAGATATTGTAACTTGGTAATCAAGCTCTATCCATGGGCACTCTGATTAATGTAAATGCATGAAGAAGGATTCATGTGAAAGGATGTTGATCTCAAAGAACTCAAGTAAATTGATGCTTTGATAAGAAGGTCATCATGATAAGGTAAGTTTGATATTAACGTTTTTGTTATTTGTTATATGGTTAAAATATTATTTTGGTACCTAGAAGGATATTGTAGGAATACATGATGAAAATTGAGGCAATTTCAATTGTATGGATTGAATATATGGATTTGGAAATCATGTAGACAAATTGTTTGCATCATCATCTTGGGATTGAAAGACAGCAATGTGAAGAGATAACTTGAAGTTCAAATTTGGACAATTAATATCACTTTTAGAGGGAGCTATGATTGGCTTGAAGTTTGATAAGGCTCAATATAATGCCTTCATTGATTATAAAGAAAGGAAAGTGATATGAAAGGTTGATGGCTCGAACCTTGTCACTAGTTGAAGGAAGAGATACCAAGGAAAGAAGGAATCATGCAACTATCTCCATGAAGAACTTGTAGCTTATACTCTTATGGGAACAAGCTAGAGAGATTGTGGTTATGAATTCCCAATTGAAAGGAAGAAAGGATTTCCTCTCTAGTTGAGAGGGAGTGATGATAAACATCACATGTGCATTATCTTCTTCATGTGTCATGCACTTGACCAGGACTAACAATCATAATTATAAGTGAAGGCCATGGAGGGAGAATGGTGGAGGATTGGATGAAGCATTTGTGGTTTCCTTGAGGATAGACAATCCAAGAAAGGAAAGGTACCAACACTCTTTAAGGATAGGATAGATATCAAAGACAAGAGTGGCCAAAGAGGACTAATATTCTTTGAGGATTGAGGGTTGAAAATCCAAGATAAGAATAGTCCTAAAAGGACATGCCCGGTGAACATCTAGATGGGGTATGTGCATTAGAGGTAGTGTGGTATCTCATGTAAATCATCCTAACATAATTATCTCAAATGAAGTTGAGCTTGTCAAGTTAGGCCTCAATGACACTGTTGTTCATAATGTTGATGCTTACAGTTGGCTTACTAATGTAAAATTCCTATGTTATATATATGGTTGGCCACCTCACAATCTAAAGAACTATCATTTCTTGAAGTATCCCAATGATTATTTTTATTAGAAATATTCTCATTAATTGCAAGCAAACCTGAAACATTCTTAGAATATTTTTCATAAGAATCAGAAACATTTCATGTTAGTAAAATCATCCAAACCCCACATTCACAAAATATTTGTAGAAAAAGGGCACCCTATGTAGCCATTGATAGTATGCCTCTTATATTGTGATCCCATTGATGAGATTTAATGAATGTTCCAATCACAATTTTGACAAAAGTCATATATTTTTTGCATGGCATCGAACTGCAGATGGCTATACTAGAGTTACAAAAATATTCCCTTATATTTTATTATAAACCAAAACAAGGATATTGTGAGTTACCTCCAAAATTATGTTGGTATTTGAATCATTTTTTTGTTGACAAGTGAAGGTGGAACCGAAAACCTTACACTTCCAAGTAAAAAAGAGACTCCCTAATGCTTGTGAAAATCTATACTGCTACAAACAAATTCCATCCAAGCTTCAATGGGATCTTCATATGTTCTTGTACCCAAGGCATGGATAAGGAATGATTTAGAAACACAGCCAAATAATGAGAAAATATATGTCCCAATCTTTTTGATATTTTTTTCATACATGAGAATTGGAAACATATATTCCTTGTCTTGGAAAAATATCCATGAACCCAACTCAAACTGTAAATCATGGTCAAAGGAGACTCCCAAATTAATTTTCAATTTTTTTTTCTCTCTATCTTGGTTAAGAAAACTCATGTAGCATATAATCTTGGCATACAACTTATAGCGACATTGAGAGACATCCAAATATCAACATGGTCGTTGACTGCATACATTCACACCAATAATCCATTGTTATGAATTTCTCTCATTCCTGAAATTCAGTGTCATAGTCACAAAGAATTGACCTATTTCACATTATAAAAAAAAGACCATTACAAGGCTACTCATTACTGATAATTTGACCAGGATAACCTTCTATGGAGTCCTACTCCATAGGCATTGAAAATATATAGGGGCTTTCTATGGTTGCATTTCATGTGTTCATATTATGATTTGATGTATCTAGTTATTTTCTCTGAAATGTAATTGTCTTGACTACCCTATGGAGTCTTGAATTTTTTCTTCTTTTTAATATCTGTAAAAGGAGAGTGAAATAAATCTATCTTCATGATGAATTTGAATGTCTCCCATCAAAGCATGAGAATCATCCACATGACTATAGATATAACATTTGAACCCTGGAATCTTGGGGTGAGGATATAAAAATTTAGCTGGAAATGGATTTTGGTAACCTATAATGCCAGTGAATCCAAAGAATGAAAAATATTAGGGTTTGCATTTCATCATTAATTTCCTTGGGATCTGATGTTGGTTTTTGACTTAGGTAATTATCATAATTTTATTTCTGTTATGTCTATGCAAACCTATAATTTCAACCTCCTTCTCTATTGGTTCCTCATGGAAAGAGCCCATAATGTGGCCATTATTTCAAGAAACTAGCGGATAAGGTTTGATTTCAAAGTCTAAAATTTTGTATTTCTAGCTGAAACAACATCATCTCTATGCCTCCTTTCTCAATCTTTATCATGGTCATGTGAAGTTGTGGATACAACATACTTTTGAAATGAAGTGACTTGAAGGATTCTGCCATAATTGGTTCCTCCCAATTATTCATGATGAAATGGAAAGGATCCCATTGATCCACATTTGAGAATGGAATAAGCACTCATCCTACTTAAGGTCAACATGATTCACTTGCTTGGTATAAATACCAAGAAACAAGCTTATGTGTTAGACCTTGTGCTATATTTTTAAATGAATCATACCCCATCTGAAAGAATCAATTCCAAACTCTGCATTTTCCATTCTTTGTCCTTGGAGGAGTTCTCTCTATCTTTATTATTTTGTTTTATTTTACTATATTTCCATCATTTTCACTGGAAAGGATTTAATTGCAAGAATTTATCATTGTAACTCTTTATGATTTCAAGCTTTTTGTATGGTGATCCTCTTTAAATGTGTATAGGCATAACATTACAACTAGGGGGTGCTACTATGATGCAGTGTATAGGCATAACATTACAACTAGGGGGTGCTACTATGATGCAATGAACAATGAGAGTGCATGAAACATTTTCCAACCATCTTTGTCACAAATTCCAATACATAAAGTGACATGTACCACTGGTAATATTTCGTGATCAATATTATTTATGACATGAGTTTCCTTCTTTCACTAGCATACACACTAACAAGTCTATTCCAAACAAAAAAAATTGAACTTGAGACGAGTTTTAATAGTGTGGGTATGGACCCACCTACCTTGTTCCAATGGTTCGGAGCAAGAACAAGCAAGAACAAGCACTGAGAACAATAAAGAAAGACTTAAGGTTGACATGGATGGATTCTAATTGCATTTATTGATATAATTTCCAAGAATTCCATGAAGGACATGTCACCATCATGATGTTCAAGTATCCATGTTTCATTGATAAAAAATTTCAACACTTGATGTGCATTTTCAATACACCCATAAAAAAATTGTCATGTGTTTGAAGAAGGGTGCTTGTAACGATTCAAATATGTATATGATTACCTTCTTAATATTCTTATAGAGGCTACCAGATGATATAAGTGATTCTAGGATCCTATACTATTCTATGGAAATCTTCCATTAATCGATACTTACCATATGGGTTTTCTCCATACTCAACAAATCAATGGACTTTGAGAACCTACAATGCGATGCAAGTATTTCTTGGATTATTCCATGCATTTTCTATTTATTTCTGTAATATCCAATATATATGAATCTCGAGGTACAAAATAGTAATGAGAATTCAAAAAACGAGAGACTTGAATCACTATGAGAATTAGCTTCATATTGGAGAATTATTCCATTGACATTGTCTATGCATACATATCTTGTGTAGACATTTTATCAAACACCTTGTGTGCATGATCCATAGCCCCTCTTCTACAATTTCAGTGCTTGCAATATCTATATTTATGTTTTGTTCATATATTGAAATTAATGAATTCCCTCTTGAATTGCGTCCAAAATCCTTGATCTCTACTACAAACACATCACATCCTTTTAGAACACTACTAAATGTGACCTAGTTAGGCTTGTAGTTGTCTTATGACATTAAAAAAAAAATAAAAAATCTCAAAGCCTCTTCACTATCTCTATGCCCAACAAACTCCAATGTTCTCAAGTTCCATGGCACTTGATTTCATTTGGACATTTTTTCAAATAGGTTGCATGCATTAGCTATAGTTTTTCATGATGATTTTATTAAAACAAGATCCGTTGCGAAGCAACAAGTCCCTGCCGACAGTTAAAACAGAACTTTAACAACAAAACACTGCTAAAATAGTAGCTATAAGGCTTACAATCTAGCAAATACTATGCCATCAAGCTTAACAGAACTTTATTTATCTTGATTTAGGAAGAAAGGGCCAGCCACTTGCGCTTCTGCATCCTGGATTACTTCGTCTCAGGTGATGATATTGCCGCAAAAACCTCTAGTTTTTCTCTGTTCCTGGGGAGTGAAGCGGGCTGTTCCGGGCTGTTGTGGTTGCCTTGCTGAAGCAAGGGCACAACAAGTTGTAGCGATATTTATTTTTAGCGAACTTTATTTTTGACCTTCGTTAAGATATTTGGAAACTAGCATTTTTTGGTTTAATTCAATATATCGCTTGTGTTATTTCAGAATTACCAGAGGGAAATGCTCTCGGGAATTATGATGTCAGTTCGATCGCTGATGGAAAAATGACTGTGTCTAAATAATCGTTTCAAATGCTAGGAATGATCCAGTTAGAATGAATGATGATGCTTGGGAACCCTTTCGACTCCTGGGAATGATTTCTCTCAGAAATGATCTGGTTCAATAATGATTTGAATCCTGTGATCGACTGATAATGGGAATGCTCTCGGAATTGCTGGGAGCGAGTTTGATTGATGTTGCTTTGGGAAGTAACTCTATAATTGGTTTTCTGCTTCTCAAAAATGAAAAACGAGTACTGCAACTCTATTCTCAGGCTGACATGCTACTTGGCCCATAGGCGAGGCATGATCTAACAAATTAGAGCAAGTCCTAGCTCCACGGAATTAAATGAAATATGTATGCAAAGAAAGATATAGTAACTTTTTTCAGATGTTCAAAGGAATACTAAGCAATGTTTAAGTTCCTGTAATCGGGAAGCAAAAGATTGATTTTGCCTGATTGAAGCTTGAAGGGTCACAAGGCCAAAGCCTCTGCACCGTCTCCTCCCTGATGTTTCTTCTGCCTTTCCTCGCATTGCTGCGCAAAGACATAAGATTAGATGACAAAGGATCAAAAGCAATCCTAGAGACTGGCTTTCCTAGAGAGATAGAGAGGCTGGCCCGCAGCTGAAATGACACTATCTATTATGCATAACATAAAACCACTGAAATTTATTAATGCAGCCCATTTAAGATATATTCCAGTACTATGTACAACTCAGAAATAATGCCCAACATATATATATTTCTCTCTAACTTCTGCAATTATAAAATGATAGATTTATAACACAGACAATAGAAATGCAACCTGGAACATTTCAAGCTCTGTTCAGAAATGATCAGCTCTTAGTGACAGCCTCTTTGCAGTCACACAGTGCAGAGAAATCATGGGTATTCCTGGAAAATATAAATGCACAACCACATATTATATTAATCATTTTTCGTGGAAGGAACTAAGTTTTGATAACTGACCTTCCTTCTCAAGAAAATCGCCCTTCAGAAGAAAACTAGACTCTTCCAGACTTGCACTTCTACTTTCTGTCAGATGGTCAAGCACATCCACAAAGGACTCGTCCATGCTCATATTCCTGTTCTTGTCACCTTTGAAATGATGTAGGACATCAACATGAGAACGCTATGAACTGCAATTTTTAAAAAATGCAACAGGTCTATCCTCACTACACTGTCCAACTCCTCGTAGCTCTCCATGTTCATCATTTTTCAAGTCCAGAACTGGAGACCCGACTTCCTGCAAAACCCTAACCAAAACAAGGTGAGCTTATAAATGAATAAAGACATCCTCAATACCAAATATATAAGAAAATCAAAACAGAAAACGAGTTTATTTCATCCCCTGCAGCAACTTTGTCCTCCAAATGAGCTTTTTGGCTCTCTTGAGAGCCTTAAGAAAAATTTAGATTTACCTATTCTAATTCATTTGCATTATCAAAGTCAGGAATTGCAAGCTTGCATTATCAAAGTCAGGAATTGCAAGCTCAACATCAGTGCTCTCTAGAGCGTGTTTTTGCCCAGATAACACATCGTCCCCACACTTCTCAGACACAGCCAAAGCCTCTACACCGTCTGCTCCCTGATGTTTCTTCTGCCTTTCCTCGCATTGCTGCGCAAAGACATAAGATTAGATGACAAAGGATCAAAAGCAATCCTAGAGACTGGCTTTCCTAGAGAGATAGAGAGGTTGGCCCGTTCAACAGAACTGAGTCACCAGAATACCAAGTTCTTCGGACACGGGATTGTAACTACTGCTGGGTAAGGAACTGCTATTAGTAATTCGTAAGGAACTAAGTTTTGATAATTGACCTTCCTTCTCAAGAAAATCGCCCTTCAGAAGAAAACTAGACTCTTCCAGACTTACACTTCTACTTTCTGTCAGATGGTCAAGCTCATCCACAAAGGACTCGTCCATGCTCATATTCCTGTTCTTGTTACCTTTGAAATGATGTAGGACATCAACATGAGAACACTGTGAACTGCAATTTTTAAAAAATGCAACAGGTCTATCCTCACTACACTGTCCAGCTCCCCGTAGGTCTCCATGTTCATCATTTTTCAAGTCCAGAACTGGAGACCCGACTTCCTGCAAAACCCTAACCAAAACAAGGTGAGCTTATAAATGAATAAAGACATCCTCAATGCCCAATATATAAGAAAATAAAAACAACAAACGAGTTTATTTCATCCCCTGCAACAACTTTGTCCTCCAAATGAGCTCTTTGGCTCTCAAGAGAGCCTTCAGAAAAATTTAGATTTACCTGTTCTAATTCATTTGCATTATCGAAGTCAGGAATTGCAAGCTCAACATTAGTGCTCTCCAGAGCGTGTTGTTGCCCAGATAACACATCGTCCCCACACTTCTCAGACACAGCCAAAGCCTTTGCACCGTCGCCTCCCTGATGTTTCTTTTGCGTTTCCTCGCGTTGCTGCACAAAGACATAAGCTTAATGACAAAGGATCAAAAGCAATCCAAGACACTAAAATAAAAATTGCAAAACCATGACAGCAACATTATTTTTGGGGGATTTTGAGTGGAACCCATACAGGAATGCACTTAAAATTGAACCTGGAATAGATGTGATAAAGGGCAGGAGGTAGAGCCCTCGGTATCACTATTCATGCAGCATTGAACACCATGTGTAAGATAGTCTCCTAATAATTCATTAGAATTAGTATTATATTTTACCTAGATGTTATCACCACTTGATTAACAAGGAAAAACATGAATTTACTAAATATATGATATTTATTTAGTTTACCATTCCACTCGTCGTGGGCCCCATTTTACTTGTCGCCATGATCACCATGCACATTGCCATATGTGTGACCCACCTGCATGTATGACACATGTCTCTTTACCGCCTATTAACCTATCCTTTAACGAACCAACCTGAGAACCAACCTGAGATGAACCAACCTGATATGTCGCGATAATATTCTCTGTAATCTTTAATACCCTTCCTCGTTCAATACCCAATCTCGTCTGAAGCAAAGCAATGCACTACTAGATCGAGCGAAAGGGGGCAAAGCAATGCACTACTAAAACGAGCGAAGGGCGACTGATAATGGGGGATAGACAACGGGAACCACAACTAACTAATTCGACATACTTGGCTGGATAATTTTAGGCGGGCGCGTTTCTTAAGGAATGAGTGATATATGGCGAGCAAAGGAGTGATATATGGCGAGCAAAGAAGACAATTTGAAGGGTATCTCTGTTACTTCTTTGAGGAAACAATGAGCAATAATTTTATTTTATTGTGTGCAGAAACCCTCTCGATTCGAAGGGAATTGATCTTGCGGTGGGGTGTTGACAGAAGGAATCCAGTAAGGTGGTTCTCCCCCTCTCTCAGGCAGGTCAAGACCGTCCATTACATTATATATGAATTTATGCCCCGATACCATCTCCGAGCGCCTTTCTCTTGGAACTCTGACAACTCCGAAGATTACTTCAAAGCACACTTGTAAGTAGTTTCTATTGGTAGCTTATTCAATAGAGTCTGTTTATTCAGTCGATGAAGTAGCCGTAGTAACAAATAGGAAATCTGCCTGCTTCCTTTCAATTGATTTAGTGCCCAATTTTTATAGCCTAAATTCTAGTCCGTAAGCGAACTAAAGGCGAGGGCAATTACCCAGGCAGACCCACACCTTAAGTTCCAACCAAGGGTAGGGAATTAGAACACAGTTAGAATCACTTTCTTTCCTTCCCCATATAATTCAAACAACGTGATAACCATTAGCCAAACATAGAACTCAGTAGATGATATGGTTAGTTGTGGTAGCGCTGTTAAAATTTATTTTCATACTAATTGAGTCGGAAACCAGCTTTGAAGTCTGAATGGTAACAATATTCCTGGGCTTTTCAATTGACCTAAAATTGTTGTAGCATCATATTCCTGGGCTTTATTAAGCTAAAATTATTGTGGATGCTACAGGGATACAAATTGGTTATGGAGTTATGGAGAATTGCAGAGCTAATGCAAAATACCTGACAGACATCCTCTTTGAACTCAGGCAAAGGGAGGACTTCAGCAGAACTCAGGCTAGAACTTCAGCAGAACTCAGGCTAGAACTTCAGCAGATCACCCACAGCGTAGCAGAACTCAGGCCAGAACTTCAGCAGATCACCCACAACGTCAGTTCAGCAGAGATCAGATATCAGGCATCTGGCATCCTCAGCGATAAGGTATTAAACCCAGCTCTAGAGATCTCCAAGGCCACATAAGTGTTACAAAGGCCCAAATGGCAGTGTTGGAAAGATCCAGATGTCAAAAAGGGAAAGCTAGGGAAGGAAACATAAACTTGCCATGTATGCGGGTGAAACAGAACTGGCATTTAATATGCTCAGCTAATGCCAGCTTTAATTTAGCTAGTATTTATTAACTTGAAAATACGAAACGAATTGCTAATTATAACATATGGTTTTGCTCTTCGGCCTCGGGAAGAGGCCAAATAAGAAGGAAGAGGCCAAATAAGAAGGAAAATAAATATGTATCAAAAAACTTTGGACGACGAATTGGTATTTGTCGAGAAACTTTGGTTATATCGTGATTAGTGGGGTGAACTAAAAACTTTGGACGACGAATTGGTATTTGTCGAGAAACTTTGGTTATATCGTGATTAGTGGGGGTGAACTAATGCTAAGTGATTAGTGGGGGTGAACTAATGCTAAGATGGGCATAATGCTAAGATGGGCATAATCGATTACTATATTCCCTGCCATCGCCAGATGGCAAGGACTAATAAGTGAATTTACTATAAATAGAGAAACTTGAAAACCAATTTTATGATGCAAGAATAAACTTGAAAACCAATTTTATGATGCAAGAATAGAGTTACATTCCTCCCATAGGATTATAAAGCATAAGATTATAGAAGTAAAAGAAACCACATCTGATTGAGATATTATGAAAAAAAAAAAAAATAGAAAACAAATTTGGGATTCATTTTTTCTAAACTTGATGTTGACGTTGGTATTCCGATGAACATTCCCATGGCACATGATGTCGCCACTATGGAAAATTTGTCAGAAAAAACTTGGTGTAAGTGTTGGTCTTGCAATAATGGTTCCAACGATATATCACCACTATGGAAAATTTTTAGGAAAGCACTCGGCATAGGTGGTGTTATTGTGACGATGGTTCTGATGGCAGGGGGTCATTGGTTCTGATGGCAGGGGGTCATTGCAACACAGCTTCCAGCCACACAGGATTTTGCCGCTGTGGAAAATTTATCGTAAAACTTTGACGTAAGCATTGGTCTTCCGACGATGATTATGAAAATTGATAATAGTTCTTGCAACGATATCATTAGGCATCATGTTGCTAGATAGACACATCTTTCGTCAAATGTACAATGAATATGTGGAGGGATTTCGATGAAGGTCGTTACCTTGGATGACCAAGGTTTTGACGACTGATTGCATCGAAATTCTGACGAAAACTCGGGATGTCAAATTTTGATTGCACGCCATGTAATGTTTATTGAAACCTAGATTTGTCATGAGAGTAGTGACAGGGGGTCAAAAGAACGACCAAAGACGTAAAAAAATGATTGAATTTGTAGTAGTGAAAAGTGCAACTGACCATTTACCAAGCACAAGCATGCCAAATATTAGGTTATTTTGTCTAACTCTGTCTCCTCCAACAACATTCAAGTAATACATATAAGTAGAACATTATATGAGCTATTAAAACTGATTTTGATGTTCTGTTTAAAAAATTTTGATGTGAATATAAGGTATATGAAATACGAGCGAAAGGTAGCAGTCGTAGGCAAGGAGCATCAGTAATCCAAAACTTTAAGAGAAATCCGTTCCATTGCAATAATATCTTGTCGCTTAAATACATTATCTTTGATGGTAAATGTTTCCTACCTTAAAATGAAAACCAAATGCACGAATTCATATATGTTTCATTTTGTAACAAGTTTGACTCGATTGCAAATATACGTGCACTTTACTTTTATTTGAAGGAAAGTTTCCTTTGAAATTTATACCAATTCGTGGGTTGATTCTCTTCAATTTTAATTTCAAGTGTCATGCAGGTGATACCCAAGACTTATATATGTTTATCATTTATAAAATCCCCTTTAGCCAAGAATATCAGTAAATTCATGCTTAAGAAGAGTGTTTCCCGCTAAAGCTTATATGAGTTGCTTATATAATGTGTTATAGCAAAAGGTATGAATCAATTACTGAGATATCTACATACAATTTTAAAAGTTTAATTCCAAGTAAATCGTGAAAAATTATTTCCTCCATAACCATTTAACCATCAGAAGTAGTATTTAATGTTTCGTTGCACAATTGTGGGAGTGTGGAGGTGCACCTCCCTCTGCACTCTTTAACTTCAATATGTGGAGACCGCAGGCAGATCTTGTTCCACGTTAATTTTCGTGTGATGTTAATTTTAGTCTCTGCATATTGAAGTTAAAGAGTGCAGAGGGATGTTCAACCTATATAATTCGACAATGGCGAATAACCATTACATTTGTTTGAAAATCGTAACACTCATGTTCACAGTTGTTAGATTGATATTGCATTTATATAGATTTTATTTATTTATTTTGAGGACAACATCACTGGTCTTAAAACTCGACATATGCAAATTTATATAAGATACTAAGCTATCATATAAGAGAAAAGTAATTGTCTATCACCTTCAGTGACTTGGAGTAAGTAAACAAAGATACAGAGACTTCATAAACAAATACCATCAATTTTGAACTGCGATCAGAAGCATTGGTTGTGTATTGATCATGATGAATGAGCTAGTAGGCTGGAAGATCCGATGGAAGAGGAGGAAAAGATTGATTTGGGGCATTTCCCTCTAGCACAACCCATGCCATTTTCAATTCCTAGCTCATGTGAACCTTCAAGTGGAAATGCATGGAACAAACACTTGCAAAAGTTATCCAATAATTATCAAAATCAAATAAATACGAACAAAATAATTTGATCAATGTGACCAAGATTAAAATCAAATAAATACGAACAAAATAATTTGATCAATGTGACCAAGATTTTAGCTGGAGAATGGGTTGGATAAATGTAAATAATTTTACCTAGGCTTTCAACTTGGAATTGAATAGCCACCCGACCTCCACTAGGAACTCCAACGATGTTTCTCTAGGGAGGATCCACCAGATTAAAGTGTTTTGGGTTAGTGTGTGAATTATAGTTCCTTGTGTATTCATGATGGATAGGATGGCTCTCCAACCCAACCAGACTTGTATCTTGGAGAACCACTTGCATGGAAGTGTTGAAGGGAATCACTTTGAGCCTCGTGTCATTCAAGGCCCACATATTATTGGGAGGAGTGCCAGTGTAATTTAATGGAAATGGAAGATTGTTAGGAAATCCAACTTGTAAACTCCTTTTAACTGTGAAGGATATATTGTTCATGGAGGCTAATAATTTGGTTCCATTGGGACCTTGGAAAAAATTCTTGTCTCCATAATCCAGTTAACCATAAGAAAGCATTGTTTTCCTATCGAATCAGTTAATTGCTTATTAATATTTCCAAACAAATGAGTATTTAATGTTTTGTTGTGGAGTTGTTGGAGTGTGGAGGTGAACCTCCCTTCCCACTCTTTAAATTTAATATGTGGAGACCACAAGAAGGTATTATTCCACTTTAATTTTGGTGTGGTGTTACTTTGGCCTCTACATATTGAATTTAAATAATGCAGAGGGAGGTGCACCTCCACACAATTGGACAATTGTGAATAGTTGTTACATTCATTTCGAAATCATAACACTCATTTGCATAGTGGCTAGATCAACATTGCATCTTTAAAGAAATTATGTTATTCCATGGCATTAAAATTCAGCGTACACGTTATGTAAGATCCTTAGCTATCATATCTGAAGAAAAAAAATTGTTGCGTCTATCACCTTCAACAACTTGGAGTAAGTATGTGAAGATATATATCTTCATAAACAAATACCAATAAGTTTGAGTCGCAATAAAAAGAATTGGTTGTGTATTGGTCATGATGAATGAGCTAGTAGGTTGGAAGTTCCAATGGAGGAGGAGGCAGTGATTTATTTGGGCATTTCCATGTAGCACAACTAATCCCATTTTCAATCCCCAGCTCTTGTGAACCTCCAAGTGATAGTACACCTCCAAATGATAGTACATGAACCAAACGTCTGCAAAAGTTATCTAATAATTAGAAAAATCAAATAAATAAGAAAAAAATACTTTGATCAATACGATCAATATTATAACAAGAGAATGGACTGTATAAATGTAAAGAATATTACTTAGGTCGTTAGCCCAGAATTAAATAGCCACTCAACCTTCATTGGGAACTAAAATCGTGTTTTTCTGGGAAGGATCCACCAGATTAAAGTGTTTGGGGTTAGTGCATCAATTTTAGTTCCTCATGCCCTACCAACTATGAAGAAATCATATCCTTGAAGATGGAAAGGATTGCTTTCAGACCCAACTAGACTTGTAATATATAGAACCACTTGTATGGAGGTGTTGAAGGGGACCACTTTGAGCCTTGTGTCATTCAGAGTTCATGTGTTTTTGGGAGGAGTAGCCATGTAATTAAATGGAAGTGATGAACTGTTTAGAAATTCAACTTGTAAACTCCTTTTCACTACCCAAAGTAGTGGGCTTGAAGAAGTGGAGTGGTTGAGAGAACAAATGATATATTTCTCATGGAGGCTGCCAATTTGGACCCACTGGGACCTGTTGTAGCTGTTGTAACACCCTCAAAAAATTTTTCTTACACTAAATTTCAGAGCCTTTCTTGGTCTTGTACATTCTTGTCACAAACATTAGAGCTTATTTCATGAGATTTATTGCAGTTTTTTGTTCCCTTTTACATGTTGGGTTAACTGTTGTCTTTCGTCATGTTTGGTTGTCACACAATGTTGAAAGCCTATTCTGATGGTTCAAAGGTCTATCTTTGTGTATATGAGTTGTTCTAACCATGTCAACGTCTGTCTCACTCATGTACAAAAAGTCCTGAGCACTGTCGCACAAGTGTCATCACGGTCGCCCCAAAGTCTATCTTAAGTGTCGCACTTTTCGTATCTTCTCATAAAGGAGTCACACAGAGGGAAAGGCTTTATTCATGTGTTTGGATGATATATGTTGTTATTTCATCAAAGTATTCTAAGTGTGTGACCACAGTCAATATTCATCGCAGTTCATCACCTATCCCACACTTAGCCATTTTCATAAAAACTTCCCGACCGAGCAACTTAACTTCACCAAGCCCCTTCTAAACTCCACACTACCTAGTCTCATCCATCTAAGTTGTGACCCTGCTACTTGGCACTATGAAATGTGCAATTCTTGTCTTCAAGGACTGCTGCACTATGTAGTTCCTATTCCCAAGCCCCAGCCTTGACCTCCAGAATTGTGCAATTATATCCTCCAACCCAACTTAAACTACACACTTCACATCCTCAAGCTTGAAGCTCATCCCCTAATTCCTTGAACTATGCATCTTTGTAGTATCACAACCTCCCTTGATTCCTAAAGCTGCACAATTGGCTCTCCTAGTGTCCATTCCCTCAGCTTGTCTCCACTGACTCTGGAAACTACACAATCTTGTCCTTCAGGTCTGCCTAAGTTGCGCACTATGCAGTCTCAGAGCTCAAGATTTCCCCCAGGCTGCTAGAAATGCGCACTACACAATTGCTGAATCCCTCTTCCCAACCCGTCACTTGTTTTGGATATAGTTTGTGGATGACAATGCATCATCTTAAACTAGGGGTTTCAGATTGATGTCATCTCGTCATGAGTACATTGCAGGAACATGTACCCTATCATGTCATGGCAAGATGATGGAGAGGGAGAAGAAGGAGGGAAGCATGCGTAAAGAGTCTCTTTCAACTGAAATTACAATTTGATCGATCAAGAAAAAGTGAAGGGACACTAGTTTTTGATCACTATCCAAGATTGGAGATCATTGAATATTTCACATCACCAAGCCATGCAGAGGTGAAGAGAAACAACCTTCAAGAAGACATCTAGCACTTAGCAGCAACAATGACTTGACATTTCCACATCATAAAGCATTCCATGTCAGAAATGTCATTTCATATCATGTCATGAGTGGTCATATGCCTCATCGCTATTGTGGACCACGTATATTCTATTCAAAATTTATTCTAAAGTGGAAGTCCAAAGGACACACATGGAATGTAAAGAGTCATGGAAGTTGAAAAGTCATAGGAAGTCAAATAGTCATGAGGGTAGTCAAAGAGTCACCCTTGGTTATATATACTCCCTCATTGTATGAGCAAAGGACTTTTCAACTTGGCTCCTCCCATAAGGCATTAGAGAGATAAGCTAGTTCTTTGAGGAGCAAGGAGTGGCTCCAATGTTCCACTATTGGAGCTAGTGATGTACATTGTAAACATGTGTCTTGGAAATTTTACTTAATAACAAAAGCCTTCAAGGCCATCCCATTCTTCATGCATGGATTATGAATGCTTGTAATACTATGTTGTGGATGTTTGTCTTTCATGTTAGTGTCGGTATCTTCATCCCTCCATCAGTGATAAAAATTCTCTTTTTGCATGCATTTTAGGTCTCTCATCCGATCAGCTGCATTCCATTAGGTCATGGATCATCTGATGGTAGTGGTTCTTTATCAATTTCCCTCATGCTTTTCATCTGTTGGCCTATTTGCACATGTACAGATCATTTTCTGTCATTTTTATTTCATTTCAGTTGCACAAGTCATTTTAGGGTTTCAAGTCTCATTAGGTCTAGGGTTTGCCACCATGGTCTTCAAAAGCTCAATAATGTTCAGCAGGCACATGAGGAGGTCTAATAAGGTCTTAAGGTCAAAATTTTAATGATGATTTGCTCCATAAAGGGTTTTTACCTCAAAAATCTGTTTTGAGGTGAAAACAGGGTTTTTCCATTTCTTGTACAAATTTTATGTAATTTTATTGTTTTCATATGTAATAAAGCATCATTTGTAGCCCTAGGTCACCTTTCCAAACTCCTGCACTCCAGCTCTTGCAAAAGAGACAAGAAAATCCAAGCATTAGTCCATCAAATGACAAAAAAGAGAGCCAAACTACAAAACAGAGTTTTTAAAAAGCAAAGTGAAAAGGAAACTTTAGAAAGTGGGTTTCTAAATGAAAAATTAAAGTCAAAAGTATATAAAGTGCTCCTTGTGTTATAAGACTTCATTTGTGCTAAAGGTGAGAGAGAACAAGGAGAAAATCGCATTTGAGGCAAAAAGAGGGAAATTGCAACAAGTTTTGAGATTTCTCTTGGTGTGGCACACCTGCCTAGCGCGGTGCACTAGGCGCCGGAATTACAAAGAAATTTGAGCAGGCGTAGCGCACCTGCCAGGCATGGTGCACCTGGGTGTTGGCGCGACGCACTAGTCTGCCAAGCCAAAAAAATCATTCAAATCGATTTTATAAGGCTCTAAAATTTCCAAATACTATTCCTCCAAGTAAGTAAAACCTCCTATTTGCCATAGCAAGACATTTTATCATCCTTGATGGTGTTTTGATAGGTGAAAAATCAAACCCTAAATTGCTGCACAGTTGTCTTGCAAAATTGTCTAGGGTTTTATAGGGTTTTTGTCATTCTTGTTGTTTATAATCCCTTGCATCATTTTCCCATATCCCATTCCTCTCCACTGAATTTCCCTAATTTTATTTCCCTTTCCCTCTCTCATTTACACTCATCTTACTCCCTTTTTCCCAAACCCTAAGCCCTACACCTAATTCCCACTATTCCCCAAACCCTAATCTTCATTCCCAAAACCCTATCACTCCCTAATAACCCTACAACCAGCATCAAAACCTTCCACTCATTAGTCCCACTCATCAAATCCCAAAGAAGAAAACAATAGTCACCTATTCTTGAGAAAATCTCTTCATACTCATCATTTTACACCATATAGTGGCAAATATGGAAACAGATTCAGCTTATGAAAGGGATGAGGAAACTGTGAGTGATTCCTCCCAAGAGATTCATGCACCAAGAAAACCACATAAGGGAGGAAAACACATCTGGGAGGAGCCCACCACACTCACAGAGTTACTAGCTTGCCCTCTTGCAGTAACATGTTTTAAACATCAGTCTTGCTACCAGTTTTGTGAGATGGTGGAGAGGGTGAAATACCACCATGAACTTGCTAGGCTATTTTTCCTTCATCTTCACAATGGCCAGGTGAACTTAGCTAGTGTTTCCTTCATTTTGACACATGAAACTATAGCTGAAGCAACAGGTATTCCAAATGTGGGTGAACAGTGGAACAAAGGATAGCTTGTGGGCAAAGAGCATTATGAGCCTTATATCAAGGCTAGTTATCAAAAGCAAATCAATAGGGTCTTTCCTTTTAGATACCTATAGGACACTTATGCTCCACTCATGAAACTCATTATCAAATACTTCACCTGTGAAGGGAGATTTTCTCGCTTGTACACTTATCATGTTAGATTATTGATGCATTTCACTAGAGTGAGGATGATGAACCTCCCCTATTTCATATGCAGAAATATTGAGAAAATGGCTACATTGGTGCAAAGAAAACCTCTTCATCAACAGTTCAATAGTTTATAATTTTTCATTGATCAAAATTGTTGTGTTGCACCATCCGATCTTGTTGAATGTTTCATGGGATACTTTCATTTCACATGAGGTTTTCACAAGCCCTCAAGTGACCCCATCAGTATTTCAAGAGGAAGCAGGGTCTTCCAATCATCAAGAGGTTCATGAGACTCAAACTACAGGTGTGCCAGTATTTGTCACTTATGAAAAGGGCACAAGGAGATTATTTGTAGCTACTAAATGAGTACTATCTCCACTTGGGATGGAAGGGGTCTTGTTTCTTTCATCAGACTACCGGCAAATGTTATCTTCACCCGGGGTGAAAGGGGCTTTGCTTTATTCTTCAGAAAAATAGGTACAGGATAAAGGGAAGCAACCATTGCATGAGGAAGGGCCTTATGAAGGTCAGGAGAGATATTTTATTTTGATTCAGGAGGAGGATATTGATTTGGGCTCCCAAAGCTCAAGACTCAAGGAGATCATCAAAGAACAAGAAGTTGACATCTATGCCTTATCTCTTAACCTTGAAAGGGCTAAGTGGATCATTAATTACTTTGAGCAACGGAACAAGCAGTTGGAGGATAAACAGACAATCATGGAGCTACAAACCATAAGGGAAAACAAGCAAGCAGCAAAAAGAAGGAAAGTCAAATTGACACCGCTTGAGCAAGAGATTGATGCTGACCGGGAATCATGGCTAGAGAGGGAAAATATGCACTTGGAGAAGCTTCTTGAGAAATCCAACAAGGAGAAAAATATGTTGTGGCACATGGCTTATCACTATTTGGCATGAAACAAAATTTGCAAAACTAGGATAAGGTGCCTAAAAGCCAAGTTGAGGAAGACTTTGAGGAGCAAGAAAGAGCAAGATAAGCTCAAGATCTTGGTTGAATCTTCATTGTCCCAACATAGCACTTGATGTAGATCACTCATACCAAATTTAAAGAAATTTGGTAAACTTTTTGGCAATTTTGAATTTTTCATGGAAAAAATAGGTTTTTCTAGCAGGTGCGTAGCGCCACCTGGCGCTTGCTTTTGATAGAGACATCCTTTGGAAGAAAACTTTGAATTTTTGGATTCCTTATGAAAATATATGCACGCTCGGAAATTAATAGGAAATTTTGACAAGTTTTGGACCTCCAAAAGGGCCAAAAACACCTCAAAAATGCCCTCTCTACCACTTTTTGGCCACACAAGAAGCACTGTTGGGAGAACTAATGTTTGGAGGGGCAAATGGACACCAAATTCAAAAATTCCACTTGTTCTAGAAACTAGACAGATAGATCTTTCCAAAAAGCCAACTTGGAGAAAATTTGGTGAAGGGGAAGGCCTCCAAATTTAGTTGGGAAAAAGAATTATGCACAGAAAAATTGGTGCTACGCACAAGATGAAAAAGTGCTAATTTTGCTCAAAAACTCTGTTTTTTGCCTAGTTTTCTTCTAGTTTGACTTTTTCTCTCTTATGGTCAAATTCATGATGTGACATGATGTAAATTGATGTATTATGATGTAAAAATGATAAAAATTGACTTGATAAGGTAGATACATCATTTGTAGGTGGTTTGGAGTTGAATGAATCAGTTTCCTAGGTTTAAGAGGCAAGTTGTTCCACTGCTTATTTTTGTGTTCCTAGTTTAGATATGGTTGAAACCACCCCTCTTCTCATGGATTAGACCCCTGATGGATATCACAGGTGGTTTGGAGGTCTATATCATGTGTTTTTTCAGTCATTTTGAAAGGTTGGACTCTTGTGAATGCTTTGAGCATTATTGTACATTCATCTCTGCAGTTTGGCAAGGAAATAGACCAGGGTTTGCAGCATTTTGTGGGATTCTTGTGGCAAGGTGATTTAGTATTTTTTTCCTTTTGTGATTCAAGTTATCATGTGTTTATGTGTGCCATCATCTCTCTCTTTTCAGCTTAACTAAATGAATCAAGTATAAAGGTGGAAATCATTGATATTGCAGTGCTCTACCTTAGGGTTTGTTTAGCTTTACATGTTTTCTACTATTTGAAGAGGACTCATGACACTTTCATGCCCTCTCTAACTCCTCACCAGTCTTAAGACTCTCCATTTCACTTAATTCAAAGTACTAAAGCATTTGCCTACCTTGCCCCATAGAAACCTCTGCAAGACTGAGTCCATTCCCCAGACCCAAAATTGCCTTTCACTTTTGATCCAGCAAACCAACATTAAATTCAATCAAAATCCTCTGAGCATATACCTAGCCTAAAATTAGTCTTTACATCAGTCATCTCAAGCTTTACTTGCCATATTTTCTTGAGATTCACAAGGAGAGAGCCCTCTCCCGACCTAGTAGGGCTAGCTACTAGGTTAAGCGCGGTTTGATGTTACCCTAGAACTACCTTTCTCAGCCTGAGGTAGATTTAGGCCATAACACTTTCAAATGTGCTAAGGTAATTGAACTATTTCGGTTATTTTAGTACATATCTTATTGAGAATGTGTTGTAATGCTTGTTATTGTTTTCTGTCCTTGTGGACTATTTTGCAGGATATTAGACACATCTTTCTTCATTTTTTGGTTCTAACGACCATCACATGCTATGTGGACTATTCTGCTTGGATTTTAGATGGATCCTTCCAGTTCATGTGTGTCTCTTCTTGGGTGGTACTACTACCTCTCACTTAGAGGCTCACCTTTCTCCCCTCTTCGGATTATAAGAACCTAGACACATTTACAACTAAACACTCACCAGGCACACCTTCTTTCTTTTCGAAGATACCATTGCATCCCTCTCTCATGCTGGCAATTTATGGATCAAATTGTGTGGATCAAATTTACTAAGTGGTTCCTTATGGGGCACTGTGGATTCTTTATTATTGAGATGGATATTTCAACATCCTTGCATGGGTGCAAAACATAATATCATGCCACTGTAGCCTATTGAATTTTAAATAGGCATCATTAAAAAATTATATTAGTGCACTTCTATCGGCAAAGATTGAATATTTTAGCTGATTTTTCATCTCGAGGGTGTGATACTTAATGACCTAGCGTTGGATTTATTTAAAGCATTGTGTTTTTCTAAATGTAGATTTACCCGAATTTCTGATCAAAATATATTGTATTATTTAAGTAGCTATTAATATTAACATAAATATATCACAAAAAGTTCCAATGGGAATGAAAAATGATGACAATAAAGAAATTCTCCACATAAAGACACCTTGATCACTGTGGCCAAGATGTTTGGAGGAAGAGAGCTAGGGCTACTAATTATTGAATCAAAATAATAAATCCTTCCCTATAGCTTTGTGACAGTGGAGATGTAGAACAAGTCATAGGCATTCATCAAGAAGGCAGCCCTGCAGTAACGATTTTCATAAAGTGGTACCATTTCCTTCTTTCTATATCTAATGCATTTAATACATGAAGTTGATTTCTAGTCACGATGAGGCTTGCAAAGGTGTGTTGGAAGCTTTCATTGTGCTTCCTCCACACTCTACACAATGTATCAACAATACTTCCTTCTCATAATGTATCAACTCTATGGATCCCCCCTCCCCACCCCAAACCCTCGTTTCTCCCTCTTCACATCCACTCTCCACACAATTTGATCCATAAATTGTCGTGGATATTCCACTGGACAATTTGTCACAATATATCTAATAATATTATATGGAATTATACACTATTACAATTTTATTAAATTTTTGGATCCATAGATTTTACTGTAAATAGTTCATGCATGCGAATGGAAATTATGCAAAAAAATATAGAACATAAAAACAAAATCTCACACACATATAAGACACAATATTTTCTTCAGGAAACCCTTTCGAGAGAAAAACCCTGTTGTAAGGTAAGACAATTTGCTCTCTTTCTATGTTTGGAAATATGGCCGTGAGTACGAAGAAGTATGGTCTATGACCCGTGGGCTGCTACAATGCACAAATCATCTATGTGTGATTTACCTCTTACCTGTCTTGGATATTTTTACTCATATATCGAACAAATGCACTCGAAAGAATGGAATGTCTCTTCCTCTTATTCACCCGATTATAACATAGCCTAATAGCCTACTAGTGGTTAAGTTTGACTACCTCAACTCTTAACCTGAGTTACAATATAAACTTTTCTAGAGTCTTTTACATAATAATCACATGGATAACCCCTTTTCCATAAATAATTGGGGCTGACATGACATTCTCTTGAATTATGGGTGTGAAAACAAGAAGGTCAACTTATGAGTGGCATAACTTTTGCATATGAACTCTGATTAACAAGCTTCTTACGCCATTGGAAATATCAGTGTGTAGAATAACATGAAAATTTGTTGCACTAAAGTGAAAAAATTTTACCCAAAAAATGTCTTTTGATGCCAAAAAACAATCTTGGAAGGTTTCAAACCCTATTTTTCCAAATTGGGTCTCACTGGTAAAAATAGTCCCATGAGTTGATTCCTCCACTTTTTCCACTTTGAATGCGTCGATATGGATTAAAAACAATATAATGATTCAATTTGAATCACACCTCCCCATTTTAGGAGGATCTTGGTCTACAAAATCTTCTACTTAATGAGGTGAGGAAATGTTTCCTCCACCTTCTCTCCGGTGTACCAGTTAGCTTTTCTTGGAAGTTGTTCTTTCAACCCAATCTACCAAAGTTCATGTTGCCCTTGTCTTGTAGTTTCGGGCCTCTTCTACAAAACCATATCTTCTATCAACTCCGCCTAAGCATCTAATGTCAAATCCTCCATAGAAGTTAGGACTTGTTCCTCTTCTTGATCTAGCATGGAAGGCTCATAGAGTTTCAGATTCTCTACATTCATAATTAAGTAAATGCACATATATGGTCATAAACTAAGTTGATAGGCATTATAACCCACCTTTTCCACTATCTCAAAGGATCCATACCTTAGAGACCTGATTTTATTACCAAGCCCCAATAGCCTCTCCTTATTCAACTATAGCCATACTCTGTCTCCCACCTTGAATGATTTCTCTATTTTATGTTGATCATGCCTAGCCTTATATCTCTCCTATGAATTTTGTAGTGTTTCTTGTACATGTAAATAGATTTTCCTAATATTTTCTACAAACGTTTTAGCCCTCAAGGCATCTCTCGTAAGATCTTCCCTCACTCCTTGCTACCCATATGCAATGTCCAAAGGTGAAGGTGGGAAATATCCAAAACAGGTTTCAAATGGGGACTTTATTGTAAAAGTGTGGAAAATTTTATTGTAAGAATGTTGTTTATATACCATATTTTCATCCCAGGTCTTCAGATGCTTCTAGTTATATCCCCTCAAAAGTTACACCAAAGTCATGTTGACTACTTTTGTCTCCCATCTATCTATGGATGGAATGTTGTAGATCTCTTCAAATTTGTGTCCATCTTCTCCCACAATGTAGTCTAGAATGCATTGAGAAATATTGTATCCCTGTCTGAAACGATGCTACTTGGTATCCCAAAGTGCACCTAGACCTATCCAAAGAACAAGTTTGCTACTTCTTTCCCATTTATGGTATTTTTACATGGCATTAGAACATAAATTTTGTTTAACCTATCAACTAACAAAAACAAGTAGTCATGTCCCTTCCTAGTTGTTGGTAAACCTCCCAAAAAGTACATGTAAATTCTTTCCCAAGGACGAGTGGGTACAAGTAAGGGATGATATAGACCCTATTTCTTGTTGCTATGCTTGTTGGTACAACAAAGCATGCATCCTCTTATGAACCTAGCTACCTACTCTTGCATCCTGGGCCAATACACATACCTTTATAGGTCATCCATGGTCTTCCATACGCCAAAGTGACCTACCCTTGGAGGTGTCAGCCTCTGTAATCAGTTGTAATTGATCACCTTTAGGAAAACATAGCTTATCTGGCCTATAGAGTAACCTATCCTGGAGATGGTAGTCAACAGTGTTGTCACCATCATACACATGACTTTGACTCTACAACTAATGATGCACCTCCTTAAAGTCCTCATACTATGAATATGCCTTTCTATATGCATCATGATGTTGGCATTGATGTCAATAGGTTCACAATGTTTCTTGTCATGTGTATGTGTGATGGATGATTGGCTTGATGGTCTTGTTACTTGGCATTGATGTCAACATACCTATGACTAGACCCTATGGAGGTGATATGATGTTGGTTTGAGGTTGACATGTTGTGATTGAAGATGTTGTTGCTGCAGGTGGTTGGAGTGTTTCTCTTGGTGCTACATATGTCTCTACATATCTTTGTGACATTGGATCGCTACTTCATGTGTTGAGATGAGGTTGTATGTGTTGGAGGTTCCTCTATTAGTCTTGCATTCAGTTGTATGGCATGTTGTTGATGTTGCAGGAGCTTGGAGATGCTACTACATGAGTTGGAGATGATGCTATAGGTATGGAGTGTTTAGAGATTTTGAGGTTGCTGCTTGAGGATCTAGAGGTGTTAGTCTTGTTATTAAGGATGGTATAATAGGTCTTTCATGTCATTGACTTGTTCTTAGCCTATTTCATCAGCTGTAGACTTGACACGATGGATTAGAGGAGTGATAAAATGTTGAAGAAGGTGTTCCATTAGTTGGTAGAGGTTCTTGACTGAAGATCCATTGGTTTTCTTCATCCTTAGCCCCAGTTGCATGGAGCCAATCCTACGGGAGAGACTGAAAATATCCAGTCACATGGAGATAGGCCTATGGGAGCAATTGTGATGTTCCAGTCACATGGAAATAGTGTTGTGCATGTGACAGATCCACTTTGCAAGTTTTTCTTTGCATTCCTTGCACTGATCAACTAATTTTTGTATTGTGGCAAAGATTATGTTCATAACTTTTCGTTTTTTGGCTGAAAAAGTTCGTGGGACATGAAAAAGTTGATTAAAGTCGAAAATATCAAAAGGCTAGTGGAATTGGTGGTTTAATAGAGTCAACGCGCTGAATCTAGATCAAATAAATCATATGAACAGAGTTGTGAAGCCAAGTAGTTCTTGGTAATTTTTTATTCGAGCACTTGAGTTTATGTTGGGTCCCTATAATACTAGTGATTACCCCATTACTATTGTAGTTATACCCCTTATTTATATTGTTGTGCCCCTATTACCCCCATATTGTTATTTCTGTGCCCCATAGAATCCCTCTATTGTTATTTTTTTGGATTTATATTATTATTGTTAGGTCGGCTGGATTATATTGTGACTCCTTAGACTCCTATATATAGAAAGGAGGTTTTGTCATTTGAATCATCCAAGAATTGTTCATTTATGTAATGTAAAGGAGGTTACCCCCTCGAAGAGGCTGAATTCTAAGGCGTTGATCTATCTTTTCTATCTTTTCTTGAGCTGGTTTCATAACATTTGGTATCAGAGCTTTGGATTCTAGGGTTTCGCTGCTCCAAACAGACTCCTGAATTACATTCAAAACAGGTGACCTGGGGAAAATTGTCATAACTTTCTCTCTGGGAATCAGATTGAAATTTCGTAAGAAGGTCTATAATCAGGTCATCTTGGGAGATTGTGCATAACTCTTTCTTGGAGAATCCAATTTGGATCAGATTGGTGGCATTGGAAAGAGGACACAGAGAGCTACTACAGGTCACAAATTCAGAACTAGATGATTGGAAAGTACAGAGATACATCAGAGGCAATATCGAGCTCCTACAAAGTGAAAAAAGGTGTAGATTTTTTTAAATTTTTGCTTAAGCTTGGTTTGAAAATTTATTTTGAAGGAATTCAAAGGGCATAGTAGAGCATTATTATCGGTAACTGATGCCCCGAGGAAAGAAAATGCAAACACCTAGTAAGGAACCTGAAAGCTCTAGCATGACTCATGAAGAAGAGGAAGAAATGCTACATGATATATCAAAATTACAAGAACAAGTGCAACAAATGTCACGCTCACAAAAGTTAACAGATGCTAAGATAAATGGCGTGGAAGCTAAGATAAATGGCGTGGAAGCTAAGATGGACAATTTGAAGATAGATTTGAACACAAATTTGAAGACAGGCATGGCAGATTTGAAGACAGATTTGACAAATTTTCTACAAGAAATACTTACTAATGGTGAAAAGGTAGTAAAGGAAACTCATGATGAGAACAAAAGAAATGTTAATCATGATTCCATAGACGCTAATGTTGGATCGAAGAATCACCATATTCCAAAAATCGATATGAGGAAGTTTGATGGCAAGGATCCCGCCACATGGATATTACAGATGGAGCAATTCTTCGATCTCAATAATGTGCAAAACACACAAAAGGTACGTATGGCAACTGTATATTTGGAACCAAATCAGTTTGTATGGTATCAATGGCTTTGTTCTCGTAAACAATTTATCACTTGGGCAATTTTTACGGAAGAATTGATAGCACATTATGAGGATACAAAAAGCAACACTTTTTTTAGCCAATTGATAAGTCTCAAACAAAAGGGTTCAATAATGGAGCACATTGAGGAGTTCCAAAAATTGAACATAAGGGTAAAAGATATTCCAGAGGAGCATAGGATTGATGTGTTCATAGGGTCTTTAAAGGATAATATCCAACATGATGTTCGCCTTTGGGAACCTGATTCATTAGAGAAGGCATTCAGGTTAGCAAGAAAAATGGAAAGCAAAATTATGGCAACTAGGAAGCATACCACTCACAACTATAAAGACGGAAGTGTTGTTGCCCCTAGTCTTCCACAACCTACAAGGTTGACACCACAACAATTGGAAGAAAAAAGAGCAAAAGGGCTTTGTTACAATTGTGATAGCAAATACACAAAAGGTCATAAGTGTGCTGAGAAGAAATTATTCTACATAGATTGTGAAGAGGAAGAAGAAAAGGAGCAAGAAAGGTCAAAAGAAGATATATTCCAGGAACAAAGCCTAGATGAAGAACAAATAAATCCGACCATATCTTGTAATGCATTGGCGGGAATTACCACTCCTCAAACCATCAAGATAGAAGGACAAATCAAGAAGAAAAAG
The DNA here is from genome assembly GCA_031772625.1 of Pinus tabuliformis. Lineage (NCBI taxonomy): Eukaryota > Viridiplantae > Streptophyta > Pinopsida > Pinales > Pinaceae > Pinus > Pinus tabuliformis. The sequence goes on along the minus strand of CM062820.1, from coordinate 1,472,011,777 downwards.
GTAATAGTGTTGATTGATTCAGGAAGCACCCACAATTTTATTCATTGTAGGGTAGCAAAAGAATTGAATTGCTTCCTATATCCAGCACCAGAGTGTCAAGTGATGATTGCAAATGGAGGAACAATAAATTGCTCTGGAAAGTGCCATAATATCAAGCTATCCATGGGAGAATATGTATTGACTAGCCCAATGCTTTCCATTCCAATGGGAGGTGTGATGTTGTACTAGGAGTCCAATGGCTACAATCCTTGGGTACAATAGCTTTTAATTTTCAAGAACTTTTCATGAAATTTTCTGTGGAAGGAAAGGAAGTTGAATTAAGGGGTATTGCAGGGAAACCAGGAAAGATAATCAGCTCTAATGGCATGACAAAGCTTCTAAAAAAGGAGCAAAGAGGTGTAATTGCACAATTATGTTCGCTAGATGTTTCCACATTGGAATCATCTATTTCTCCAGATCTCCAAAAAGTCCTGGACAATCATTCCAAGGTATTTGAGACTCCCAAAGGTCTCCCACCTATGCGTGATCATGATCATGCTATTCATCTGATTCCAGGAAGTGTTCCTCCAAACATCAGGCCGTACAGATATCCCTATGTCCAAAAAAGTGAAATTGAACGTATGGTTGCAGAAATGCTAGAGGCTGGTATAATTCAACCGAGTCAAAGTTCTTTCTCAGCTCCAGTAGTATTGGTGCACAAGAAGGATGGATCATGGCGCATGTGTCCGGATTATAGGGAGCTCAACAAGCTCACTATTAAAGATAAGTTCCCCATTCCTGTCATTGATGAATTACTGGATGAATTGCATGGATCAATTTACTTCACCAAGTTGGATCTTCGTTCGGGATATCATCAAATCAGAATGAAGATTGAAGACATTCCGAAAACGGCATTTAGAACTCATGAGGGTCATTATGAATTTTTGGTCATGCCTTTTGGCCTTACCAATGCACCTTCAACATTTCAAGGTTTGATGAATTCAATTTTCAAACCATTCCTTAGAAAATTTGTGTTAGTATTTTTTGATGATATACTAATCTACAGCAAGTCTTGGAAGGATCATGTTGAACATGTTGACAGGGTGCTACAACTATTGGAGGAGAAACAATTATATGCAAAAAGATCCAAATGTTTCTTTGGAGTCCAGGAGGTGGAATATTTGGGTCATATTGTATCTCATGAAGGAGTTAAGGTAGACCCTAGCAAAATTAAAGCCATTAAGGAATGGAAAATCCCCACATCCATAAAGCATCTGCGAGGATTTCTTGGGTTGACAGGGTATTATCGCAAGTTTGTTAAGAATTATGGGAGAATAGCAGCACCTCTAACAACATTATTGAAGAAAGATTCATTTTCATGGACTCCGGAAGCAACAAAGGCCTTTGAACATCTTAAAGAGGCAATGTGCCAAGCACCGGTCTTAGCTACACCGGACTTCACAAAAACCTTTATTGTGGAATGTGATGCTTCAGGAAATGGAATTGGTGCTGTTCTAATGCAAGATGAAAGACCCATTGCTTTTGAAAGTCGTCCAATCAAGGGAAAGTTTTTAAGCAAAGCTATTTATGAGAAGGAAATGTTGGCAATACTCCATGCACTTAAGAAATGGCGACCCTACCTAATGGGAAGACACTTCAAGGTAAAAACGGATCATGATAGCCTTAAATACTTTTTAGAACAAAGATTATCCTCTGAAGAGCAACAAAAGTGGGTCACAAAGATGTTGGGTTATGACTTTGAAATCATCTACAAAAAAGGGAAGCAAAATGTGGTGGCAGATGCACTCTCAAGAAAGGATGAGGATGTGGAAGCATTGTTGTGTGCCATTTCTATTATCCAACCAGATTGGATAAACGAAGCAAGGGAGGAATGGAAGAATGACGAAGAAGTGTGGGCACTTATTCGAAAGCTACAACAAGATTCCAGTACTTCTGATACATTTAGCTGGCAAAATGATTCGTTATGGTACAAAGATCGCTTATACCTCTGTAAGAATTCCCAGCTAAAACAAAAGATTCTTATGGAATTGCACACTTCTCCCTTAGGAGGGCACTCAGGATTTTTAAAAACTTACCACAGGGTTAAGAAGGAATTTTTTTGGGATGGCCTTAAATCAGATATTCAAAAGTTTGTGGCGGAATGTTTGGTTTGCCAACAAAATAAAGTTGAAACAATTAAGACACCGGGTCTATTACAACCTTTATCCATTCCAAGCCAACGTTGGGAGGAGGTTTCAATGGATTTTATCACAGGTTTACCCAAGTCTGAGGGAAAGAGTGTCATCATGGTGGTAGTTGACAGACTTACCAAGTATGCACACTTTTGTGCATTATCACATCCATTTAAAGCCAGTACAGTTTCTACTGCATTTATGGAAACAGTTCAAAAGCTACATGGAAACCCAAAGATTATTGTAAGTGACAGAGATCCCATTTTCACTGGAAATTTTTGGACAGAATTATTTTCTTGTCTTGGTACTCAGTTAGCTCATAGCTCATCTTATCATCCTCAATCTGATGGGCAAACTGAGATAGTAAACAAATGTTTGGAAGGATATCTTCGTTGCTTTGTATCTGATAAACAGACACAATGGGTCAAATGGTTGCCTCTGGCTGAATGGTGGTATAACACTTCCTTCCATACAGCAACAAAAATGACCCCATTTATGGCACTTTATGGGTATCAACCACCATCCATCACATCATATTTAAGAGAAAATTCTAAGGTTCAGGCAGTGGAACATCACATCGAACATCAACAACAAGTCCTCCAACTCTTAAAGGATAACCTCGTGTTGGCACAAAATAGAATGAAACAACAGGCAGATCAACATCGCAGTGAAAGAAGTTTTGATGTAGGTGATTGGGTATTCCTACGGCTACAACCATATAAGCAAATGTCCCTAAAGCAAGCTAAGAAGGATAATAAATTATCACCAAAGTATTATGGTCCGTACAAGGTGTTGCAAAAGATTGGTACTATGGCATACAAATTGGAGCTTCCTGCAGCTTCTCGATTGCACCCAGTTTTCCATGTTTCATGTTTAAAGAAGGTTATAGGCGACAAGCTCCCAATTCAAACAATATTGCCAGAACTTGACGAGGAAGGAAAAATTATATTGGAACCGGAAGCAGTCACAGAAACAAGAACTCGACAGCTACGAAATCGATCAATTTCAGAGTATCTTATCAAGTGGAAGAACTTATCCGCTGAAGATTCCACATGGGAGGATGAGAATTTTATGCAGAAGTATCCAGAACTACTCAAGCGTTGAGGACAACACTTTTTTGAAGGAGAGGGGCATGTTGGGTCCCTATAATACTAGTGATTACCCCATTACTATTGTAGTTATACCCCTTATTTATATTGTTGTGCCCCTATTACCCCCTTATTGTTATTTCTGTGCCCCATAGAATCCCTCTATTGTTATTTTTGTGGCTTTATATTATTATTGTTAGGTCGGCTGGATTATATTGTGACTCCTTAGACTCCTATATATAGAAAGGAGGTTTTGTCATTTGAATCATCCAAGAATTGCTCATTTGTGTAATGTAAAGGAGGTTGCCCCCTCGAGAGGCTGAATTCTAAGGCGTTGATCTATCTTTTCTATCTTTTCTTGAGCTGGTTTCATAACAGTTTATCTACATATTAGATAAAGCTCATTGTTAGTATGGTTGATTGAGTTGTGTGTGTGGAGTGAGTGTGAGCTTGGAGAAGAGTATGCAATATGTGTGAGGAATGTATTGGAAAATTTATGAAGAAGTTTGTAGTTGTAGGAGCAGTGAGCTGAAGTATGTTTCAGCCATCAGATTTGTGAAGTGAGTCAGAAGATGAAGTGTGGATTGAAGTAGTTTTTGAGGAGTCATTTTGTAGCCTGTGTGGATAAATCGTGTGGAGTGTTTGATTGAATCTAGTGTTGCAGATTTGCTATATCATTATGTGCTTTGATGCTATGTTGTTATAGTGCTCATGTCGAGCAGTTCTCGGTTCTGGTATGAAAATGTATGAAATGAGAAACATATAGAGAAGAGGAGTTGGGTGACTCAAGTGAAATCAATATTAGGGAGCATGTTTTCTCAATCCAAATGGTGGTTGGATAGTTCGACAAAAACTTGGCGAGGCTCATTGGTCATGGTGGCCTCTAACAGATCAAAGTGTGTAGATTTGATTGATAGTTCAGGAGCAACTGGGCAAGGATCGTTGATCATGGTGGCCTTCAATGGATGGTAGTCCGTAGATCTGCATGAGAAACAATATCCATTTGATAATAGTAATGTATATTTCTATGTAAAAAAATTTCTTGAACAATATAATATTTGAGCAGCGCAGCAGCAGTAGGGTGGTTTTTTTCCCGGGGAAGGCTTTTCCACCAGACATACTTGTGTTCATTGTGTTGATTTCTTTTATGGTTACTTTTCTATTTTGATGCTTTGGTCTATGGTCATGTGTTTTATTTCATGCATGGTAAAAGAATAATAATTTGCAGAAATTTTTTATAAGTGCCACCACTATTGATTCATCCCCTCCCCGGTAGTGATCTAGTTTCCAACAATTGGTATCAGAGTGGGGCTCTCGGGTGCAGATTGATCACTAGAGAGTGGATCTTGCAGTTTTAGGTAGATTGTTTTGCAACTTTTTCGAAATGGCTCAGCAAGGAATTCTAATGCTTCATAAAGGTAAATTTGCAACTTGGAGAGAAAAGTTGGATTCATATTTTCTATCTCTTGATGAAAATATTTTGTTGTCCGTAGAGTATGGAGTTAGAGATGTTTTTAATGAAAAAGCTAAAGAGATTATTTTGCATGGAATTCTAAGATCTAATAAGTTGTATGTGAAGCATTGTGAGACTACCAAAGAAATGTTGGACAAGTTGCATAATTTGTATCTTGGAGGAAAATTACATTTTTTAGAAATGGACAAAAATGCAAAGGATTCTACTTTTATTGCAGTACCTAATCAATTATCCTCAACAAGAAGATGAAGCCACTAATGATTTTAGTTATAGTTTGAGCATCAATTGCAAAAATTATGAGCAATCCAAAGTGAAGGCACTAGAAGTGGAGACTCAAAGACTCAAGGTTAAAGATAGAGATCAATGAATGTTGTTGCAAGAAAAGGAGTGTGCATTCAAAGAAGAAATTTTAGATTTGAAAACTCAATGAAGATTGAGATCGGAATGAGGAAGTGTTAAGTTATGGTATGTTCTATGCTTATAACAGTTTACTTATTTTTCTTATTATATTCCACCGATTAGCAATCACATGTACATAAAGTAAAGTGCAGATAGAACATTAAACGATCGACAGAAAACAAGCCAAGACAAGAGACACAAGATGTGGCGGCTAGCCAGGGACAAACCCCACAATGTGTGGGGAAACCCTTTGATCAAATCTTCTTTCATCTTCAATAATTCAGCAGAGAGAAATAGTACAATAAATCTGATTCATATCAGCAGTAGCAAACCCTAGATCAGTAGCATCAACATTAGTGGCTTCATTATCAAACTAGGGCAGACCATATCTCACAAACTGACAGTCGAATTGACTTCATTCCACCACCAAAAGTTTCGGCTTCCAGAGGAGGTTCAGATGAACCTATAGCGCAGTTCAGATGAGGAGATCTTCTAGGCCACGCAAGTCAATCTTTACTTCTGCAGTTGCAGCTTCAGTTTCAGCAGTTTCCGGCTTCAAACTAGGGCAGTCGATATCTTGCAAACCGTGCGTCGGATTGACTTCATTCCACCACCAAAAGTTGCGGCTTTCAAAGGAGGTTCAGATGAACCTACAATGCGGTTCCAAAGAGGAGAATTTCTGGGCCACACAAGTCAATCTTTACTTCTGCAGTTGCAGCTTCAAATTCAACAGCTTCCGGCTTCACATGTGTGAGAGAGAGAGACCCATTTCAGCGCAGTAGAGAAGAGACTCATATCTGCGCAGTAGAGAGAGAGAGATGTGATGAGATGAGTGAGTCCAAATGAGGAAAAGTCCTCTTATATTTATACACAACGTTGGTGGGTGAATAGATGCGACTGTTGGGCTTCTGAGCCTACATGAGTTGTAGGTCGGCTTGATAATAATTCCATAATCAAAATAAATTCATATCTCCATGAATACTTATCGGAATTGGATGATCTTTATATCAATCCTACACCTCTCGACGAGAGGAATCTAATAAAAATATTATTAGCCATGAATAAGATGACCCACATGAAGTTTTTCCCTGGTTTCCAATTTTAACAGGAAGCAATATAATGAGTTGGAGGATGAATTCCAAATATCGAAGATATAATTAGAGAGGTTTAGATCTAGTGCTCAAGTTTCAACAAGTAAATCTAAAAATGTTGGAGTAGCTAGTGGTAGCAAGAAAATGGAGAATTAACAACAAAATCACCATCCATGCATGAGGAAGAAAAATAAGATAAGGAGGTCCAAGAAGAATAATATAATTGGGAAGAGTTATAATTGTGGAGTTCATGGTTACATAGAAACAATTTGCAGAAATGGAGAGATTAATCTCTCTCATCAAAAGGACCAGCAAAAGGAGAAGCAACATCAAGCATGCATGAAAAATAAATCTCCATATGTCAGTTATAATAGTCTTTTTTATGGTTATTGTTTATCATGAAATTATTTTGGTGATAGGCTATTGACAGTAGGGCACATGTAAGAAATGGAAATCATATCAATAGAAGACATCCGCTTATTCCTCTATTCCTTGGTCACATTAGATGTTTTTCATGAGAGAATATTGGTCATAAGGCCAAGGATTGCAATTTTCCCATGTGTTTCAGGAGATCCAACCAGAGAGAGGAGAATATTCAAGTCCAACTGCATAAAAAGTAGAAAGATCAACAGATGAAAGTTTGGAGGAGAAAAGAGCAACAAAGAACTTCCACCAAAAACTGAGGCCTGCTTGGTCTTTGGGGGAGCATATGGTTGCATAATGAGTTGAATGAAAATATTTATTTATGCATCCATATTGGAAAGTGTTAATGAGGAGATGTATGTGTTCAAGGAGAGTTCGTGAGGTTTGAAGTGTTCTTTTCATTTTAGATCTATTTATTTGTCAGTTTTATTAGCCATGTACATCTGTTACTAATGGTTTTTGGACTAGTTTCATGTTGAATTATGGCAACCCCATGATTGTTTTATGTGCATGGTCAAGGTGTGATGGAGGATCACACATCCAAGGGGAGCATTTGTGCTTCCAAATGTTTTTGGATTGTGTTATTATGGAGTTCATTGTGCATTGATTTATGCAGGATGATTTTTATTTTTGCTACCACACATTACTAGTTGGATGAGATAGTATGTTTTGCATGACATAGTTGGTGTATTGATGATGATCATTTTTCTAGAATATATTTATGTGTTATCATGCATGTTTTTGTGCCATGGAGATCAGATGATGTGTTGGAGAAAGTTCATCTAGATTATGCATATTATTGCTTATGTTTTCATTTCTAGATGAACCATGCATGTTGTTGATATGTATTAGATGGATGAGTCATGTGTTGTTTTTGCATGGAGAGAATATGTTGTTGCCTATAGTATGCATTTACATGGTTAAGAGATGATGTTGTATTTTTCTACTCATATATGGAGTATATATGTATTTGTTGCTCACTGGTTTGTTGCTAATGGCTCATTGATGATATGTTTCTCACCTATGATGAGGATATGCATTTTCTCCTGCTCATGATTTGAGTTGATGATGCATTATCTTGATGGTTGATGGGATTAGTGATGATGTGGATATATTTAATGCAACTACTATGAAGTATTAGTTTAATTGATGCACATGTGGAGCATGATGTTGGTTGTTAGTGGATGTTATGATCTTGCTGCAGGATCTTCATTGTTGGGATGGTGATGGCCAAAGTGTTGACTAACCATGTACTAGCATATGATATTATTAGCACCTCTATTGTTTCTGCTACATATGGAGATCTTATGGCATTTCTCATGGAGAGACCCATGGTGTCTAGCATGTCTTGTTATTTACTATGTATGATTCAATGGAAGTCCAAGTCATGCATTACCTTGTCTACCATTGATGTAGCCCTACATATTGGGTGCATGAATTAAACTTGGGTCCATAGAGTAATGGTTGGTGATAGGAGAGTTCATAGATGATTCATATGTTAGTCCATTTGTCACGAGCCATGTATTTGATCCATGAAGCATTATATTGTATTGTAATGTATTGTATGTCATGGTCCTTGAGTAGTAGTCGTTTGCACTTGGAAAGGAGGCTTATTGTAGAAGACATATGTGTTTCTTCAACAGTGGGAGTGTATGATTGATCTCCATTACATGCTTAGGGAGAGCATGTTCAGTCTTCAGAGTTGGCATGTTATTGACTAGCGTTATTGGTAGCTGGTTTCTTTGTTCTACATGCTTATTTTTTAGGAGATACTTATTGGTTTGCATCTGTATGGTGTTGAGAATGACAAGGGGATTCCTTCACTCATCCAACACATTATTGAGATTGTTCTTCAATGTTGGTATGGCCCTTTTCCATTGATGTCAAAGGGGGAGAGATTTGGATGGGTAGATATCATCCTCACTTGTTGGATGGAGGTTGACATCAATGCCAAAGAGGGAGTCTGTTATCATTATAGTGTTGGCACTGAGGTCAACAAGTTCATGGTGTTGCTTGTCATGTGTATGTGTGATGGATGATTGGCTTGCTAGTACTGTTAGTTTCCATTGATGTTAACATACTTATGACTAGCCTTGTGGAGGTGATATGATGTTGGTGTCAGGTTTACATGTTGTGATTGGAGATGCTACTGTTGCAGGTGTTTGGAGTGCTTCTCTTGGTGTTGCATATGTCTCTACATATCTTGGATACATTTGAATGTTGCTTCATGTGTTGAGACGAGGTTATATGTGTTGGAGGTGCCTCTATTAGTGTTGGAGCCAATTTTTTGACATGTTGTTGTTGCAGGTGCTTGTAGATGCTACTATAGGTATGAAGTGTTTAGAGATATTAAAGTTGTCGCTTGAGGAGATGGAGGTGTTGATATTAATACTAAGGTTGGAAGAGTAGATATTTCATGTCATTGTCTTGTTCTTAGCTTATTTCATCAATTATAGACTTGACACAATGGATTGGAGGAGTGATTAGATGTTGAAGAAGGTGTTCCATCAGTTGGAAGAGTTTCTAGACTGAAGATCCATTGGTTTTCTTCATCCTTATCCCCAGTCGCATGGAGCCAAGCATGTGGGAGCGGTTGAAAAGCTCTAGTCGTGTGGAGACAGGCCTATGGGAGTGACTGTGATATTCTAGTCACATTGAAACAGTGGTGTGCATGTGATCGAATCATTTCACGAGTTTTTCTCTACATTCCTCACGTTGATCAACTAATTTTTGTATTGTGGCGAAGCTTATGTTTGTAATTTTTCAGTTTTTGGTCGGAATATTTTGTGGGACCTCCAGAAGTTGATCAAAGTTGAAAATATCAAAAGGCCGGTGGATTTAGTGTTTTGATAAATTCAGTGAGTTGAATTCGGATCAAATCAAGCATATGAACAGAGTTGTGAAGCCTAATAGTTCTTGGTAATTATTGAGTTGAGCACTTGAGTTCATCTACATATTGGAAAAATCTCATTATTAGTATGGTTGATTGAGTTGTGTGTGTGGAGTGAGTGTGGGCTTGGAAAAGAGTAAGCAAGCTGTGTGAGGAATGTATTGCATAATTTTTGAAACAATTTTGCTGTTGTAGTAACAATGCATTGAAGTATGTTTCAACCATCAAATTTGTGAAGTGAATGAGAAGATGGAGTGTGGATTGAAGTAGTGTTTGGGAAGTTGTTTTTCAACTTGTGTGGAGAAATTGTGTGGAGAGTTTGATTGTAGCTAGTACTGCATATTTGTTATTTCGTTGTGTGCATTGATGCTATGTTGTTGCGGTGCTCATGTTGAGCAGTTCTCGGTTCTAGTATGAAACGAAAACCACATAGAGAAGAGGAGTTGGGTGACGCGGGTGAAATCAATATTAGTGAGAACATTTTCTCAATACAATGGTGGTTGGATAGTTCTGTAGAAACTGGGAAAGGCTTATTGGTCATGGTGGCTTCTAGTAAATCAGAGTCTGTAGATTCGATTCATAGTTTGGGAGTAATCGAGAGAGGATCATTGATCGTGGTTTCCTTCAGTGAATGGTAGTTCGTAGATCTGCATGAGAAACATACTCCATTTGATAATAGCCATGTTTATCTCTATGTAAATAATTTCCTTGACTAATATAATATTTGAACAGCTTAGTAGTAGTAGGGTGGTTTTTTTCCTGGGGAAGGGTTTTCCACCAGACATAGTTGTGTTTGTTGTGTTGATTACTTTTATGGTTGCCTGTCTATTTTGATGATCTAATCTATGGTTGTGTGTTTCATTTCATGCATGGTAAAAGAATAATAATTTGCAGAATTTTTTACAAGTGTCATCACTACAGATTCACCCCCTAGTAGTGATCTAGTTTCCAACACATGAGTGAATGGCTCCATGTGCATAAGAGTCCCCAAACATTAGAGAAATTTTTAGGTATAAAATGGGCCTCAAAACAAAAATGTACAACCAAAATCAAATTTATAAGAACCAATAGAATTCAAGATGATTATGTCAACCATGGGGGATGATTCAATGTTTTTGGAGTAAAAAAGTAAAAAGATTAAAAAAAAGTTACTTTTTCAACTCGTATTTCAACTTATCACCCTAGAGTTTTTCTCAAATTTCGAGCGAGAGCACTCATTGGATGAAAAAACTAATTCATCATACAAGAAGTACCCATGTTGCATATTTTTTATGGAACCTGTTACATAAAAAATGAAAAATGTGATTGCAATAACGTTTTCTGCTCAAATTTTGAGTAAAAACATAGGGAGATAAGTTGAAAACATAATTTTTTCCACCCCCTAAAATTGGATGATGTAATATAATCTTATTTTATTATTTCCATTATTATTTTACAATATTCCTTAGGATGCCCATTTTAGACCTCAACATTTCTCTAATGGCTATGATATTTGGCGTGGGTGGCCTTGAAAGCATGTTAGCCAATTTGTTTGTGTCACCCTTCTTGTACTTGATCACCAGATGAATCTGTTGTAAAAACCCCATCCAATTGTAATGCATGGTTTGTTGTAGCTTAGTTTGGGCCTACAAGTACTGTAGTGGCTGGTATTTTTTGTGGATTAATGTCTCCTTTCTCATCAGATAGTGCTTCCACTTCTTCACAGTTTGCACTAGGGAATAGAGCTCCTTTTCGTAGGGTAGTTAAGAACTTCCACCTGAAATACTTAAGAATGGTAGCATATAGGCCTCCCTCCCTTCATCAAGACCATTCCCATAACATAACCACTTGCATATATCTCCACTTCAAAGGGGTGCTTCAAGTTTGGTAATGCCAGAATGTTGCTTGACTAATTTTTTTCTTTAGCTCCTTAAAATCCCTTTGCTGACCCTTTCCCCACAAGAAACTCTTGCCACTTGTTGTTATGTCGTGGAGCATTGTTTCTACCACTTAAAATGAGGCTATGAATTTCCTCATGTACTGTTTTGTCCCATTGAAAATCCTGACCTTAAAAACATTAGTAGGAGCTGACAATTTCATGATAGCCTCTGTCTTGGAAGAATCTATCTTCAACTCTCCACCTATCACAAAGCTCAAATACAAAAACAACTACTGTGAAAACTCACACTTCGTGAGATTTGCTAGTAGTTGGTGCTTCTTTAATATCTCCAGCACTTGCATCAAATGTGAGATGTGTTCCTCCTAGGTATCATTGTATACCAGTATACCTTCCAAATAGACAATAAAAAATGAATCTATAAAATGGTGTGATACATCATTCATTAATCTCATAAATATAGTCGATGCATTACATAGGCCAAATTGCATGACTAACCACTCATACAAACCTTGTCAGGATGTTAAGGAGGTTTTATAGCTATCTTCTTCTTTGACTCAAGCCTGGTGATATACAAGCTTCAAGTCCAGCTTGGTGAAGTACCTTTCTTGTTGCAACTGATCCAAAAGATCATTTATCATGGGAAAGGATTATTTATTCTTGAGCATGATTTTGTTCAATGCCCTGTAATCTATACACATCCACCAAGTCCCATCCTTATTTGGCACAATGATTATGGGTGACCCACATGGTGATGTACTCTGTCGAATGACACCATGTTCCAATATTTGTTGCAACTTTTAATTCACCTCACTTGATTCTATAATGGATTGTTTGTATAGCCCAATGTTTAGTAATGGGGAGTCCAGAAATAGTTGGATCTTGTGCTCCACTTTCTCTTAGGTGGTAACCCTTTAGGCTCTTGGAACAAATCCTTATATGCCTACAAAAACTCCTCCACTTTTTGTTTTTGTTTCTTAGGACACCCCTCCAGGGATGCCTGACCTCTTATTGACTCTTCTACAGACTGAGTTTCTCTTAAAAATAATAAAACATACTTCTTTCTAGAACTGATCAATTTCTTAGCTTGGTTGGCACATACTAGTGAAATTTTTGACTTACCTTTGTGTGTGTTTATGATGAACGATTTTCCAACCTTGATGAGATGGTACCAGTTGGCTCTCTACATGAATATTTCATCTTGCATGTTCATGTATGGACTCCCAAACACGACTCCACATACATCAAGGGGAACCACATCTAGCTCTAATTCATTAATACAATCAACATTGATAACAAATCTAATTTTTCATTGTTTTGTTACCTTTAGATATGCATCCTTATTTACCCATCCCAATGGATATGGGTTTGGATGATCATGAACTTCTAGCCCCAACTTCTTAACCAACTCTGCTACAATGAGATTCCCCTGCAATCCTGAGTCAAACAGAGCATTAATCTTTGTCTTCTTGACCTATATATTTATCTGGAAGAGTTTGGTAATTTCTTTCTCTTCTTATTGTTGAAGACTACTTAGATTCACCTCCTTTTTCACTGATGTACATATGATATTCTCATCCAAGTTTGAGTTTCTTTCAACTTGGTTGCTCGAATATTTGGCCATGAGATTCTTCTGCTTATTATATTTCTTTTTGTTCTCCGGGTTTATCTTTGGGTACAACTTCCAACTCTTCTCCTCTGTATGGTTGTGAATGTTGCAGCGGTTGTAATTGTTGTTAAGCTATTTTCATTGATATGTTGTGGTTGTTGTCTTTTTATTGTTTCCTCCTTTCTGCTTCTTTTTCCCCTCCTTAGTAGTATCTTGTTGCTCCTTTTACTTCGATTCACTTGATTGTGCTCTCTTTAGGCATATGTTCTCCAGGTATTGTTCCTGCACACAAGCCACATCCATTGATTTGGGCTTGAACAACATCAATTGCTCCTCCATCTGGCAATGAAGATGCCCCAAATACTTGAGGAGTAAAAATGGGCTCTTTGGGGAGATATCCAACATTATGGCCATCTTTCTTAACTCCATGGTATACCCTTGCATACTTTGGCTTGACTTTTTGCCTGAAGTAGTGCCACTAAATCCACTATTCCTCTATGTACCCATAAGGGTAAAAATGTGACTCAATGAATGTTTTGAAGTCCTCCCACCTAGTCACTATAAGCTCTCTCTCCAACCTTCAAGGTCTCCCTGTGTATTTTCCACCAAATCAATGCATGACCCTCTAATTTCAGTTGCACAAATGAAATCTTATGTTCTTCCACAATTTGATGGTCGTTGAAATAAACTTCTAGTTACTGTAGCCATTCATTCAACCTCAAATCGTTGATCTCACCATGGTACGTCTTGATAACAACTTTCGTTTCCATTTTAAATAGGGACTATAACTGATTCACAACACTCGAAATAGGTTGATATTTTTCAGGTTCTTTCTTTGGCTAGTTCTTTATTTCTTCTTGGTCTCTTCATCCCCCTTCTGATTTATCCTTTGCATCTGAACCCCCACCTTCTCCAAATATCCCAAGCTTATTGCTCAAGGCTTCAATGAGGAGGTTATTGTTGTGATTTATATCTATGAATTATTGTTCCAACTATGAAAACCTCACCTTTGCTGGATTGTGAGGATCATTCATAGATTTGTTGGCCATGATCAGGACTTTATGATTTTTGTTAAATTGTAGCAAGAAAAGGATTCATTTGAATTTTTACTTAGTCAAATGAGGAAATTCGAATTTCCACTTCAATAGGATGAGTTGGAAGGTAGTTAGTAGAAGTGAAATGGCCAAATCACTCGGTTAAGTCAGTCAATTCAAGTTTGTGGGCTAGAAGTTGAGTTGTGTGCAAGTTGGTGGATAAGATCTAGTTGTCTAAAGGTGTTATCTTTAGTGAAAGTCAACTATTTGAGCTCTAGTCTAGAACATAGTCAATATGAGTTCGGTTGAGGAGTTGTAACTATTGTAAGCTCAACTAACTCTTAGTTAACTAGTCAATTTACTAAAAAATGACCTATTCATGCATGCAATTTGAATTTCCTTGTGAAGTTGGAGAGAAAAGGCACATTGTAATTATTATTTTATACTAGTGAATATAAAAATTTTGCATGTATTAGGTGAGCTAATTTCCTTACAAATTACACAAGGAAATAGAGGAGGCCTATTTTGGCTAAGTATTGGGCAGAGAAGACTCAGAAAGAGATCAATATTACAATAAAAATTGAGCTTCAAGCGTTGAAGCAGTCATTGTAATAGATCATTGTTCTCATATGACATAATACAAACAAAGGAGTGGTTTTTCCCAATCGAGTTCCCCAGTGAAACTTGTGTTCATTGTGATTGAATGATTGCATGTGTTTCTATTGTTAGTTTTCCTTTCGCATAATTTAGTAGAAGAAATTTGTGTCTATTGATTTCAGTATGAATTCATTAACAACTACAAATTTTGAGTTATTTCTACATGGTATTAGAGCTATTGAAAAATACATAAACCAAGTTCTTAATCATCTCTGAGAGAAATTTTGAATAACATATTTGTGGTGCAGGTATTTCTTCAATGCAAAAACAATATCTGAATGGATTGAGGCTTGAGTATGCATTGGAGGGAACTTTGAATTTATGTGCGTGGAAAGATATAATTGAAGTTGTGTTGGATGACAATGGAGCATTAAAATACATAAAAACATATATTCCAAACCGGCAACATCGCATGCACTAAAGTTGGCTCAATGGCAAAAGGATACTACAAAAGCCAGGAGGATTATCCTGGAGAGAGTCTGAGATCTTGTGGTTTTTAATTTTCATTTTTTATCACTTAGAAAAAATTCTATATGCAGGAAAAACTCTAAGGTAACCTCTAACCAATATTTTGAACTGAAAATTAGCCCCTTCAATTTGAAGGGGGTCCCTTCTATAACTCAGTCAAATTTGACTAGTTATGTACTCAACACATTGACTAGATCTGATTGGATTATACAAAATTGGTCTGGAAAGGATAGGAAAAACCATTGGGCATGGAGTATTTTTGACAACAAGTCACTGATTACAGGCTATATGAACAAAATACAGAGGCAAGGTAGCATAAAAATTCTTAGAAAAATCCCCATTCAGCTATGATAGAAGCAGATAGAAATAAATATTGAAAATAGAGCAACTAGTGAATTCTGTGAAAGATATTCAAGTCGAAAACATATAAATAATTTTGGCAATTCTAAATCTAAGATGATAAATAGAATTCGAATTTCGTCGCTCAATTCCAAATGTAGAAGACATATAGATCAGATTGTGAAAAAAAAGAAATAGCATGCACTAGAAAATAGAGAGGAAACCCAACGCACAAGAATCTCTGTAAATATGAGCAAATAACACTAATCATAATAATTTATATTAATGTCAAAAGTATACACACTATACCAAGGTTCTGCAAGAATTTTCCAACCCTTTTTCATTCTATAGAACTTGTCTTTATAGAAAATACTACAACTTACAACCTATTTCTAGCATATTCTTTAATTACAAATTTCTAAAAATAACAATGTATATGTAAATACATGCATATAAACATCTTTCCAGGCCTATCTGTATCTAAATTATAACAACATGCTACAAATATGGCTAGAAAACAGGGTCAAAATGGTGACTGATCTTTTGCCTCATTCACTGGAACTCGTGCTTTGTCATCCCTCCAAATATATATTTTGCTGAATAGCTCCTCCTTTCGGGCTTCCTGATTTGATAACGCCGACAATCTTGTTGTTATCCTTTTGAAGCCAAAACATAACAATATCAATGATAGGGTGGCTGTTAGCACTTTTATAGGACCAATTTCCAAAAATATGTTGATAATGAAACTGTCAAAGCCCATTTACCTTTACCAGTTCAAAATTGCTGGTAGGTGGGTTATTGGTCTATAGATCAAATTTTACCTTGACAGTGAGAAATCAAAACTGTGTGGTCAAAAATCAACTTAGCTAAGGGTGTTATTTGCCTCTAGTAGGATATCCACCTTTTTCCTCCTCTGTATGTTACTCTTTTAACCCTCAATAGTAACCCCCTTATTTGATCCTTTGGTTTTCTTTGGTCCCTTTGAGCTTGAATCATTCTCCCAGATTATGATCAAGTCCTTTTGAGGAGTTTTATCTACGTCTATGACCTCCTTTTCTAGCTCAGGACTTTGTTTCAACTTGATGTTTAGTCTCAACTTGTTCCATGGCCTGGTGTGGGGTCTTTTTCCACCTTTAAACATATCTTCCAATGTGGGTTCCTTCTCTACTAGTGTCTTCTCAGATTTAGGTTCAATCATTTTCCTTTTAGCTTTCTTTGTTTGCTTACTAACTTCTTTTTCTACAGGTATATGGACAATGGGGGGAGAAACAACCTTTGATTTTCGTAACCTATCACTTCTCCTAGTATAAACTCTGGGTAATTCAAAAACCCAAGGGGGAAATGTTTCCACCTTTTTTTGGCTCCTTGTCTATATAGATGAGGTCCCCTGTTCAAGATTTTTTGGATGCTTAACTCTATTTTTACTACACTTCTTCCTACCCCTTTTTGGTTTTGTACGATGAAGTTCAAACCCTCCCCAGGACAAAAAGTGTTCCCAAGTCCTTCCAGTTCTTCTTAATTGACTTTCAATTAATAGTTTTATTAAACCTTTATGATATATAAAGTGGGAGGATGCATTGATTATTTCTCTAACCCTAGCCAACATATGTTTCAAGATTTCCAAGATAAAATAAGGGGTGTTGCTTCTTAATTGACTTTCATGTGAGCCAAAAATCGAAAGTGATAAATATTGACTAGATTGTAGCGTCCTTCACAGCTAAAATGTGATTGGGTGATCCATAGGAGATTGTTACATTCGTTCTTTAACTAGGACCTCTGCAACCCTAAACTACAATTTATTTATTTAAATACATCTTTCAGAAATAAGGGTACATCAACGACATATAAAACATGACTTCTGAACACTCTCTCTCCATTTGTAGGAAAACCTGTGACTTAAATGATCGGCTTCTCTATCACCTGGAATGTAATTTCCCCAACAGTCACCTGTTGGCTATCGAAGCCTTTAGTAAATTCTCTAGCAACCTCATCATGGTAACCTGCACAACAATTGAAAATTTCCTCCCATCCTACTTCCCAAAACTATTGTTGGATTTCAGGATAAACTTTGAGTAGGTCGAGCACCTTAGGTTCACTCCTATTCAATTTTATGCTCCTTCCCATGTTGCTCACAGCTAAGTGAAAGCACAAGAAAGGGATTGTGATTCAATCCTGGATCTCTGGGAAACACTTAAAAAACCATCTACATTTAGCATAAGAAAACAACACTTCAATCATGGTTTATACAAGTAATTTCTATATGGGTAAATTATTCGAAAACCTATAAAGTTGCTCATCATTATAACGAACTAACAAATGATTTGAAAAATAGTAACATGAGATCATAATTTTTTAAACCCACATTACCTCTCGATGACAGAATTCATCAATTCATCATATGATCTTACCATCCTACTCACCAATGTGTGTTTGATCCATGATTTCTCCTTTGCTGATGTGGATTATGTCAGCACAATATAAGACAAAAAATCAAATTTCTCCCTTTGGCGTGAATACCTTGGATGTTAGCACAATTTTTTAGTTTTTAAAACTACAATAATTCTGACACTCTTGTTGCCAATGTTTTAACCTTGTTTATTAGAAATTTATAGTGACACTCCCACTGTCAGCACTTCAAAAAACTATAGACTAAAAACTGTGATAACACATGGAAAGGAGACTGATTTTGCAATGTGGAAAACTCTCACAGACCTATCGAAAGAATCAATGATGCCAGGAAGCTAGCATTGAAATATAAGCTCAGGAACATTCGAATGAATAAAAATGAAACTGTTGTTCAATACTTGTCCAAATTCACTTAGGTGAGAGATGAACTTGGAGGATTTGGAGAGACTGTGTGACCACTTAAACTTGTGAGCTTAACACTCCCTGGTCTTTAAAATTGATGACACAACTATCAATATCCAGTTAATGGAAGAGAAAATTCCCAGATTGGGAGACACTTTGGTCTAACTTGGTGCAAGAAGAGATTAGAAGAAACACTAGAGATGGAGTCACATCTAGAAATGATGAGGAAGAAAAAATTGTCTTAATAGTCAAAGGAAAGAAAGACAAAGGCAAGAAGGCCCGAGGCAAGGAAAAATCCAAAAAGAACCTTGTAAAGAAGAAATACCTCAGTAAAATTAAATGCTTTCATTGCCATGAGTATGGACACTATGCAACCAAGTGTCCACACAAGAAATTGAGTAAGAAGCCTACAACAAGAGGAGATGATCTCACATCACAATTTGAGTTGGATTTCACCCTCATTGCTTGCATGGAAAGTACTGTATGAGGTAGTGTATGTTACTTAGACTCTGGTGCTTCATTTCGTATGACAGGAAATAAGGATTTCTTTAATAGCTTAGAGGAGAAGTACCTACAATTAAGCATAAATCTCGGAGATGATGGAAGTTAAATATCAAAATAATTGGCACTATCACCTTTAAGAGGGAGTCACGATCCCATATTCACCTAAATAATGTAATGCATGTGCCTGGTCTGAAGAAAAATATAGTTTCCGTAGTTGTACTTGAAGCTAGAGGAAATGATGTGTTGTTTAGTAATGGGAAGACTTATCTAAAGCATGTTGATATTATACAAGTAAAACAAATTGGTGTTCAAGTTTAAAATATCTACAAGCTAGAGGTGGATGCATGTGTTGCAATGAGTAGCAAGGAAGAACATGTTTAGGGGCAAGATGTTGGAGAGATCTGCCATAAGCACATGGGACACGTACACCATGGAGCTTTGAAAAAAATGCAACAGATCACAACTGGACTTCCAAAATGAACCCTTGATCAACATGATTTTTTCAAGGGATGCACCCTTGGAAAATATGTTAAATCCTCCTTCCAAGGCCAAGATAGTAGAGTTGGATCCATCTTGGAGCGATTTCACTCAAATTTTGTGGACCATTGTCCATAGTATCAACTATAAAGCACGGGTATTATGTGATCTTCATAGATGATTTTTCTTGCAAATCTTGGATCTATTTCATAAAGAAGAAAGATTATGTTTATTCAAAGTTTGTTGAATTTAAAGCCTTAGTTGAAAATGATATTGGAAAGAAAATTAAATCCCTGAGAAGTGATAATGGAGGAGAGTATGTGTCTAATTCCTTCAAAGAATTATGTGCCAAGGAGGGTATTAGAAGGGAGTTTATTTCACCCCACAACCCACAACCCACAGTAAAATGGGGTTGTAGAAAGGAAAAATAGAAGTATTGTACGAGTTTCTAGAGCAATGTTGCATGACTAATGATTTTCACTATCCCTGTGTGAAGAAGCTTCAATTTAGTTGTTTACTTGTAGAATAGGAGCCCTCACAAAATTCTTAGAATGATTACACCTAAAGAGGATTTCTCTGGGAGGAAGCCATATGTCTCCCACTTTCACGTTTTTGGATCCATAGTCTATTGTCACATCTCCAAAGATATCAAGAAAGAGTTGGATCCCACTACAAAGAGGGGGGTATTTGTGGGCTATTCTGAGACACCTCATATTTACTGGGTGTACATGCCCTCACTCAAGATGATATTTATGAGCAGGGATGTGAGATTTGATGAGGCAAAATCCATGAGGAGCTCTCTAAAGTGAGAGCTGACCATACCACCAAAGGAGGAGCTTCTAGCTCCAATGGAGGAGCCTCAATTAGATTCACAAAGTTAGGTCTTTCTCAAAGGCAAGAGGTCATTCTAGGAGGATGATGTGGAGTAGCCACATGTGGAGGAGCAAAGAGCAGGCTTAGTGGAGGCACCCACTCACATAGAGCCTTTCAAAGAAGGGAGGAAGAGGACCAGGATGGTTAAAATATTGGTGCAAGAATCTCAGAAGCGGATTGGAGCTCCTATCTCCTTGCATAGACAAAGGAGATCACCAAATAGATATATCAGATATACAACACTCATGGCAGAGTTGATTGATTATTAGCCATCTTCTTTTGAAGAGGATATTTCCCAATAGGTTTGGGTACATGCCATGGTGGAGGATTATGACTCTATCATGAAAAATGATGCTTGGAAGGTTGTTACTAGACTTGAGAACAAGTCAAATATTGGTTTCAGGTGGGTGTATAAGGTGAAACATGCAATTGATGGTAGTGTTGAGAAGTACAAGGCCAGATTTATGGCCAAAGGATTCTGAGAGGTGGAAGGGGTTGATTATGAGGAGACATTTTCCCCTGTGGCAAGATACTAATCAATCAGGACCATACTTGAATTGGCATCACAGCTTCAGTGGAGGATCCACCAAATAGATGTTAAGACTTCCTTCCTCAATTCAATAGTTGAGGAAGAGATCTAAATTTATTAGCCTAAGGGGTTCAAGACATTTAGCAGGGAGACATGTGTTTGTAGGCTTAAGAGAGCCCTCTATGGTATCAAGCAGCTAACTTATGCTTGGTATAATTGCATAGATTCCTATCTTAGTGGATTGGGCTTGACTAAGAGTGAGGCAAATGCCAATTTCTACTACATTATGGTAGATGGCGGTCTACTCACCTTAGTTCTCTATGTGGATGATTTGATACTAACAAGAGATGATAGTTTGATCTAGTTTTATAAGTAGGACCTTGCAAGAGTGTTCGAGATGAAGGATATGGGTTTGATTCACTACCTCCTTGGCTTGGAGGTCTGGCAAGAAGATGGAGAGATATTTGTTGGACATGGGAAGTACACCTCTGAAATCCTTCAGAGATTCCACATGCAGGATTGAAAACCCATGGATACTCCTCTAGGTACTAACTAGAGGAAAGAGGATGGGTCTACAGGGCAGGCAAAAGATGGAACTACCTATAGACAGTTGGTGGGGTCCTTGATGTACTTAGTGAACACAAGGCTTGATATTTGTTTTGCAGTAAATCAACTTAGTTATTTCTTGGTGGAGCCTACCAAGCCTCACTAGAAAGTAGCAAAACATGTTCTAAGATACCTCAGAGGCATAACAAAGTTTGGTTTATGGTACAGGAAGATTGATGGAGTGAATCTTTAAAGATTCACAAATGTAGATTGGGCAGGGAGTCTATCAGATAAGAAGAGCACATCGAGAGCAGTCTTTAGTGTTGGGTCAGCAAAAGTTTCTTGGTACAATAGAAACACATATCTATAGCACTCAGCTCAGTAAAGGCGAAGTATAGGGCTGCTAGTCAAGCAACATGAGAGGATATTTAGATGAGGAAGATCTTGGTTGGTCTCTTCAGTCAGGGGATGGAGCCTACATTTATCCACGGTGATAATCATAGTTTTATAAAATTATCTGAAAATCTAGTGTTTAATGATAGGTCCAAGCATATAGAAATCATGTACCATCACCTGAGATAACGTGTGGAGAGGAAAATTGTTATGTTATAGTACATTCCTACATAGGAGCAAGATCCAGACATGTTGACAAAAGCTTTGTCAAGAGGAAAGTTTGAGTTCCACAAGAGCACGATTGGGGGTGTTCATAAACCTTTTATTGCTAAGAGGGATTGTTAAATTATAACAAGAAAATACTTAATTTGACTTGTGCCTTAGTCAAATGAGGAAATTCAAATTTCCACTTCAATGAGTTGGTAGGTAGTTAGTAGGAGTGACTTGGCCAAACCATTTAGTTAAATCAATCAATTCGAGTTTGTGGGCTAGAAGTAAAGTTGTGTGCAAGTTGGTGTCAAGTTCTAGCTGTCTAGAGGTGCTATCTTTAGTGAAAATTAGTTATATGAGATCTAGTCTAGAATAGAGTCAATATGAGTTCAGTTGAGTAGTTGTAACTGTTGTAAACTCAATTAACTCTTAGTTAACTAGTCAATTTACTAAAACTATCCCTAGTCATGCATGCAATTTGAATTTCCTAGTGAAGTTGGAGAGAAAAGGCACATTTTAATTATTATTGTATACTAGTGAGTGTACAATGTTTGCATGTAGCAGGTGAGCTAATTTCCTCAGGAATTAGGCAAGGAAATAGGAGCTTCCATATTATTTAGGAGCATGAATTATGCAAGGAAATAGGAGGAAGCATGAGGCCTATTTTTTCTAAGTATTGGCTAGAGTAGACTTAGGAGAAGATCAATATTGTAGTGCAGATTGAACTTCAAGCATTGAATAAGTCATTGTAATAGATCATTGTTCTCATTTGTTATAATACAAATAGAGTAGAGGTTTTCCTAGTTGGGTTCCCCAGTAAAAACTGTGTTCATTGTGATTAGTAGAAGAAATTTGTATCTATTGATTTGAGTTTGATTTCATTAGCAATTGCAAATTTTGAGTTATTTCTACAATTTTTGGCTTCGTTGATCTAAATCCCCTGCAAATCTCCACAAAATACCCAAAGGAACCTACTTTGATACCAATATGATCCTTAAATTATCATGGATATTCCATTGGAAAATTTGTCACAACAGATCTGATAATATTAATTGGAATTTTACACTATTACAATTTTATTAAATTTATAGATCTGTAGATTTTACTATAAATAGTGCATGCATGTGAATGGAAATTATGTAGAAAATAGAGAATGAAAAAATAAAATCTGACACACATATAAGACAGAAGATTTTCTCTGTGAAACTCTTTTGAGAGAAAAAACCAACTGGAAGGTGAGGTCGCTTTGCTCTCTTTCTCTCTCCGGAAATATGGCTACGAGTATAAAGAAGTATGGCCTATGGCCCGTGGGCTTCTATAGTGCACAAATCCTCTTTGCGTTCTCTACGTCCGATCCCTCTTGGCTATTTTTTCTCATATATGGAACAAATTCACTCGAAAAAATGGAATGCCTCTTCCTCCTAACGGCCCGGTTATAACACAACCCAATAGCCTACTAGTGGTTAAGTTTGACTACCTCAACTCTCAAATAGAGTTACAATATAGACTCTTCTAGATTTTTTTACATCATAATCATGTGTCTAGCCCCTTTTCAATGAATAATGAGGGTTGATGCTACAACCTCTCGAATTATGGGTGTGAAAACAAGAAGTTCAACTTCTAAGTAGCATAACTTTTGCATACAGACTCTGATTGATGTGCTTCTTACGTCGTTGGAAAGATATTTGTGTGTGGAATAACATGAAAAGGTGTTGTGATAAAGCAATAAAGTTTTACCCAAAACAATTTGTTTGATGCAAATGCTCCCAAAAGGTTTCAAACTTTGTTTTGCCAAACTGGGTCCTGTTGGTAAAAATAGTCCCATGAGTTGATTCCTCCACTTTTTCCACTCTGAATGCATCAAGATAGATTAAAAATAATATAGTGATGCAATCTAGATCACAATTTATCAACTTTATGGAACCCTGTCAGTTTTGGTATCATTAGGCAAACCACTAGCAGTGTTAGTGTTAGTGTTAGTGTCAAAGCACTCACTGATGAAATCCTCCCTCCCCCTGCCCTCACTTACGTAAAAGACCTGCTCAGAGCCCTATGTGGGTGTTAGTGTCAAAGCATTCATTGAAAAAATGAACACTCAGAAAATTAACCTTTTTTTGTTTTAAAATGATTTGTTAAGGACTGATAAATACCAAAAATAAATCACCCTCCACCAGGGGAATTATGTCCCATCAAAGCTCACTCAACCAATCAAAAATTAGAAATAAGATTTCCATAAAATTAGATTTTTTTTTTTAATATATGGGAAAATATAAATATTTAGTATTTTCCCAAAACTTCGGTTAAAATTGTAAAAGCACAAAATAAATGAGAGTCAACACACTTCGACAGTGAGGCAAGTGCTATTGTCCCTAACAAGATAAGAACTAATAAAGAAAGAAAGTAAATGCTCAATTCCCTCGAAAAAGAGAAATTATTTAAATTTTAACATAAAATTTTAAATTATTTATAATTTAAATTTTTTAATGATCAAAATAATATAAATGATAGAAATTGAAAATTTTATTCTCTCCATCGATTTGTGGCATAAATGGAATAGAGCATATAATTTTGGGAAAATATAAAAAACCATAAAATTTTGAATATCATAAAATTAAAACAAATGCTAATTATCTTATATTAGTTAAATGGTTCAAATGTTTAACAATAAGATTTATCTTTATATATTTTTATATTTTGCTAGGAAATGTAATAATTTTGACATTATCTCTATTTAATTTTATATAATTTTATATTTTGGTAAGAAATATAATACTTTTGAAGTTTTCATGTATATAGCACTTAAGTCAGAGATCACCAATATCATTAATTTTACTTTGTTCGTAGAGTTGCAACTTTAATGTTGTTCATTTGTATTGTGGAGAGCTTATTTTACCATTTCTATAAGTTATTTTATTGTCATTATGGGTGCATAGAAGGGAAACTTAAGGTATTTTATTGTCATTGAGGGTGCATAGAAGAGAAACTTAAAGAGATTTGAAGTCTCCAAATATGTATATATAGCTATTGGCTATTATGTGCTTTTGCAACCATTTCATATTACCAAATTCCTCTCAAGCTTATTAGCAAAATCGACAAAGTTGTTCCAAATGTCGAAGCTTGAAGCATTATTGTAAAAGGACATGTTTTTTGTGATTAAAATAATTTTTTTCTCCATCGAAGAAGTTGTGTTCTAAACACTAAAGGCAATGCTGGATTGTGAGATGCAAGGCAATGCAACAAGAAGCCAACAAAATGAGTTGTTTTTGTTTCTTTTATTTTATTTTATTTTTTTCTTGTAGTTGTAGTTAGTTTTTTTAGAATTGCATTGTGTATGAGTTTTGAAACATCCCAATGTTTCGAGTGGACACTCTACTCATCATTAAGAGATTTGAAAGTAGCTTTTGTAAGATAAAAAAAAGAGTGAGTCATTGAATGATTATATAAAAACTATTCAATAAAATTTCTTAAAGCAGTTTATATCTAGAAGTGATGTTTCATATCTTTGTCAAGTCCCTAACTAAGAAATCACTTTCCTCAAAATTGGACCTTATGGATCTTGTTACATCTATAAGAAGAAGATTTGAATTAATGAATGGATTCTAATAATCCAACAAAGGTTACTCTTCAATATTAAGTACTTAAAAGATCAAGTGGCAAACTAAGGGATTTAAATATTTAAAAGGAAGCAACTTTACATCTTTTATATCTTTTATATGGAGACTCTATGGAAAAGGGGCCAAACCATCTAGGGGTTAATAAAGTTTCAATATCTATGTGGGATAACAAGAAGAAAGCATTATATTTCAAGGATTCCCTCCCATATTCAAGGAAATCTCAATGTGATGCCAAATCCACTCCTAAACCCAACTTTTCCAATATCTACTCTTCTATAATTGAGACGGTTCTTATTACTTTGGTTTATGTGGAAAAAGTAGACATAATGATAATCTTGAATTTTGCACCAACCTAGGTCAATGATGGGGAGGGCTATTACTTGTCACATGGCATGATTTGTAAATTCAATGGCATTTTTCCCTCACTAAAATAGGCTAGACTTGGATGGAGACTTCTCAAGGATCCTTCTTGGAGGATACCATGGTAATCTATCTATTTGCAAAAGGTTTTCATTATAGTGAAAACAACTTTCTACAACTCTGTATGAGGGAGATGTGTAATTCCTTCTATTCTTAACATAGAGTTCTCCTATGGCATCTAAAAAAATTGAAACAAAATAAATATTTCAGTGTCAACCATAAATAAAATATGTTTACATCAATTTCATATATGTAGAGTAATTAAAAGTAAAAAGTTCTTATTCTATGAATATATGCATTCTATATCCTAGGATGAGAGACATGTGTAATTCCTTCAATGTCTAATATGAAGTTGATATGCGACATTTAAAAAAAATATTATTTGATTGCCAACCTTCATAAAATATTCCAATGTCTACCTTATACAAAATATTTCAGTATCAACTATATATATATATATATATATATAGAGAGAGAGAGAGAGAGAGAGAGAGAGAGAGAGAGAGTGTGTATTGTGCCAAAAGGCATGTTCTACAACCTAGGGAGATATGTAATTTCTTCAATGCTTAACATGGAATTGACATGTAGGTTTCAAAAAGTATTTCAATGTTGGTTGTAAATAAAAGATTTCAATTTCTACTTTAACTAAAATATTTGAATATCTACTTTATATATAGAGAAATTGATTTTTTTTAAATGGTTAATACATTTCAATAATATATTAACATAAACAAATTTCTTATTGTCTAGAGAGATATTTTCCATAATCCAATGTAAGAGAGATGCCTAATTCCTTCCATGCTCAACATAGAGTTGACACGTAGCATCAAAAAAATATTAAAAACGAAAAAATATTCCAATGTCTAGTATATATATGTATATATATATATATATATATATATATATATATATATATATATATATATATATATATATATATATATATATATATATATATATAGATATATATCATGGATCAATTTGAACTTCGGATCTATAATAGGTGTAAAGGGTTCAATTATCCTATGGTAAAAACATTTTTATCTTAAAAACATAAGGAAAGGTTGCACCTTGAGGGATTTGATCCCTCTTGGTGCATGATAAATCTAGAGTTAAAATGGATTTAAACGAGTTCTATAATTCATATTCTACATTGCTATATGAGCACAAGTTGTAGATATGGCATCGGTACACAATAGTGCACAAGCCTTTTTATAAAGTCATGACACCCTAGTTTTAACCCACATATATACTCTATGTTAGAGGTTTCAAACTAGGTTAGAATGCTTAATCTCTTATTGCTATATTAGGGATACAAGATTCTAAAGGCCATTGGTGATGCATTGGGTATATATATTACACTTTCTCTAGAGACTTTAATAATGTTTCCAAAATCTTAGTTTGAATATGTATCTAATATGTTGCCTTGAGCAAAGGTCTTCCAACCCAAAAATGCGTTGGAGATAAGGATTTGAAGTTGGACAAAACTTTTGGATTATGAAAACATTGTGTTTTGATGCGATCTCTATTTCAATCATGGACATCCGGTAGCCCCATGTCCCAAGGTAATAAGTTCTTAAATGTCTGTAGGGAAAAATAGAAAGCACTCACGGTGGAAACGATTTATGGATGATAACTACTTATTGGAAATATCCAAACCCTCTTAGAATCCTAACATTGCAACTCCCACAAATGCTTTTGTCACTTCAAAGCACTCATGGTAGAAAGACTCTAAGAATGATAACTACTTAATGGAGCTATCCTAACCCTTATAGAATCATAATATCACAACTCCTAGGAATAATTTTTGCTACTTCTTTATAGGAGGGTAACAAAAATTCTCATCCCAATCATAACTTAGATTGTTACTCCCCTACCACCAATGTTAATGAAAGAAAACTCTTACCATGTCATAATTATTCTTCAACCATAACGCAGTAATAAATTTGAGTTATTAAAAGACCTAACTACAAATTTGACAATGAACTTTAAAAATCGAACCCTTGATAATCCAAATCCACAAGTAAATTAAAAATAATCATTATTAATTAATCATTTTGTTACATTAAATTAAATATATATATATACTAATTAATAAGGCATTATCCTTTACCAAATTTTCACATCATTGTAAGTGTTTTCCTTGAGGGCGTATCATCAGGAAAACAAATTTCCCGGTTTTGGATATGAGCTTACTGCATTGTTTTTCAATAACCAAAGAGATGGCGGTAGGTGATGCTACCTCTAGTATCCTGTACAACTTATTTCCCAAAGTAGCAATAACAACACAGGGCCTTGATTCATACACAACATGTCGCTTCTAAAAGTATGGTTGTCCTAATAATACATCAAAAACTTCAAGGGGAGCAATGTCACACAATACCTCATCCGCGAAGGGCTTGATGTTGTATGGAAGGCGACACTGCTGGCTCACGCGAAGATCTTGTCCTTGGTGAAGCCACTTGATGGTGTATGGTTGTGGATGTGCTGTGATCGGTAAGCCCAGCCACTTCATGACCTCTACCGAAATGAGGTTCTTTTGGCTCCCGTTGTCGACAATGAACTTTAGCGGGGAGTCCTTTACCCACATCTGGGAGTGGAAGAGATGCTCCTCCTCAAATCGTTGAAATAAACTTCTAGGGAGACTGGTAACATTTATTTGTTCCCTTCACAGGTGTTATAATAAAACTATTCTTTGTATATCTGGTTTCCATTGGATGATTGGAGTTGTTGAATTTAGGCTTCTATGATCCATATCAAGTTTTTGAGAAGAGTTTTCGGCGAAAATCACATCATAATCCATTTGTTGATGCATTTCGAACCAACAAGTGTGGTTCATCGTCAAGACAAGATGAAGAACCAGATCATGGTTGCAGGATAAATAGAGAGAGCAGACCATCTAACGGCTACAACATAGTTACCGATCAAATGAAAAAATGACCTACTACCCATTTTTTTTGAGGTAGCAAAATATCACTCGATTTTGAAAAATGGTGATTCAAAATACACCTTTTTTTTGGGAGAATATTTTTTCCACTTTAATTTTTTTTTTTTGTATCAAGTATGAACAATTTTTTTAAATGTTAGTTATTTTCATGTTGATTATGAGAAGTGTTGATGCAGCATCAACACATTTTTTTAGAGGGCTTATTTTTGACACTTTAAATTTTTTTTTATGTATCAAGTGTGAACATTTTTTTTTTGTTAGTGATTTTCATCTTGATTTTCAAAAGCGCTGATGAGTATCAACCCTTTTTAGAGGGCTTAGTTTTTACACTTTAAATTTTCTAATGAATTAAGTGTCGATATTTTTTTTTAAATGTTGTTGATTTTCATGTTAGTAATTAAACAAAAAAAAAACATTACAAAAAAATTATATAACAAAAAAAAAACAAACAAACAAACAAAAACAAAACAAAAAACAAAAAACATATAAAAATGTTAAAAAAAAATAACGAAAAAATAAATAAATAAATAAATAATATCAAAAAATGAAATTAAAAAAAATAATATATAATTTAAAGAAAAACAAATTACACCAAAAAAAAATCTAAAACCATATTATTTATTTATTTATTTTATTTTATTTTATTTTATTTTATTATTATTATTATTATTATTATTAATTTTTTTTTTTTTTTTTTTTTGGGCAGGCGGGGAGCACCGAGTGGGGAGGGCAAGGGGCGAGTGTTGGGGGGTGTCAAGGGGTGGGGGAGGGAGAAGGAGGGGAGAGTGGAGGGCCGAGGTGGGAGGGCGAGCGAGGGAATGGGGAGGGGAGCATGGGGAGTGGAGAGGGGATGGGATGGGTGGAGGCAGAGCGAGGGGGTGGGGACGGGCGGAGTGAGGGGGGGGGGGGCATTTTTTTTAATTGTTTTTTAATATTCTTTTAATTATATATTTTTAATTTTTTTTTAAATAATTTTTTTTTTTTTTTTAATATATTTTTTTAATTGTGTTTTTAATAATTTTTTTAATTGCTTTATTTTATTTTATTTTATGTTTTAAATTTAAATATTTTTTAGTTTTGATTTTATTTTTTTTTAAATGTATTGAATTTTTTTATTTTTATTTTTATTTTTATTGTTTAATTTGTTTTTTAATTGTTTTGAAAAAATAATAATAATAATTCTCAATTTTGTTTTTTAATTTTTGTTATTTTCTTTTATGCTATTTCTTTATTTTTATAATTTTAATTTTAAAAAACAATTCTTAAATTCTTTTTTATTTTTATTTTTGTTTATTTAAATTATTTAATTTAAATTTAATTTTTTCATTTTTATTTTATTTTTTATTTAATAATTATTTTAAGTTTATTTTCTAATGAGGTTTTTATTTTTTAATCAAAACAGTCAAGCAAGGGCTCCCTAAACCATGGACTTAAAGCCTCGTTATCCCTATTTTTAAAAGTGGGGATACAAATAACCCCTCTAATTATCAGAAAATTATGATCAACCCTCTCTTAGCCAAGTTATATGGTATTATTTTGGAAAAGAAGTTGAGCATATGGCTTGAAAGTGAAGGTAAGTGGGCTAAAGACCAAGTGGGTTTTAGAAGGCAGCATTCAACAACAAACCACCTCGTTACGCTTAGAATCATTGTGGAGGAATGCCGCAATGATAAATCCAATCTCTTTTGTTGCTTTGTGGACTTTAGAAAGGCTTTCGATACAGTTCCTAGAAACAACCTATGGAATAGATTAGAAGAGCTAAAGGTTCATTTCGAGTTGAGAGCTACCGCTATAAGGTTATACGAGAATGTAATTGCCATGTTAAAGAGAAATGAGGGGCGGTCGAAAGATATTAAGTGTAATATCGAAGCTAAACAAGGTTTCCCCCTCTCCCCTACCCTGTATGGCATTTACATCGACAAGCTAGAAGGTTGTTTAGAGGAAGCAAGTTGCGCTGGCATGATCTTAGCTGGGATAGTCATAATCCTTCTTCTCTATGCTAACGATATTGTTCTTCTCGCAAGATGCCCATCTGATTTTGATAAGAAACTTAGACTTCTTCAGGATTTCTGCTCTACCATGGGTATGACTGTTAACACTGACAAAACAAAAGTTATGATTATCAAATCCAAGAAGGACACTTATGCTAATTTTATGCATGACAATAGTAACTTGAAGGAAGTGTCTTCTTACAAGTACATAGGAATTGATATTCATCACAAGCTCAACTGGAACTATAGCATTGAGAAAAGATTTAATGGGGGGTGGAAAGCTTATTTTGGTCTTGAAAATATTGTAAAATGGAAAACCTCATAATGTGAGATAGAAATAAATTCATCTTTGAAACTTTAGTCGCTCCTATTATCTTATATGGATGTGAGGTTTGGGGTTGCAGCATCTCTAGAGAATCATAGAGAAAAATTGAGCAAATCCAGAAGCATTTTATATTGTATAACCTCAAAATTAAAAGAAATACACCCTATCATATTCTCCTTATAGAAGTGGGTCTTTCCCCTATCGAGAGCCTAGCTATGACTAGGCTTCTATTGTACAAGTACAAACTCAATAACATAGGATACCATAGACTTCCTAAGCTAGCTTTAAATTCCAGCCAAAACCACCTAAGGCTCAAACGAGGTTGGTATAAAGACACCAGGGCTTGGTTAAACCATTGGGAGATCAACGAGAATGTTGCACTACAAAACATTAATAACATTAAAAATATTGTTATTTCTAAGCTCAAAGAAAAATTGTGGTGTGAGAAAGATTTAGCAGCTAAAAGAAAATTAAGATATTATAAGGAGGTCATCAACCCCACCCTAGAAGATCAAAAGTATCTCTGTAATTTAACTAGCTCAAAGAAGAAAATTAATATAACCAAGATTAGAACAAACTCTCATGAGCTCCATAGTGAAACGGGTCGTTGGGCAATTCCTAAAACACCATGGATGGAAAGGATCTGCCATCTTTGTGAGAATATGAACATCGAGGATGAAAATCACTTCCTCTTAGAGTGCCCCATCTACAACCACATTAGATCTCAGTTTCATAATCTTTGTTGCAATACTGACCATCCTAGCCTTCTACGATG
Source organism: Pinus tabuliformis (assembly GCA_031772625.1). Taxonomy (NCBI): domain Eukaryota; kingdom Viridiplantae; phylum Streptophyta; class Pinopsida; order Pinales; family Pinaceae; genus Pinus; species Pinus tabuliformis. Next base: position 1,471,979,846 of record CM062820.1, on the reverse strand, counting down.
TCAAAATTATAGTGAGCTCAGGAAGCTTCTCTCCAAGCTTTTTGAGCATAGGAATAAAATCTTAAATCAAACTAAATAATTCATTTCTTTAGCTTTGATAGACGAAAACTTGGTCTTAGTGGACATTAACCAACTTCTTCATCATCATATTTAAAAAAATAAAAAATAAAAAATCCCTTTTTTTAATTTATTTTTTGATGTTATTTATTTATTTATTTATTATTTTTTTTTTCCGTTAATTTTTTATTGAATTTTTTATTTTTACGAGTTAATTTTGGTTTTTTTTTTGTCATGTGTTTAAATTTTAAATTTATTTTTTTAGTTGTTTTGAATTTATTTTTTATTTAATTCTTAATTCTTAATTTTATTTTATTTTGTATTTTGGTAATTATTTTTTAAATGATGTTTTTATTTTTTATTTTTAACTTAAAAAAGTTGTTGTTTTTAATTTTTATTTATTTTTTCCTAAATTATATATATATATATATATATATAAACTTTTTTGTTTTTATAATTTTTTAATTATTTTTTGTTTTATTTATTTATTTTTTATTTAAATTTTTCATTTTTACAAGTTAATTTTGATTTGTTTTTACATTTTTTATGGTTTTTTTAATTTATTTTTTATATATTTTATGATATATTTTTATTTTTTCCATGAATCCTCCCCTTGCCACACCTGGCCGATTGGGCCTTGGGGTGGCCGGAGAATTTTTTTTAAGTTTTTGAATTTTTTAATGCTGTATTTTATTTTTTATTTTTTATTTGTTTTTTATTCTTTTATTTTATTCTTTTTTTGTTTTACATGGTATGGTTAATTTTTTTTACATTTTATAGTTTTTTTTATGTCATTGCTATATATTTTTTATATTTGACCTTTTTTGTCATGTTTTATTATTTGTTATTTATATTTTTTTCAATATTTGAATTTATTTATTTATTAATTTTCTTCAGTGTTTGAATTTTTGCATTTCTATATACTTTTTATATTTGATTTTTTTGTCATGTTTTTATGTTTTTTTGTTTTTTTGTAAGGCTTGGTAGGACCATCCATTTTCTATTTTATATATAAGGCAAATTTACACCACGCAATTTTACCAGGTGGCCTCAACTTGCCTTGAGGGGAAATCGAGTATGTTGGCCACCAGTCAGCATTATACACCATCTAAAAACAAAATTGCTTTAGTCTTTCTAACAAGGCTAGGTATGATTTAGTCTCATGTCCAAATATTATATAATATCTGACATAAACAATAGGAAATTTAAATGCTATCCGCATAAACAAAAACTATGCATAGAGGAACTAATCCTTGACATTCTGATCCTCAAAGTCTGAGGCAACAAGGGTGGGATCTTTAGCAGTTGCCTCTAGCATTCCATACAGCTCCACGATGCAAGGGTTGTGATGGTCGATACAATCCATCCTGATATCCTGTTTGTGCAATTGAAATAGGATTTTCTCCATGTATTTTTTGTAATTGGGTAGGCCCTGCAATCTGACTGCCATCCCCACAAAAATTTGTTCTATTGCTTTACCAAGCAGGATTTTCATCAAGAATTACAGGTACAGGGTATCTTTGAACTGCTTAATTCTACCTTGTGTATTCCGTGGGTTAGGAACCATCGTCATCCAGACTTCTATCTCGTCATCCCGTTCCCCTTCCTTTTTTATCTTGGCTTCCCAGTCATCAATCAACTTTCAAATACCTTCATCTATTTCATCCCTATTCATCGCGGCTGCCTCTGTTATGAGGTGCTCAGCAGGCTTGTGGCCCTTGCGGCGTTCCATCAGGCTGGGTCTCTTGGTTGCCCAGGGGGCTCGGCCCTTACTTCCACAACCACAACCTCATTTTGCTGGAGCCATGCCCTGTTCCTTGATTCCCTGTAGACATTCAAACACTGTTAGATTCCTCATTCCATTCACATCATCCCATCACAACTGGCCATGCCTTGCTTCTCTGCATTTCCTAGCCTGCGGCGAGTTAAGGTATCCCAGTGGCCATAAGTGGCCAGGGGAATTGGGTTCCAAGCTCGGGTCCCCAGTCTCTTCACTGTGCCTCTCACCCTTACCATGGTGCAGTTGTTGGTCACCCCCCTGTAGTTGGAGCCAGGCTTTTAGGCCCATCTGGAACTGAACTTTGCAATTGTTGTCATACCCACATGCCCCTCCCTCAGCTAGCAGTTTCCTGCCAAGGGTGTGCTTGCCCCTCTGCCACTTATGCCACCCAGGGTCCCTAGCTACGCTCTTTCTACCATGCATATGCAAATGCCAGGGTTTTCTCAGTGAATTGTTGGCGTTGCTAGTGTCCCGTCCCCCTGCCCGCGGCTCTTGCTTACCTCTCTCGGCATCACTCGCCCCCCCCCCCCCCCCCCCCCCCCTGACATGACATGCCCGCTATCCCCAATACCCCCGGTCTGAGAAAATAAGTAGGGGCCTGTATCTTGGCTCGACCCCGTATTATCCATGTTGTTGCCAAAACTTTGGCTTAAAAGAAAAATGAATGACACGTAGAGTCGGGCCATGGCCCTCCCTTTCCTCCCCTAGTTTCTCCCTGACTGTGCTAAGCCCCATTGGGACATACCCTTACCTCTCCCTTCCCCCAGCGGAACCCCCACCAGCGCATGTAATTGCCGCAAGAACCCGACCAAAGCATAGAAATTAAATAGGAGCGAGACCAGACTACATACCAGAAAGTCGTCGCTAGCCCGCAGACGAAGTTCCTCCTCCTCTCTTCTGCTCTGAACTTCCTTCCTTCTCCACTGCGAAATTCACTTGCCCGGCACGTCGAATACCATTCCCGTCTCCGCCACCCTTCCTTATTCCTCCCTCTGCCACCTTGCCAACCCACATCCCATGCATTCATGGCTAAGGACACTGCACCCTCTACCTTAAGCATGTGGGGGGCGGTTGTAATAAATGCCCTGGTACTAACCATGTCAACTCAAGGCCTGTCGCCTCTGACACCCTCTCTCATCCCGATCAAGAGTTTTTTTATGTTTTATTACTTATTATTTTTTTATTTTTTTTCAATATTTGAATTTTTGTTTTCTTATTCTTATATATATATATATATATAGGGTCTGTGTCGATGCTTGTCTAGCAACTCAATGCCATTATGTGCAATTTGTTAGTTGATTTTAAAGTTTTTGTTATAATGAACCAAGTTTTCCCCACAATGTGTTAATTTCATGGTTGGCCTTTAAGTTTTCATTACAATGGGTTGAGCTCACCTACACTACGTGTCAATTTGATAGTTGATTTTAAAAAAAAATTTGCAATGTATCAACTTGTCTTAGGCTAAGATTTTAAAATCAATATAAATTTAACATTTAAAAAAAATTACTCTTGATATAATAACTCTTTCATTTAGGTCTTCATTTAGAAAGTTTTTTTGTCATAAATTTTTTCCATAATGTCATGCTTGAAATATTTTGAAAACTTACGATTGTTTTGTAGTCATAATCTTTGGTTTTAATTCCATGATCAAAAGTTGTCAAGATTTTAATGTTTTTCTAAGTCGTGATATTTTATATTTAATGTTATGGTTGAAAACCATTATAAATATTTTTTCTTAGCACCATGTTTGAAAGTTGTTGGAATTTTAAGGTTTTTCAAAGAAGTGATATATTTTAAATTTATTGTCATGCTTAAAAATCATTGGAATTTTAAGGCTTTTCAAAGATGTGATATTTTATTGTTAATGTCATGCTTGAAAATGGTTGGAAATTTAAAATTTTTCAGAGTCATGATATTTTAATTTTAACGTCATTATTAAAAAATGTTGAAAAAAAAAAAAAAAAAAACGCTATTTCGGCATCAACACTTTTTGATTTCAAGGTGTTTCTTGCACCAAACAAAATGGCTTTTATTGTTTTTTATTGTTATTTTTTAAAAATATTGAAAATTTACTCTGAATATATGGTGACGCAGAATCAACACTTTTTACTTTTTGGTTGTTTTTTTCATGTTTTTTAGGGATTTTTGGGCTCGAGTACTCGTTTTGAGGTAATAGTTCCTATTTGATTGGTAACTATGTTCTGCATTTGACCAGGAACGACTACATTTGATCAGGAAACGATTACATTAGACTGGGTAACCGGATGGGACCAAGAGATATGGAAAGGGAAATATAATTAGTTAACTAATTTCAACTAAATTGAGAGTGAAATAAGAACTAAATAATAGAATTTTTTTATTATTTAAATCTTTAAAAACTAGAAAAAGACTTATATTAATATTATTATATGAAATAATAAGAAGAAATAATAAATGAGTAATAACTAGATAACCTAATTAGTAAGTTAGTAAGTTAGTTCTTTGACTTAATTCTTATTAAACTAAGAAACTAAGAATTAAGTCAAAGAACTAACTTACTAACTTACTAATTAGGTTATCTAGTTATTACTCATTTATTATTTCATATAATAATATTAATATAAGTCTTTTTTCTAGTTTTTTGAAGATTTAAATAATAAAAAATTCTATTAGTTAGTTCTTAGTTCACTCTCAATTTAGTTGAATGCAATCAATTTACATTTAATCACAAAATAAATAAATATAATAAAACTAACTAATTATATTTCCCTTTCCATATCTCTTGGTCCCATTCAGTTACCCAGTCTAATGCAACCGTTTCCTGGTCAAATGTAGTCATTCCTGGTCAAATGTAGCCGTTAGATGATCTACTCTCTCTATTTATCCTGCAACCATGATCTGGTTCTTCAACTTGTCCTGACGATGAACCACACTTGTTGGTTCGAAACGCGTCGACAAATGAATTATGATGATTGTAGTTATTACTATTTCTTTTTGTTTTTTAACTATGATTGTGGCATAGTCAGAATTTTGTCAATTTTTGTTTGTATCAGTTGTTGCAGATCTACAATGTTTAGTAGCCATTTATATTATTGAGATTGTTTGTCATCCACAATCTTAAGTGGGTTATTTTCGTACATCTTTTAGAAGAAAACTGGCGACTCCAAAAAAACTGGCGACTACAAAAAAATTGGCGACTCCACTGGTTTTATACTTCAGATCCAAAAACCTGGGTGACCTTTGGTTTTCAACTTAGGGTTTCTCCTTTTTCTCAAATTCTCTTAATGTTTCCTAGCTTTTCGACCCTAGATTTGTTAAATTTCTAACTTCCGCAAGCTTTCTGGTCTTTTCTGTAGGTCACAGGAACCAATCGTGACAAAGACGAAAATTTTTTCTGAGATTTTTTTACGGGGATCCACGGAGCAGAAATCACACTTTTTAGCCCAAAAAGTGCAATCTGGAGGCCAGAGCACACTTATCAGCCTAAAAAGTGTGATCCCACCTGAAAATCAGGTCAGTACCTACGATTTCTGGGTTTTAGGGTTTTTCTCAGATCTATTTCTGGGTTTTGCAGAGAGTTGTCTACTGAGTTGTATGACCTCTTTCTCATCCCGCTTAGGCCTTGATCTACTCTGATTTACTCGTAGAAGTGTGATTTATCCCCCTTAGGGCTTCTAGTACACTTCCACCTTTATAGGGGGAGTTTCGCTGAGTGAGTAGTTTGAGTTTCTGCAACGCTTTCAGCCATATTTTCCAGATCTGTACCCTTTTGTTTCAGATCTATAAAGATAGGTTGTCACCATCCATAGTTTCACATTACAACTTGTTTGGTCATTGGCCTTAGGGTCCCATCGGTTTCCCTAGGTGTTTCACCCATCTCCCTATCTTTTTGCAGCGATCTTCCTCTCTGGTTTTTTGTTGTTGCTACACCACTTTCCAACAGCTTAGTGTCACTTGATCCCAGTCACACTGACATTTAGATCTCTTGACCGTTTTAGTGTATTTTTTGTCGATTTAGCCACCAACCAGCACAGTGTTTGCAAACCCAGTTTGGGTGGGGTTTAGTTAATTGTTTTGTTGTTCATTTTCTGTTGTTAATTTCAGTTTATTTTCAGCAAGCCATTTTTTTTTTTTTTTACAAACACTATATGGGCTTAATCAATAAATACACTTGCACACACAAGCACACCTTAAGCGAAGGGAGCTTGGTTTAAACCGCCAAGCCATTTTCGTGTCACGTTTGTTTTACCACCATTGCACCACCAAGGCATTTGTTGCAGAGACTTTAGGCCTTCATCCCTAGTTTCCGCTTGGGCATATTACCCATCCCCATCAGGTTCGAGTTCATAGCCCCCCAAGTCCCAACACCGACTCTTCTCTTGGTTCATCTGATTCCTCATCTGATTCCGAGCCTCCTTCACCGCATATCGTCACCATGTCTGGACCCGGAGCTAGTGTAGGAACCCAACCTGGTGTTGGCTCCGGTTCTATCCTAGTGGTCACATCAAGCGGAACAGTGTCAAGAACCATTTCGACAACCCCCATGCTCCCCTTTATGGATGGGTTAAGTCTACCAAATTTTATCCAATTGATAAGCGACCCCATACACCATGATGGTTGTTGGCCTTTTATGCCAACTAAGCTTCCCTCAGACATCCCAAAGTTTGAGGGTAATGTTGGAGAGGATCCTACTAACCATGTCTAATCCTTCCACATGTGGTGTTCATCCAACTCCATTCTTCTTTGGCTATTCCAACGCACGCTCACTGGAGACGCTATAAAATGGTATGTAGACCAGCACGCCACATGAAATTCCATTTTTGTGACGCTTGCTAAAGCGTTCCTCTCATATTTACAATTACCTCTCTGTTACGACACTGGTACGGAGCTATTGACCCCATTCCATCAGTCCTCTGCCACTCGCCTTTCTGACCATGTTCAAGAATGGCGTTGAAGGAGGAGCACATGTCGTGCCCCGCCCTTTGAAGACTAGGTCTATCTAGATTGGTTTCTTAGCATCCTTTTATCTCCCATTGGAAAAGATGTCGCATCCCATTTTCCTCAAACCGAGGAAGAAGCTCTCCAAACTGTTGTGAGATATGACCTGATTTATGTGCAATCTGGTTATGTCTATACCGTCATTCCAGACCTCCCTCATCCTGGAATTGCTAATGCACCAGGGGCATCTCATGCCGTCAACGGTATCATTGGAACCCTTTCACACCCTTAGCCATATACTCAACAAAGTTATGTCTATTTGCAGGGGGGCACCAGTTCTACCAACACTTATGCCCATCCTAATAGCAACATGTTCTTCAGGGCTCCAGCCTGTCTACTAAACCATTGCTCCTCCTTATACATAGCCTAGCACTCCAAACCCTCAAGCATTGCACCACAGCCTCCCATGCATCCTTAGCCCGAGCAGCCACCACCCCCTTAGGGTTAGGTGTTTGCACAACAAAGTGAAACCAATCTCCAAAATTTGAAGAAAAAGAATAAGGGTAAGCGTAACCAAGGTAACCAGGGCAATCAAGGTAATCAACCTAGTGAACCCTAGGGGAACTAGCCTAACACCAACAACTAGCAACAGGTCAACCATACTAAGAAAAACAAGGTTATTCATACGAACAAGCCTTATGCATGTTGTGGTGTACATGGCCATTATACACATGAGTATCCTCTCTTGCCCCAGATGTGCCAAATGTGGGAAGATCAAGCAGCTTCTAGAGGTCAACAATTGTCTCATAATCCTATGTCATCTCAACCAGTAGCGCTGACAAATCCTTTCCCTCAGCAAGGATTTGTTTTTGCTAAACCTCATCCAGGTCAAGCAGCCCATCCCCCCCAACCTTCTAGTCCTTGTGACTACTAGATCTTTATGATGAACTCTAATGAGGTTAATCCCTCTGATATCAACCTGCAAACTTGGTCGCATCAATATGATAAGCCATTGACTTCGTCTGCCACTTAGTCCAAAACCAAAGCATCTATTGAGCCTCTTACGACACCAAATGGTTCATTACAGATCCCTCAACCTAAAGTCGAGGCCATTCCCAATATCCCAAAGGGACCATTACGTCGCAATGTGGCTTCTAACTGAGTTGCACATTCATACAATATAGTAGATGACTTGGTGCAATCACCTATTGTCATGTCAACACTGGAAGTCCTCCAATCGTGCCAATATCAAAATAAAGCTCTACTAACTACCTTGGGCGCAGTAGATACTTCTGACGATCGTTTGATTTTCTTCCCAGTTGATACATCATAACATCCCCATTGCCTTCATCTATCGCTTTCTAGGTACCAGTTAGAGTCCGTAATTCCATCATCTCCCAATGCATTATTTACAATGGCACATCCACCTGTGTGATATCCGCTTCCATTTGGAAACAGATCAAGTCACCTGAGTTGTCCCCCTCCACCATCCCTTTGCATGCTTGGGACGGACACTTCTCTCATCCTCTTGGCATGTACCGAAACTATCCAGTGGCCCTTGTGGGAAATATTTTCCATGTCGAAATTGAAGTCATTGATGCCTCTTTGGATTACAACATTCTCTTAGGTTGTAGCTACACATACTCCATGTCATTCGCCGAACCTGTGGCGTTCCGCAAGATGTTCTTCCCCCATGAAGGGAAGATCGTTACCATTGATCAATTGACTTACTACGAGTCGACATCAGTGACTTCCCCCGAGTCCATTATCTCGTCAATGTCAGATAAACAATCTTCACCTCCCCTCACCAGTGTTTCACCCAGAGTCTATAAATCTTCCTCATTGTTCGGTGATTTCACTGGTCCTCCCCCTCCCATCTCAGAGCCCAACTCTTTGAGTGTTTTCATGTTACAAGCGTCACAGGTTGCTCTCAAGTAGTTTGGTACATCTGATCAACAACCAGCTCCTTAGCCACCTATTGTTGCCATCCCATCTGAGCCTTCTAGATCCACCCCTGGGACCTCCTCCATTTGTGGGTGCCTCTCCTATGTTTCCACCAGGAACTGTTCCTCCAGGTCTCAACCATCTAGGAGCTATTCCATTGAGGGATTACCCTACAGGCCAGATACATTTCTTATTACCCCCTTCAGGAGTATTTTATGTCCCTATCATGGCTTCGTTGGTCGTACCTAACATGACTTTGGGGATCCCAATATGGTACATTGATCCCCTTGCAAGCATTCTGCCTAGTCAGCTAATACCTTATCATGCTTTGACCCTAGTTCAACCGATCCCTATGGCCCTTGCCACTGCTTCAGTTCCATCACCACCTCAACAGGAACCTGTTATTGTTGGGAAAGCATCTGGACAAGGGGGGCAAAGCTAAGAGGAAAGAACCGAAGGACAAGACTCCCCAAGCTCCTCCAGCCCCTAAGGCCCCAAAGTCATCACCTCCGTGCGATTTGTGTAAAGGTGTTGGGCATGCCAACAATAATTTTCCGTGAGTCAAATATCCTTGAAGTCCATGTTAACTTACCAGGTCCACCCAAGAAACTCAAAACATTGCACACAAACCACCCTTGTGCCTTGTGTGATCATCATGGTCACTATTCCCATTGTTTCCCTCGTCTCGATGAATTTCGTGATTTCCTTGAAGCACTTCGCGAATATGAGGCCACTCGTAGTGGAACACCTACTCCTCTACCCATGGATTCTGGTACCCCTAGTAAACTAGAACAGAGGGACTTTGGTCCCACCATCGTGATCCCTTCCCCCGATGTCGAGATGATGGACACCACAGGCCATATCCTTTACCTATTGTCATCCTTGAGTTCCTCGCAGGCAAACCTTTCTAAATTTTATACGCGTGCTTCTATCGAACCTCTTTCGACTGAATCCCAGGTCTCAACATCCATAGATCCTCCATCTACCAGCTCATCGTCTCCCATTCAAGATGATGCATATGTGAACCTTCTTTCTCAGGTTGATGCACCAGGTAATGTCGCCACATCATGCAGTTAGTCTTCCTCTCGTCCGCCAGTCTTTCATTCCAATGAGGAAACCATGGAAGTTATGTCTACCCATGATTACCCTTCCACATATGCAAGGGGACATATTTTTTGGAGGATTTTGAAGGCCATATCCTTCCTAATTCTCCCAATGCACTCTACCTCAATAAATTTCGTTCATTGCATATCCCTTTGATTTGCATGTCTTTATTTCTACCATGAATTTAGGTAGATTGCATCATCTCATCCGTTGTATTTTGCACCTTTCAGATGGATCCACCATCCACACCGTATATCGGTCATGCCAACGATGCGAGTCGATTCTCCCAGAATCTAGCCTCGGCAGCCTCAGCCATTTTGACCCCCTTGCATACGTTAGTCCTTTCGAACATCGTGTGCATTGGATCTGCCACCAATAACCAGGTCGAATATATGCAGTGATGGGTTTGTTAGTCGCATCCTTCATTTTCATATTTGTTTAGATTCCTTTCTACTTGTCATGCAATTGAATGGTGTGTATCATGTGCATAACTAAGTCCTATTTAGAAAATATCTACGAGTTAAGCTGTTGGTATGTGAATTTGAAACCATTACATTTAGTCATGTTCCCCGATCCAAAAATAACTATGTAGATGCCATTGCAAACAACATTCTAGATTGGCATTTATCACATGTATACCATAGAAGACAACCATAAACACAACACATGGTGAGCCATCATCGTCATATAAAATGCATAATCATATTATGTATCATATAAGTGTTTGGATCCCATAACTCTAAATACATCTAGTACGCCCATAGCATACTGGGGGGTCACATAAGCCCCTACATCTCATTATCATCCTTTGGAGGTTCTCATGCCAAGTTGGGCCGAGATGCTTGAATACCTTTTCTGAGCACTCGGAACACAATGGCATTCCACAAACCCCTCCTACTAGGGGGCATCATTCCCACCTTTGCATACCATATCAGTCCCCTCCGTCACATATGCTTGCAGGCAGCATCCCATGCTTTGGGGCATGATGGTTTTCCCTTCACCATCTTCTCAATTAAGTCTCAGCCTAGATCCTACCAAATCTAGGTATGGTCGATTATCCTCCATTCCTTGGATAGTTTGTTCTACCGGCCTCTCCGGCAAGCCATATGCACATCACATATCGTAGATGTCTGATACCATATCTTCAAATATTGTACTCTATGTCCACATAGTCTCTATGTTTTACTTCATGGTTGAGGATGATTCTAGACCTCCTCTAGTAGTTCATTCTCGTTTTCTTCTTCCCTTAATTCTTCATCAGGAACCATCATTCCAAGAAGCATTAAGGCCATCTTTAGACAAGTAAAGACACTTTCCTAAAAGTCACATATCTTGATTCTAATGGTCGGTTTGTCATCTACGATATCCACAAGATTTAGGGCCTTTTCCTCCTCTTCATATTCACCACAGCTCACTTAGCAAATGAATCCAAATTGGAGGGAAAACGTCTTTTCATAGAAAAATCCACAATTTTTCTGTCTCCCATTGCAACCAAACTGTAGCTCATTTTGACGAACCGTCAGCACCATTGGAAATATATCATCAATCTCTATAATGGGACTTCCTTAATTTTTGATGATTTGACACTTAACCAGGAAGCCATTTTTCTAAGAAGGGTCACTTCATCGTCTCTCAAAATTGAATTTCTTCGTAAAGTGACACTTGTACTTTTAGGGCATCCTCCTCTTAATACTTGTCATACCATGTGTCGATTTTCTTCATGAGTAACCATCATTTACTCATGTTTTCATGGTCCCCACTGAACCTATTCTATGTGGCAGCATCATCGAGACACCCTTGTTCAGAGAATCCACAATGAGCTACCCTTGCATCCATGGAGTCTAGTTCATGTCCCATTATATCATGTCATAGTATTCCATCCATATTTGCATACCATTCATCTTGTGTTGCCCATTTTGGCCTCTAATCATACTATCCCCATCGCCATTCGAGGTTGCGTTAGTCGCTGCCAGGTAAACCATGCACTTTATTCTCTGACAAGGGAAGTTGTCTGTTTGTCCATCAGTACCACTTTACCCATTATCCATGGTGTCATTCCATCAGTCACATTAATATTTTCCCTTGTGCCTCAGTTGAGGATCCTTATTGCCTCATCTATTGCGGGCCCTATTCTGTCGATATCAGCTCATTTATTCTAGAAGAATGGCCTAGAGGGCGGTGTATCTTGGTTATAGCTTCCATTCTTATTCGACACCTCAAATCAAGAAAGGAGACTCATCATTGGCCTTTGACTTGGTTGTTTCATGTTCATGATTCATACACTTGATGATCCAATGATGCAGCAGATTGTACCAGTGATTCCCATGTGTGTGTGAGATGTTCCAGACCTCATGACGGGGTGGCCCTTCAGGTAACCCAACACATGCCCGGATGTATTCATATTATTCTACAGCCTCAGATGTAGTTCTGCAGATTCGATGGGTTCAGTTCCTACCAATCACAGTGTTAATAGCATGCACGTCTCCTTTAGATGATCCATTCAGTTTTGCAGAGCCCTTCCCTATTCAACAGGGCTTCTCCGGTTTTTCTACCCTCCCTCCCAACCATTTTTTGAGGGAAGGGTAATTATATCTCATGTACTCAGATATTATTGTATTCAGTCCTGGCTCATATTTTTCCAGGTGCATTATGTATATGGGACACATTGTATTATTTTTTGGCTCTGTTATGCCAGCATGTCATGTACCATTCAACATGTACTTCATTACTTAGTTTTATGTTTGTGGGCGCACCATTATTTTTGTACTAAGTTATCTTGGTGGGTATGGGTACACCTCCCACACCTCATTGAAGTCTGTTACCACAACATAAAAGGAGACTTGCATTAGTCTCACCCCCTCTGTCCCTATGCTCTTTTGCTTCAGCTTTATTGGTCTCTCTCTATCTCTGTGACTCCCCTGTGTTGTCTACTGATTGTGTCTTTACAACATACTTCGGTCATACCTTTTTCTCCTAACACTCGTACGTTGGGGCGAATTTGTTATCACCAAAAAATTGATCATCTAGCCTAATTTACTAGATGGATCGAAGTACACCATGTAAAGCCAATTTTACCATAATAAAATTGCTTTCACTGCGAGAAATTACTTAATAAAGCACCTTTGTTAAGTAATTTATAGTTAAACCCATGAAGAATAATTAAATAAATCACTATTTATTTGATTTTATTCTAGGAATAATTAATTAAACCATTGTTCAATTATTATTCCTTGTCATATTTGACCCAATCATGAAAAATAAACAGAGAAATCATTAATTATCTTATTTTTATTTAAGAATAATTAATTAGTCACTAATTAATTATTATTCTTTGTCAAATTTGACTAAATCCCTTAGGAATAATTAAATAGTTCATTATTTGTTTATTATTACTTAACTAATTCCTTGAGATGATAAATAAGTCATTTATTTATTTATTATTTCTAAATAAAAGTTTAAATACTTTTTCCATCCTAAACAAATATAATAAAATATTCTTGGTGGTTATTCCAAGAATGGGATCAATAATATTTTATTATTGATCATTATTCAAGGATAACTCAATATTTTGTTATAAATAGAAGGGTTTTCGATTCATTATTCACTTTTGATTATTTTCATTGTTGCACTCACTATTGTAACTCTGATTATTTTCATTGTCGCACACCATATTTTTGTTGGGTTTACACATTATAGAGGAGAAAAACTCTACACAAACTGAAGGCATTTGAGGATAGCCAATAACCCATCCCATAGAGGGGGACTAGTAACATTTGTTTGTTCCCTTCAAAAGTGTTATAATAAAACTATTTTTTGTATATCTGATTTCCATTGGATGATTGGAGTTATTACTATTTCTTTTTGTTGTTTAACTATGATGGTGGCATAGATCATAATTTTGGCAGGTTTTATTTCTATCAGTTGTTGTAGATCTACAATGTTTAGGAGCCATTTATATTGTTGATATTGTTTGTCATCCACAATCTTAAGTGGGTTCTTTTCGTACATCTTTGAGAAGAAAACACTACAACATAAGGGTTTCATTCCTTAGAGGTGGCCATGAAATAAATTAAAATGTGTTAGAATTGATACATTCAGATGTGATTGGGCCTATTAACATCAAGTCATTAGGAGGAGCATCATATTTTGTAACATTTATAGATGATGCATCTAAGAAGGTTTCGACCTATCTTATGAAAAGTAAAAATGAAGTGTTTGAAATATTTCAAAAATTCCATGTTGTTTTTGAAAGAGAGACTAACAAATTGCTCAACTGCTTGAGAATGGATAATGGTGGAGAATATTGCTCAAATTCATTCAAGGAATATTGTAACAGGTTTGTCATAAAGTATGAGAAGATTGTGCCTGGTACTCCACAATAAAATGGTGTCGCAGAAAGGATGAATAACACAATTATGGAAAAGGTCAGAAGTATGTTGTCCAATTCTGGGTTGGAGAAACATTTTTGGGCAGAAGTTGTAAGGACAACTTGCTATATTATAAATCCATCTCCAAGTACAACCTTGGATGGCGGCTTCCCTGAAGAAGTTTGGACTAATAATAATTTGAATTATTATCACTTGAAAATCTTTGGATGTGAAGTATTTGTACATATTCCAAAAGAAAATAGAACTAGGCTAGATAATAAATCTATGAAATGCATTTTTCTATGATATGTGGATGAAGAATTTGGTTATCTTCTAGAGGATCTAGTAAAACATAAAATTATTAGAAGCAAGGATGTTATATTTAATGAGTCAGAAATGTTTAAGAGGACTGTAGGTGAGATGGATGTTAAGAAATTTATTGATAGGTTTGAAGAGCAGCATGAAGACATCCCATCAATGCAAGAAAATGGATAGCAAATTCAAGAGCAGGAAGGACAACAAGTGGAAAGTAATGAACATTAAGAAGGAATATTGTAGGAGATTCAACCTAATAATCCACCACCACAGTTGGTTCGCAGATATTTTAGGCCTCATAAGCCTTCACAAAGGTATCCTCCTTCAAACTATATAGTATTGAATGATGAAGGTGAGCATAATTGTTTTCAAGAGGATTGTAAAGTTGAGCACATTAAATAATGGAAGAAGAAATGAACTAAATCTCCCAAAGGGTAGAAAGGCTCTTCAAAACAAATGGATTTACAGGATTAAGCATGAACCTGATGAAAAGAAGGAGAGGTATAAAGCAAGGCTAGTGGTGAAAGGATTTTCCCTAAAGGAAGGTATTGACTTCATTGGGATTTTCTCAATTGTTGTCAAAATGTCAGCCATTAGAGCCATTCTTGGTCTTGTTGCTACTTTAGACTTAGAAAGTAAACAATTAGATGTAAAAACTTCTTTCCTTCATGGTGAACTGGAAGAAGAAATTTCTATGGAGCAACCAGAAGGCTTCATAGAAAAAGGAAAAGAAGATATTGTTTGCAGGTTGAAGAAGAGCCTATGTGGGTTGAAACAGGCACCTCAAAAATGGTACAAGAAATTTGATTCATTCATGTTGGAACATGGTTTTCATAGGTTAGAAGTTTACCAGTGTGTTTATATCAAGAGGTATGATCAAGGAAAGTATATAATATTATTGTTATATGTGGATGGCATGTTGATTGTTGGCCATGATAAGAATATGATCAATAGGTTGAAGAAAGATTTGGGCAGCAAATTTGCAATGAAGGATTTGGGTCCAGCACAACATATATTGGGCATGAGAATCATGCATGACAGGAAAAACAAAAGGTTGTGGATTGTCACAAGAAAAATATTTCAAGAAGGTGCTTGACATGTTTAATATGAAGGATGTCAATCCAATTGGTACACCCCTTGCAACTCATTTCAAGCTGAGTACTGCATTATGTCTTAGTGATGACAAGGAGAAGGAAGAGATGAGAAGAATTCCTTATGCTTCGGTAGTTGGTAACTTGATGTATGACATGGTACCTTAATGGTACTAGCCAGGAAAACAACATTGGAAAGAAATAAAATGGATTTTGAGGTACCTTAAGGGTACTAGCCATTATTGTTTATGTTTTGGTCATAATGAGACTGTGGTTGAAGGATTTATAGATGCAGATATGGCTGGAGATATGGAAACCAGAAAGTCCACTATAAGTTATTTGTATACATTTTCAAGTGTAGCAGTATCTTTGGTGTCAAGGCTACAAAGTATAGTGGCTCTCTCTACAATAGAGGCAGAGTACATAGATGCAACAGAGGCATGTAAAGAAATGTTGTGGAGGCAACGGTTCCTAGGAGATATAGGAATAAAGCAATACAAGTATGTTTTGTATTGTGATAGTCATAGTGTGATTCACTTGGCGAAAAACCCATCATTTCACTCAAAAACCAAGCACGTTGACTTAAGGTATTATTGGATTTGACATGTATTGGAGGAAGAACAATTATCCTTGGAAAAGATCCATATAGATAGGAACTCTGCTGATATGCTCACTAAGATTCTACCAAGAAATAAACATGAGTTATGTAGAGACTTGGTAGGACTCGGTGTGACTTGGTTCATGATTCTTCATTTGGATTCAAGTGGGAGAATATTAAACGTGAAGCCAATTAAGGTGTCGACTACCTGACACTCCGTCATCTTCAACCGTCACTACCACACCCACGCCGAACCTACCGCACAACCCATTGATTTCTATATCTTCATCTGAATCACATGCAGGATTATAGACCCTCCTTCTTCCTCTATAAATTTGTATTTTCCTCTACCTGAGGAATGCAAGCCAAGGACAAAGGCTTCTATGTAATGTGAAGTGTGATTTCATTCTCCATTAGTAATGTATTTGTGTTTTATAGTTTTGTCTCTCTGGTGAATTGTGTTGTCACTGAATTTTTAAGTAAGCCCGCAATTTTGCATTCTCCTGCCCCTGTTAATGTTTTGCTGCTTTTCCGTGTTGCACTATACTGTAAGGAAACACAATCTTTACATTGGATTCCAAGCCATTGCGAGGGTTCTTCAATGATGAACCATATTACATTGATTTGAACCCTGGTCATATATTAGAAGGGATCAAAGGACAAGTCTTTGGCTACGCTAATACCTCCATGGATCTTGATCCCCTAAATGGATTCACACAGTAGGCAACGAGAATATCTCCTAATATGTTGGACTTAGTGATGAAGGGATTCAGGCCATAGGAAATTCCCCTGTAGAGCACCCTTGTACGTTCACAGTATTCAACCATTGGTTCTCGTCAATAACAAGCCCAACACGTTGTTTTTTTATTCAAGAAACTCACACAGATCCACACACCATGATCCCAAGCAACTGGTGAAGGGGTATCCTGAGAAGACCATCTTCGACTCCTTGCAAGAATCGATGTTGTCAATCAATATCTACTACCCCAACATTCCCATTAAGCTCTTCTACAGAAACCTAAGTACATTTCTAGGTTAAATTGGTTTACTAAGAAATTCAAGCATCATGCCATAGCAGGGACCCTGCCAAATGTTGTGGTCATAGAGCCCCACTACTTCGATCTTTTGTATTATCCTGCAAATGATGACCATCCTTCACGTGATGTTTCTAGTGAGCGGAAATTTTATTAAGAGGTGTTTTGGAATGGGAGAATTGAATTGAGGCCTAAGCACAAGGAGCTCCAACATGAGCTTCACAAGATGGCACCTCCCAATGGAAGGGTTGCCTTACTTTTGGGGCTACATGTCGGTGCCCCATTGTCAAATTAGAAGCTTTAGGTCCCAAGAGATCTCATAAATGAAAAATATGTGCTTGATGGATACCTTGAATGGAAAAAAATGCGGTCTTGTGGAGTCTAATGATGGAAATTTTATTTCATGGAACTCCATGATGGCAAGGTATGCATTGAGGGGATAGTGTGGTTGCATTTCTTTATTGGAATTCCTCCCATCATGATTTGGTCTATGTTGTTTTTGGAGTGAGTGCTTTATTGGATTTTTCTCGAGTTAGTTTCTTCATACAGTACAACATTGCTTTCTTCACACTACATAGTGTCACAACCTACAAGGCATATTGAAGGCTTTGCTACCCATCATAATAGCTCTAGAGATGAATTTAGCAAATGTTCTAGCAAGAGATCCAATGGTAATTTCAACCAGGGATGTGGGGAAGTGCCTCCTCCCCCTCGAATCCACTCTCAAAGTGTTCTCCGAGTGGAATCGCATCTGGAGTGACCCTGAGAGCGCGATCCCAATTCGCTCTCATTTGGGAGCGATTTTCGGGACCGTGCTTCCATGAAAAAAAAATTGCTCCATAGATTTCTTCGCAAAATTTTTTTGCAAAGAAATTCCAAACACAACTTTTTTTTCAAAGAAATAAGAATTTTTGAATGGGGCAGCCTAATCAAGCCTATGGCCCTAGTATTAATATGCAATTCATGGGAATGTTAAATTCTTAAAGTAAAAATGACATTCTCCTTTATCTTTCATCTTCATCCTTTTAATAAAAAATTTAACATCACCATGAAATGACTCGGTGTGTTTGAGAGTGGTTCCGACCTCATTGGATTTCATATGGAAAAAGTAGAATTTTAGATCTAACTCAAAATCCAACAGACTTTTCAGTTTTTCAAGATTTCAGGATTGGGGGGATTGCAATGTTTCCATTGGATTATGTCATGTACTAGGGTATGGAACTCGTATTTAATCAAGAGCACCAAGCCCTCTAGATACCTTGATGTTAGTGACATTGGTTTTCAAACTCCTCTATCATGACCCTACTAAAAATGTACCCATTACTCAAACAAAACCTTGACTTGACATGCTACATTTTTTCTATCTTATGTTTTAAATGCTTAGAGGGTGATATTAATGACAAAGATCCCAATATAGCTAATCATTTTGATGACATGAAGGTTTTTGTTGTAGCATGATTTTTTCGAATGCTAAAATCCATCTAGAGCCTATTTTTTGATGTATTTTCAGTTTAGATATGGATTACACTCGATGTTATTTTAGTTTATGCACCCTTACATGCTATATAAATGAGAACTTATAATTTGTGGACCTATGGTTGGTGAATATTATAACTACTAGATATGTTATATGGTTTAATTTGTGTCTTTATCATTTTTTTCACTAATTCATCATTCTACATGCTTTTGTTGACATAAATGCATCAAAATATATAAAATTCGCTCCCAAAATTGCTCCCGACCCTGGAGGTTTTGAAAATGTCGCTCCCCACTCTCACTTCCCACGTCTACTCCCGCTCCCAAGTAGCCTTGATTTCAACTCCCTATTGTTGTCACAACATGCTCTATCCATGTCATCCTGGAATACGTATAGGCGAACTATCTCAAAGTCCATTTTCTTGGCCATATGTTGTTAGTATCATAGTTGGCCCACAAGCATTACAAGGTGATTCCATCCTCGGACCTTCGTTTAATATGGTTATGGGTCACCCACAAACCCATGGTTATGAGTCAACTACACAAAACGATTCTTGAAGCTTGCCATCACTAACTCAATTTTGGGTCATCCGCAAACCCACAAATATGGGTTAGTCACACAAAACCTTTGTCTTTGTTAGCACTTGGTACATTGTAATCACTTGGTTATGGGTCATCCAAAAACCCATGGTTATGGGTTAACCACACAAAGCCCTTATCTTCAATAGCACTTGGTTATGGGTCATCCACAAACCCGCGTTTATGGGTTAACTACACAAAACCATTCTCTTCATTGGCTCATAACTTTTTCATGAAGGCAACTAGCTCAACATGAGCCATATTGAACAAAAGCTTCTAATGAGGGAACTTGACGCAATGGGGAACAATGCTTCTTAAGAGGGTAGATTTGATTTGAATGGAAAGTGGTATCCACCCATGGTATTGAATGATGTAACTCAAGGAGGCACCGAAAATACTATAAATAATGGACCTCACCTTTATTAAGGAGATAAAGGATTTCACAATGTAGATGTAAAATGTTTTCATGTTCCATTAATAAAGAGTTGGGTGTTATCTTATTCTTGTATTTTATTTTTGATGTGGTGATATTTAGCCTCTTTCCTCTAACGATCTAGATCATGTAATTAGATTATGCTTGATTAGAATTGTCATAACTTAAATTCAAAGACTCTTCACTTTAATAAAGTGTTCAAAACAGAAAGGATTCAAATGACTTCCCACATGTTTGACACAAAGCCTATCGACAAGTTCATGTTTGAGCTACAAATATCAGCACTCATCCCATTATATAACTATGTATTATATAAAATAGCAAAAATATTAATGTATTCTCTTTATTGTTGTTTTGTTCTATGGAGTTTAGGGTGATGTACAATTTTGGTTAGACTCAAATTTCTAAATGCTATTGAAGTGTGTGAATCTTGCCTTGCTTGCTTGTGTGAGAGAATATATAGTTCTCATTTCTCAATTTCCCTTGGCATCCGACCAAGTGTGAAATACCCCACACCTCCCTGCAAAATGTTAAATGTTTCATAGGACTCCCTGAGGACATAAGGGGCACATGGGGTGCATCCCCAAACCTAGGGAGCACATCCCCATGTGACACAACTTTAAGTCATAATATCATTAGTCAAATAATCATGTTTTTATGTTTTTACTATTAGTGTACAACCAACTATTGTTGTAAACTTAAATAGGAATCCTTACCAAACAATTACATTTCATTAGTGTTAGGCCTCTTTCTAATATTATATATTGTAGATATCATTTTTTATTATAGAACATATATATAGATTTATTATGTCTTTTTTTGTTTTGTTCTATGGAGTGTAGGCTCATTTTTGCTTCAGGTTATACCAAATTTCTACATCGTATCAAAGAGGGTGCTTCCTACATTGCTTGCTTGTGTGAGAGCATATTCAATCTGAACCATGTTGAATTTCCATGACCTTGGGTCTAGGTTAGAGTCTTAAAATCACTAATGCTACCAAACCAAGAATCTCAACCATAAACTACTTTGCACAGCGAAAATATAAAGCAGTAAATCACATATGCACAAATATACACACTTTTTAACAAAATTGTACAATATTGTACAATCACCAATCTTCGTTATATTAAACCAAATCTGAATAATACAACAGTCTATGGTATACAAGATACAATGACAAACTTTGTTGTAGCTTCGATGTCGTATCTTGTCCTGTCGGTCCTTCACTTTTTTATTGCTCACTAGTTACCCCTTAGTCCTTTGAAGGACAACACATCGAGACTCCAGGAGGGCTCCTTCCTAACACTAATATATGTCACTTATGTTGCATGTACATGGGCTCATAAATCTTCTCTATGGGTAGGCCTAATTCCTGAGCTCCAATCTGTCTTCTAGTAGCCTCTTTCGTCCATCAAAGAGCTACTCATAAGGTTGCAAACTTAAGCCAATCATGCAACAAACAACGTCCTTATTGTATGTTACTCTAGGGCTACTTTGGGTAGCCAACACACTGTCCTTCAATCAAATCAATGGCACCCAATCCAATCACTGCGAAATCTACACTGATGAAGGCTTATGGTCACTCAAACAAGCATCCAAATTGGCTCCCATAGGTTGCAAGTCAAACTGATCCAATTTGTTTAATGCATGACCCAACGCTCCTTCAAATAATTGTTGCACATATGTGTGCACCTTTTTGTTTTTGATAGTCTTGGTTAGGGCACTTACTACAACCCTAAATCCACCCAACAGTAAGAAAACAGTCCCTTTAAGGGATGCGACACACCTTAGTAGACCTCCTCCCTTTCCATGATGTTGACTTAGGGGATGTGTCAACCCTTGACAATACTTACGTAAGCCCAGTTGTGTGCTATGGCTTGTAGCCTAGCACAACAACCCTACTGTAGCAAACGACCTCCAAAAATGGTGCCCAAACAACCTCGGATCAGCAACGTTCTGCTCTTCATGAAGTTGGCCTAGCGGCCATCCACCTTCACCCTTGAGACAACACTCTTGGACCTGTTTTGACCCTAAAACAGTCCTCCAATACCTCATTGTCCTATATCTTCCTTTGCTTCGATTAGGGCTAGAGATACTCCTCTCCACCAAGTCCTTTTCCTAGAGGCAACGTTGCACAAATGGATACTCAAATGCTTTGTCTTCACCTTGTATTTATATCCAATACAAGGGCTCCTCCAACGTTATAATTTAGGGGCTGCCAACCTGTCATGTGCCTAAAACTCCTTAGGTCGACCTTGACATTCACATTGCAATCCCACCATATAACTTCAAAAATTAATTTCTCTCCTTCTACAACTCGGAATTAGACGACTCTCGAAGCGTTAGATTCGTATTTCCACCCTCTATCGTCTCATGCCATCACATGTATAAATGTGCTTCCACAATTGCCCCAAACACAGTTGGGTGAAAAACGCCATCCTTGGGTTCCAAGCCCACAAGTGACCCTTCTAGTGCTTTTCCCTCCAAACATTAGACCCTAGGGCTTGTAGTACCTCCCAAGCTACATGAATCAACACTCCCTCTTAGTGAGGGAGGTACTTCCAAGGCTCGGAAGTAACTCATCATCATCATCGCTACTTGCAACACTTTCCCAACCCTTGGCACTCACAATCGCAACAATCCTTGTACAGTAAACTACGCCCTTCTCAGAAGTGTAACTATAACCGCTCGAAGTACCCTTCTTCTTCTTCTTATCCTGTAATGTCTTCCACTCTCTCCATGATTCCCTCTTGGTAGTTGTAGGACAAACCGTGCTCCCCACTGACCATTCGCTCTTCTTGAACTCTAGAGTCTCTGATCCGGATTTAAGAAGGAATGCAACAAATTACAGAGATAACCATAAACATAGAGATGCAGTGGAAATAATATTTCATTTTATTAATCTAAAATACTAAAATATGCTTACAAATAGGAATGGAAATAAACCAGCTAGGGCGATGGTCGCTTATCTCTGAGAAGAGATGTGGTGGCTACATGCCTCTGAACTACCTTACAATGAGGCTCAAGAGCCTTTTTATTATTGAACAATAAGAGCAAACCCTAAACAACCAAAACCCTAACTTGAGGAGATGTAACACCAAGAGTTTATGGGCCCCATTGGGGTGAGTTGGCCAGCCAACTTCCCGGGGTCGTGACTTGGTCATATTATCTCTGTTTGACGCGCACGATATTCCATTGGAAATATCTCTCTGAGGACTATGACGAAAAAGATGATTTTAGATAATAAAAAGAATCTTGACAATAGATTTCCAAAAAACATCGTTTAGGGCCTCAAAACGGCTCCGGAAGTTTAGGACCCGAAAAACTGCTAAAAATAGTAAACTGTGCTACAATTAAGGAAACTGAAAAACCAAAAGAAACAATGGTGGGGGTCCAAGTGGAATTGGCGGGTGGCCACCAATATCCACCTGGATCATTCCTCCCCCTTTAGGAAGCAATGGTCCCCATTGTGTTGAATTCCTCCATGAGATGAGGGAACTTCCGTTGAACTTGGTCCCTAGTGAGCCACTTGCCCTGGTGAAGGTGTTGGCATGCTTTGACAACTCGATACAGTTGGATATTCTGTTGGTGAGTGTACTTGATCTGTGTGTCAATGATCTGATCAATTGCAGCTTGTTCCATGCAATCTGGATTTAACTCTGTGGGTGTGCGTTGTTTTGCAATGTCGGATGTGTCTAGTAATGGGGGAAAGTATGGCCGAAGGTGGTCCACATTGAACACTGGGTGTAGGCCAACGAATGGGGGAATGCTAAGCTCAAATGAATTGTCTCCCACAGCCTTGGTAATGGTGTAAGAACCATATCGGAGTGGTCTGAGTTTCCGATAGGCTCCAGTAAGTCGTTCCTTTTGCAAATGCAACCAGACTTTGTCACCCACCTGAAACATGTGTGGCACCCGATGTTGATCATGTCACTGCTTGTACTTGGCATTTGATTTCTCCAGAATGTAATGGACCTATTGGCGAATATGTTGGATGTGCTCAATGAAGTTGTTTGCCTTATCTGTTTCAGACTGGACATGAGCCGAATCTACGTGAGTAGCTGCAAATGGCATGGCCACATCAATGGGACATAATGGCTGGAATCCCAAGCCCACCTGAAAAGGGTTGTGGCCAGTCGAGCTGTGGAGAGCCCAGTTGTAGCTGTGCTGAACATAGGGGAGGCTCTCATCCCATGTGCGTGGATGCTTTGAGTTGTGCATATGCAGAATGTGTACGATCATCCTATTGACAACCTCTGTCTGGCCATCAGTTTGAGGATGGAAGGTTGTGGACTTAGTGAGTTTGGTGTCCAACATCGACGAGAGACTAGACCAAAATGTACTGAGGAACCTACTATCCCGATCTGAGATGATAGACTATGGGATCCCAAAGTGCACCCACACTCGTTCAAGGAAGAGTTTAGCAGTGGGTTCTGCTGTGATATTCTTCTTGCAAGCCGCCATAATGGCCATCTTCAAGAACCTGTCGACGACCACAAAAACGTAGTCATTTCCATGCTTAGTGGAAGGAAGGCCTGACATGTAAACCATGGAGATGGATTCCCAAGGTCGACTAGGGGTAGGCAGCAAGGTATAGAGGCCTTGCTTCTTGATGGTCAGTTTGGCAATGGTGCAGGCAATGCATGATCTGATGTACTTCCCGACATCCTATCGAAGATTCAGCCAATAGAAATACTTCTGTAGTACTGACATCGTTTTCTCAACCCCGAAATGCCTAGCAACCCTACTGTAGTGTGCTTCCCAAATCATCTTTGCATGCTCGCTTGAAGGAACACAAAGGTGACCCAGGTGGCATAACAGAGCATCTTGGAGGTGAAAATCTGGAACATGCTGACCCTCTAAGAGTGTTTGGTATGTGTGGCCGAATTCTGGGTCACTTTTGTAGATAAGTGGCCAATCAGAAGTCTCATTCCCACAAGAGTTGAGCATTGTGGTTAACGCCATCATCGATGGTCGACTGAGGCAATCTGCAACATTATTGGTGCTTCCCTTCTTATACTTGATATTCAAATGGAAGTGTTGCAGGTATGTGGACCACTTCCGATGGCAATCATTCTGAAATTTCCCTTGGGTCTGTATGAACTGCAGGGGTCGGTGGTTTGTGTGGATGACTTCTTCCTTCCCCATAATGTAATGCTTCCATTGTCGGCAGGCCTGCACAATGGAATACATCTCTTTGTTATAAGTGGGATACTTCCGGACTATGTCTGAAAGTGTCTCACTGTGATATGCCACTAGATGCCCATGTTGAGTAAGGACTACCCCAATAGCATAGTCAGAGGCATCTGTTTCGACCTCAAATGGTTGTTGCAAGTCTGGTAAGTGAGCACTGGTGCCGAGCAGAGGCGATCTTTCAACTCTATGAATGCCTTCTATTGATATTCAAACCAAAAGAATTTTGATTTCGCTCCTTTCTTAGTGACTTGACTCTAGGGCCAAGTGATATGAGAAAATCCCAACACGAACTTGTGGTAGAACTTGGCAAGCCCTAGAAAGCTACGAAGCTCTGTCAGAGTGGTTGGAGATGGCAAATCCCTTATGACTTGGATCTTGGATGGATCCACATGCACCCCCTGTTCATCAATAATGTATCCCAGATATTGAACCTGGGTCATGCCAAAAGTGCATTTCTCCAAATTGGCACATAACTTGTGTTGCCACAGTGTTTGGAGAACCTATCGGATGTGGTGGAGGTGCTCTTCCCAACTCTGGCTAAAGATCAGGATGTCATCCAAGTATACCACTACAAATGAGTTGGTGAATGGCTGCAAGATGTCATCCATTAGCCTCATGAAGGTTGCAGGAGCATTCGTCAATTCGAAAGGCATAACCAACCATTCGAAAAGGCCCTCCTTGGCTTTGAAGGCAGTCTTCCACACATTGGAGGGTTCAATTGGTACCTGGTGATATCCTGACTTCAAATCGATCTTGCTAAAATATTTTTCCCCCTTTATTTGGTCCAGGAGGTCATCAATCCGTGGGATCGAGTACCTATTACGTACAGTGATCTTGTTCAACCACTGATAGTCAATACAAAGTCTCCAAGTCTCATCCTTCTTCTATACCAACACGATCGGGCTCCCACAGGTGATGAACTTGGACGGATGTGACCTTTTTGCAGTAGTGCCTGAATCTGCCTCTTGATTTCATCGTTCTCTAGAACAGAACGTCGATAGATTGCTCCATTGGGTAGTGGCGCACCTGGGGTCAGATCGATGGAGTGCTTGACCTGACAATGCAGAGGAACCCCTGTGGGGGAGGTGAAGATTTCCTCGTACTCCTCCACGATGTTGTCCATCTATAGTTATCGTGCGGAGGGGCCCTTTCTGGATGTTGTGGCCACCGTCTTCTTCTTTCCTTGAGGGCGTATCATCAGGAAAATTTTTTTCCCGGTTTTGGATATGAGCTTACTGCATTGTTTTTCAATAACCAAAGAGATGGCGGTAGGTGATGCTACCTCTAGTATCCTGTACAACTTATTTCCCAAAGTAGCAATAACAACACGGGGCCTTGATTCATACACAACATGTCGCTTCTAAAAGTATGGTTGTCCTAATAATACATCAAAAACTTCAAGGGGAGCAATGTCACACAATACCTCATCCGCGAAGGGCTTGATGTTGTATGGAAGGCGACACTGCTGGCTCACGCGAAGATCTTGTCCTTGGTGAAGCTACTTGATGGTGTATGGTTGTGGATGTGCTGTGATCGGTAAGCCCAGCCACTTCATGACCTCTACCGAAATGAGGTTCTTTTGGCTCCCATTGTCGACAATGAACTTTAGCAGGGAGCCCTTTACCCACATCTGGGAGTGGAAGAGACGCTCCTCCTCCTCTGGATCTTCGGGTTCCT
The DNA here is from genome assembly GCA_031772625.1 of Pinus tabuliformis. Lineage (NCBI taxonomy): Eukaryota > Viridiplantae > Streptophyta > Pinopsida > Pinales > Pinaceae > Pinus > Pinus tabuliformis. The sequence goes on along the minus strand of CM062820.1, from coordinate 1,471,953,278 downwards.
CCTTCTGGATCTTCATGGTGGTAACGATGGCAGTGGGCTCTGCATCGATAATCTACTTCCCTTTTTCATTCCCCTTGTCGGGTTCTAACTCAGAGTTGGAACATGCATCTGATTCTAAAACCTTTAGCTCGGCCACCGGTGACTACTTGGCCCGACACTCACTTGTGTTGTGAGTGGAGCTCTTATGGAACTCACACCACTTTCCCGTGTCATTTTTCGACTTCGCGGCACTATTCTTTGCTTGCAGCTTTGGTGGGTTGTCTTGAGCCGCCCCGCATTAACTTTGTCCTTTGTTCTACAGTTTGGGGGCACCTTTCCCTTGCTTCAGATTCACAAATCCAAAGTCTCGCTTCTTCTGTTTAAAATTTTTCTCAACCTTGACAGCATATCGGTATGTCGTGGCGAGCGAGGAGATATTCAGGAATTCTATTTCTTCCTGGATGTACTTGTGCAGGTAGCCACAGTATTTGAGTACCAAATGTTGCTCCGTATCCTTGATACCCAACTTTGTGTGAAGGGTATGGAAAATATTGGTGAACTCTGGCACGTCCTGGTCCCTTCCCTGTCGCAGCGTGGTCCACTTTATGTATTGATCCTCATAGTTTCTTACAGGGTAGTACTGCTTCTTGATGGCATCCCAAAATGAATTCCAAGTGGCTACGACTAAAAATAGTGAGCCTGTACTTTCATTCTTTTGCTCACAGTAGGTTTCCCACCAATCCTTGATGTGGGGGGCTGCTTTGAGAAGAGTGAAAATAATCTTTTCCCAACTGGAAAAATCATGAACAGAAAAATAACCCTCTAGCAGATTTAACCATTTATCGACGGCATCTACATCTATCTGACCCTTGAATATGGGGATTTCAAAACTAACTTGTACCTTAAATGGTGTGGCGCTTCCAAAGTAGCTGTTGGAAGCCGATGCGTCGCCCCTGGGTAACCGTTGAAGGATCTGGGAAAAGTTGTCCATCATCGCGTTCCTTTCTCGCTCGAGGGCTTCTTCGAGCAAGATTTTGATAGGATCTCCTAACCCTCATCTTTCTTTTCATCTGCCATGGGAGACCGTCGAGATTTGCGAGGCTGGTCTCGAAAAGGTTCGACCAGTTCAAGCCCTAATTCCTTATGTCCCGACCTCATTGGGGACACGCAAAGAAAAACAGAGGAAAAAAAAAAGTAGACCACCTGGATACCACTGATCTAGATTTAAGCGGGAACACAACAAATTACAGAGATAACCATAAACACAGAGATGTAGCGGAAATAATACTTCATTTCATTAATGTAAAATATTGAAATATGCTTACAAACAGGAATGGAAATAAACCAGCTAGAGCGATGGTAGCTTATCTCTGAGAAGAGATGTGGTGGCTACATGCCTCTGAACTACCTTACAATGAGACTCAAGGGCCTTTTTATTATTGAACAATAAGAGAAAACACTAAATAACCAAAACCCTAACCCGAGGAGATGTAACACCAAGAGTTTATGGGCCCCGTTGGAGTGAGTTGGACAACCAACTTCCCGAGGTCGTGACTTGGTCATATTATCTCCATTTGACGAGCATGATAGCCCGTTGGAAATATCTCTCCGAGGATTACAACGAAAAAGACAATTTTAAAAAGAAAAATTGCTGACAGTAAATTTCCAAAAAAACGTCGTTTAGGGCTTCAAAACGGATCCGGAATTTTAGGACTCGAAAAACTGCTAAAAATAGTAAATTGTGCTACAATTAAGGAAACTAAAAAATTGAAAGAAGCAATGGTGGGGGTCCAAGTGGAATTGGTGGGTGGCCGTCAATATCCACCTGGATCAATCTCCCTTGGAATCTGTAAGCTCCCTCTCAAACTCGACTCCCTCTGAGTCTCTGGAACCTAGACCTTCTCGAGAAGGTGTACCTTCTTCTCGAGAACCTGTACCTGCTCCTATGAAGCATGTACCTACTCTTGCTTTTGTGAAACTTGCACCTAATCCACCTACTTCTTTCCATGATCCACAGGCTTTCCCATCAACCTATAGAGACCATGCTATCTAACTCTGAGTACACTCACATCAAATTTAGAGCCTCTGGGCTTGAGTCTTTCCTTCCCATCCTAGAAGAATACCTCAAACCCCTTCCTCTCGATCATCGAGACATAAATCATGCTATATCTGAGTCTTGGTATAAACAGTACATCTTAGACCCACATCACATGTCGTGTCTCCATCCTGAATGGCACAACTCTCGATCCTCGGATCTCCAACTGACTCTTGTCGCCCAAAACCATGTGCAACTTCAAGTCCCATTCAGATAGAGTCTCAAAAACCTCTTGTGACCCTGTCATATGCTTCGTCGCACCACTGTCCATGTACCATCCATCCTCATTGATAGTACCCTGCGAGAAATGAGAAATCATAGAAAAGTCCTCCTCTTCCAATCTCCTATTGAGATCATCTATCTTAGCTGAAGTGGAAACACTGGCGGCCTGCTTTCATTTCCTCTTCTCATAATCTCCCTTCTTCTTCATTGGACATCTCGATGAATAATGACCCATCTCACCACAGTTGAAAGACTTGACTTTACTCAAGTCCTTGTTTTGCTTACCCTTCATTCGCGTTGCAAGTGCCATGTCATATCGAAAGACTTCTTCTTTGGATGAAGATCCTCGTCTCACAACTCTTCCTGAATGAAGTCATCCCATAGCCTATCCCATTCTGGCATCTTGTCACAGGCAACGATCCATTTGATGAAGGGATTTCATTCCTTGGTGAACCCTTTCAAAGCAATCCTTACCATATCTCCATCTAAGATAGTCACACTGATGGCAGCAAGCTCATCTTTGACCTAAGAGAATCTCGTCGAATATGAGGTCACGCTTTCACCCTTTATCATATTGGTGGACTTCAACTTATCCTCCAATACTAGTGCTCAATTCTTGTTCTTATTCTAGAACAAATTCTGAAGAGCCATCCACACCTCATGTGCATTGTTCTTCCTGGACAAATGAGGTATTAGGGCATCCTTCACACCATCTAGGATGATCAATCTCACCCTCGCATCCAAATCTTTTATATTTCCAACTCCTTGGGGTCAGTTGGCTTCTTGATTCCTTTATTGATGAACTCCCAGATCCTATTGACCTGAACGATCAACTTGATCCTTTCCTTCCAAGGACTATAGTTGGACAACCCCTCCAACCTATCCTCATACCAAAAACTTACCTGCAACTTTGACGTTGTCGTGAGCCCTTCACTTACAATGTGACCAACTCTCTCACATTGTACTTCGCTACACACAACTCTAATTTACTTACTTCCAAAGTAGCTCAAACATGCTTCGATACCATGTTGAATTTCCATGACCTTGGGTCTAGGTTAGAGTCTTAAAATAAATGATGCTACCAAACCAAGAATCTCAACCATAAACTACTTTGCACAACGGAAATATAAAGCAGTAAATCACATATGCACAGATATACACACTTTTTAACAAAATTGTACAATCACCAATCTTTGTTATATTAAACCAAATTGAATAATACAACAGTCTATGGTATACAAAATACAATGAAAAACTTCGTTGCATCTTCGATATCGTGTCTTGTCCTGTCGGTCCTTCGCTTCCATACTGCTCACTAGCTTCCCCTTAGTCCTTCAAAGGACAACACATCGAGACTCCGCAAGGGCTGCCTCCTAACACTGTTGCATGTCACTTCTGCTACATGTACACGGGCTCATAAATCTTCTCTCTGGGTAGGCATAGTTCCTGAGCTCCAATCTGCCTTCTAGTAGCCCCTTTTGTCCATCAAAGAGTTACTCATAAGGCTGCAAACTTCACTCAATCACACACCAAACAACGTCCTTCTTGTATGCTACTCTGGGGCTACTTTGGGTAGCCAACACATGCCCTCCAATCTGATCAATGGCACCCAATCCAATCACTGCGGAATCTACACCGATGAAGGCTTATGGTCACTCAAACAAGCCTCCAAATTGGCTCCCACATGCTGCAAGTCAAATTGATCCAATCTAGTCAATGCATGACCCAACGCTCCTCCAAAACACTGCTGCACATATGTTTGCACTTCATTGTTTGTGACAGTCTTGGTTAGGCCATTTACTACAACCCTAAATCCACCCAACAATCAACGAGCAGTCCTTTAAGGGTTGCGACACACTTTAGTAGACCTCCTCCCTTGCCACGTTGTTGCCTTAGGGCATGTGTCAACCCTTGAAAACCCTTACACAAGCCTAGTTGTGTGTTATGGCCTGCGGCATAGCACAAAATCCCTACTGTAGCAATCTGCCTCCAAAAACAATGCCCAAACAACCTCAGATCAACAACGTTCTTCTCTTCATGAACTTGGCCTAGCATCCATCCACCTTGGTGCTTGAGACAACACTCTCAGACCTATTTTGACCCTAAAACAATCCTCCATTACCTTATTGTCATGTCTCTTCCTTTATTACGGCTAAGGCTAGAGATACTCCTCTCTAACGAGTCTTTTTCCTAGAGGCAACGTTGCAAATGGATACTCAAATGCTTTGTCTTCACCTTGTATTTATATCCAATACAAGGGTTCCTCCAACGTTATAATTTAGTGGCTGCCAACCTGTCATGTGCCTAAAACTCCTTAAGCTGACCTTGACATTCACATTGCAATCCCACCATATAACTTCAAAAATTTATTTCTCCACTTCTACAACTCAGAATTCGACAATTCTTGAAGCATTAGATTCATCTTTCCACCCTCTATCATCGCATGCCATCACATGTAGAAATGTGCTTCCGAAATTGCCCCAAACACGAATGGGTGCAAAACCCCATCCTTGGGTTCCAAGCCCACAAGTGACCCTTGTGGCATTTTTCCCTCCAAACCCTGAACCCTAGGGCTTGGAGTACCTCCCAAGCTACACAAATCAAGAGACCATGGGCTTGTTAAAGATTTACAATTGCAATTCACTCTCAAGTCACATCTTGCTCCAATGACAATTCTTAGATTGACATGGGGATTTCTAAAACAATGCCAGATATCTTTTGAACCGGTGATCTCACTCCATGAATACATGACTAGAGTTTATCTCCTTTAATATTGTTTCATGGTCCCATAGTCAGTATGTGGCTTCTTCTCTATATGCTTGTCATTCTACCAGTGCTTTGCAATAATGGATCATGAATCTGTAGGTGTGCTTTTTGTTGCAAATTGCACCTCTATTATGCCTCACAACTTCAATGTTTGAATTAGTGGTGGACTTTTTGTGGCCATTTTACCACAATCCTTAGTCTCTAATCTGTATTGTTTTAGCAACTACAAACATCGCTTTCCAAATTGCTCAAAGCAAGCATCTTATTGAAGAGCCTATATTTGATGCTATTTAATATTTATGCCAATAAACATGTCCATTTTGGAATAGGTCTTCTAGGATTTTAATTTAATTATCAATAATTATTAGGTGGTTAATAGGGATTTAACCTCCATAGACTATTCTAGAATATTCTTAGTTGTATACACAAATCAAAGGCTAAGATTTATTTACAAAGTAGTTATGCATTTTTTTCCTTTTTAATTAAATTCATTAATTAAAAGAAATGTCATATGAACAAGCGTCATATGAAATGAGTTATAATATATTGGGCATGTGGTATTGTAACAAATCCTAATTAAGTCTTCATGATAAAGTAAAAGTGAGTCTCTATGGTTAATAATCTTGTTACATCTTTTTTTAACTAATATATGTTTATCTTATATATTAATTCTTTTTATCATTAATAATTATTATATTATTATTCTAAATAAAGTTACAATTTAGTTAATTCTTATGATTTTTTTTAATTTAGCAATTTGAGATGCATGATGAAGTAAGTGTTTTTATGTTTATTATGGATTGATGTCTATCAGCGTTGCCATTTAATTGATATGGCTGCACTAATTATTCCTATGTCAATATTTATCATGGTGGAGTTGGTGAGTGGGTTGTGAATTGACACCAAGGACCTATTCCTTTGGCTTTGCATGTGAAGAAGTTTTTGTTTTAGAGGTTCATAGCATAATTATTTGCCAATTTATTGTGTTTTGGAGGCTATTGATGGTGTTTTTGCCATAACTCTTCAATGAAGTCTTCGTTTTTTGTGTTGTTGAGTCGTTGCGAAGAGCATTCACTCTCTTTCCAATAGTTGCTTGTAAAATGTTTGTTTGAGATTCTTGCTTTTTCTCTTAAGTTAGATAAATTAAGAGAATTGATTCTTCGCTTGTACGTAGTTATCTATCATGGCCTTGTTTTCCAAGGGACTCATATCAAGAGTTGTTGACCATGATGGCCTTCATTTTTGGTACCTCTTTTTTTGCATCTTAAGTAGTGGATTTTGGGCCACTCGTGCAAATATTCTTAAAGTGTCACCAAGTATTTACCTCCATGACCAACCTTGTTTTACAGGGCTTGAAGCTAGACACTTTGGAGTGTTTTTGGCACGGTTGTTCAACATCATCATCACCTTCAATTAGTACCTTTGTACTTTTGTATGCATCTGATATCCATTGCCATCATCTATGTCTATCTAGTTCAACATTGTGTGGGATGGTGTGCAATGCTTCCTTTAGTGATTTAGTGATTCTTTATGCTTTACTGTTTTATTCAAAATCAACTGTTTTTTAAGAGTGGACCTCATATCGAGCACCAATTCATATTTTGACTCAATGGTTACAATGAGTAGCAACCCACACACTCCAGCAAGATCACCTGACTTCCATAAGGACACCCATTTTATGATGTCTTTTGTTGATTTCACATGATTGGGTTGTTTGCGCCAGAACTCCATTTAGTGGATCAGTCTCTTTGCTTGTAAGTTTGAAATTGTTGTTTCGATTTCTACAAGGATCTTTGGTGATGTTAACAACTTGGGGTTACTTGGCCCTCTTTAGAGTTTCGACCATACTTCTTGTATAGAAATTTCAATGGCTGCATACCTCAATGCTCATTTGATGGTTGCTGGCGGTTGCTTATGGTCAAAGCCTTTGTTTTGGTTCCTCACTGACACATATTTTTCTATAGCATCGATTTGTTGGATGTTGATGTTTGCCATTCTCATGGCTCTACAACCAAACCTCTTTTGCTTCAGAATTTAGGCAAGTTCATTAAGGTTACTTGGCTCTCCTCTTTGGAGTTTTGGTCATACATCCTTATTGGAGCTTCTAGTCCTTTAGGTCTCTTGCTCTTGCTGTTTAACACATCATTGTGAAATCTTCAATTTTGGCTCCAATGGCCTTTTTCAACATTAACATTTTCTCTCTTTGGAGATGGGTTTTTTCTTGCAAGTTTTTCTCTTGTTCTCCCTCTTGTGAGAGTCTATTTTGTACTTTTACCTTCATAGGCCTAGTTGCCTAGACCCATTTTTGTCTTTTTTTTGTTTACATCATACATTTCACTTAAGGAAGGGATTTTAGTGTTCTATTAGTGTACAACCAACTACTGTTTACTTGTAATCTTACATATGCATACTTAACTGCCTAAATATTATCTTTTGCTAACACTATGTCTCTTCCCATTGTCATATATAGCAGGCATCCTCTTGTATCAAAGAACATATAACAGATATAAGGATTTAGGGATATATTCTTTATATTTCTGTTTTGTTCTAATGGGGACTAGGGTCATTTATGATCCAAGTTAGATCCAAATTTTTACATTGAGGACACATGGGGTCCTAGGGAGCACATCCCCATGAGATACTGCTTCAAGTCATATAATATCATTAGTCAAATAGTCATTATTTATGTTTTTACTGTTGAAAAAAAAATTAATTAAATTTTTGCATGTCCAAAGATTTATATGTGATACATCCGTTTGTAATCCTGCAGCCTAAATTTCAAAAATTCCTATTCCCACACCTGTCCACATTTCCACACCCACATATATTGGCAACTCAAGAAATGTAATCCCTCTTTAAGTTAATGGTTCAATCATCCCCTTTAGCTTGACATGAGGAAAAGGACCTCAACCATATGATAAGGGTGAAGCTTTTCTATCACCACTTCCTAGGTTGCAATATGAGTTCCCTTATTACGTACAATGTCTATATTTTTGCCTCCATGGTCCTCAAAGAATCACGCAACTTGGTTTTACTCGGTGGATTGCTAAATCTAAGATAAATAATGTGTTAAAAACCCCTTCACCAACTGCCATAAAGAAGATAACGAAATACCTAATTAAGAAATTTGGAAATATCCTATATTAAATAACAAATTTGTGCCCATCCCAACTTGATGCAGAATTGCACTCAGGTCCTATCTCATCAGATTGGGATGTTTTTCAACAAAAGCAAATTACATTTGCAGTCATTTACACTTCACTGACCCAAGCGATGTAACATAAATATACTTAAACCTAAGTAAATTTAAGGTGCATATCTTAATTTTTATCACCAATAATCTCCACAAGAACAGAATCCTTCTTTGAAATGATGGAAACGATTTGAATCCCTTACAATAATTTCTCGCCTAACAATCTTGGAGATGAACTTGGTGGCTCTGTGGCAGTCACCACATACGCGAAGATTCTTTGTAATATGGATAGGAGTCCCAGGACTTGTGTTAATAAGCCCAAAGGCGATTGCAAGCTTCTCACTGTGACTGTGGAGCATATGTTCCTTCACTTCCTCCTCCACGTCATGCAGCACAAAGTTTGTGTCAGGCAAGTATCCTGCTTCTTTCATTTGCCTTCTCAGATTCTCCAATACTGCATAGATCTGCTCAGATTGGGGGTGCAGTCGGTCTCCAACAAGAAAAGAATGGACCTTGTTATTTACCTCAATCAAGCTGCATCCTGGTGTCTTTTTCAACCCTTTGCTTTTCATCATTGTTCTCACCTTTGCTGCATCATCCCACCTGCCAGCTGCAGCATAGATGTTTGATAATAGTACATAATTTCCAGCATCTTCAGGCTCTAATTCAAAAAGGCGTTCAGCAGCATACTTTGCAAGCTCAATGTTGCCATGAATCCTGCAGGCCCCCAGCAAGGCTCCCCATACACCAGCATTGGGTGCTAATGGCATATTTTTTATCAATTCTTGTGCCTCATCAAGATGCCCTGCACGGCCAAGAAGGTCAACCATGCAAGCATAATGATCCACTCTAGGTGTTACGCAATAATCTTGCTTCATACAATTAAAGTATTGCCATCCCTCCTCTATCAGGCCTGCATGAGTGCATGCATACAAAATATGTGTAAATGTGACGTGATCCGGCTTCATCCCTGCCTGCACCATTTGCATAAAAAGATAGTGAGCATCCTCAGCAAGCCCATGCATTGCATACCCACCAATCATTGCAGTCCATGATACAACATTTTTCCTAGAAATTTTGTCGAACATTTGGCGTGCAATCTCTATTTTCCCACATTTGGCATACATATCTATTAGGGCAGTCTCCAAAACAACACTCAAATCAAACCCACATTTAATTATATAAGCATGGAAACACTTGCCTTGTTGCAAAGCAGCTAAACGGGCACAGGCAGGGATCACACTGATCATGGTAACTGCACTGGGCTTTGTGCCCGACAATTGCATTTCATTAAAGATGGACAATGCCTCAGTGGCAAGTCCATTCTGAGTATATCCTGCAATCATTGAATTCCATGAGAAAACATTTCTTTTTGACATTTTATCAAACAATTGACGTGCAATGTCTATACTCTTACACTTCGCATACATAGATATAAGTGAATTTTCCGTAACAACATTCAATTCAAATTTATTTTTCATAATGTATTCATGTATGTACTTCCCCTCTTGCAAAGCTGCTACATCAGCACATGCAGGGAGTACACTCACAATGGTGACCTGGTTAGGTTTCACGTTTCCTGACTCCATCTGATGAAAGAGATCCAGAGCTTCTTCGGCATGTCCATTCTGAGCATACCCTGATATGATTGCATTCCACGAAACCACATCTCGTTTAGCCATTTTGTCAAACACTTGGCGTGCAACATTTATACTCCCGCATTTAGAATACATAGCTATAAGCGAATTCTCAACTGAAAGATCTAATTCAAATATATTTCTGATGATGAAATTATGGATGTTCTTGCCCTCTCGCAGAGCTTCAAGACTTGCACATGCCTGCAGAGCGCTCACAGAGGTAACCGAGTTGGATTTAACATCTGCCCGCTGCATTTGATGAAATAGTGCCAAAGCTTCAGAGGCATGTCCATTCTGCGCATACCCTGCAATCATCACATTCCATGATATCACATTTCTGTTGGGCATAGTTACAAATAGCTTGCTTGCCATATCTAAATTCCCACACTTGGAATACATATCTATAAGAGCATTCCTCACGAAAACATCGGACTCATACCCAGTTCTGATTATGTGATCGTGAACTTCCTTGCCCTCTCGCAGAGCTGATAAGGAAGCACATGCCTTTAGTGCAAAGGGATATGTAAAATTATCCGGCTGTATGCCTGCCTCTTTCATCTGGTGAAACAGTGTAAGGGCTTCCTCGTAAGGTCCGTTGTGGGCATACCCTCTCATCATGGTGTTCCATAGGAAACTACTTCTCTCGGACATTTTATCAAACACTTGGCGTGCATCAATCATAATGCCGCAGATGGCATACATTGTGGCAATTTTGGTAACAAAGAAAGTATCATGGTAGAGTCCAGTGATGAGGAGGTGAGCATGGAGCTGCCTTCGCTGTGAGAATGTTTTATTGTTAATGAAGGTCTGCAGAAGGGAGGCATAATAGTTATTGATAGTAGGGGTATAGTCATCCCTAAAAATATTGTTAATGGGTTGGTCAGAATTCCAGTTGGGTGGTGGCTTAATGGCAGAAGAGATATGAAGATAAAAGCAGAGTATTTGTCTCTCATTTTTGCACCTGTAAAATCTCTCAGATAGCCAACACAGATCAAAAGTTGGTATATGAGGCTGAAATAATTTAGCTGTAAAAGTAACAGCAGATGCCATATGATGGTTTCAGTCCTCCTCAACTCATAACATAACACAAAAAAGTTGTAACGTTGGATTACCTAGATCGAAATCTTCGTAAGTGAGCAGTTACTAATAATTTGAAAATGGAGTTAATGCAATCCGCATTGTTCCGGGTAAATTCAGTACTGCAGTCTCCCATACCCATTACAGGGCAAATGAAGCAGATGTCAAACTGTCATGAAAATGGCCATGAGGCGTAGGACAAGTAGACTACAGCCATGAAAATTCTTCCATCCGTCTGCGTGTTATCATCGAAATACGCAAACGCGGAGAGGTGGAAATTTCGATGGACTTTTCAATTAAATGGAGAATTAAGATTTAGCAATTGCTACTATAATTATATGGAGTTTTCAATTTACTTAAATATTTAAAATTACAAGTTGAATGATACAAAGTTTTATTTAAGTTCTTTATCTATGGATTATACACATATGTATTAAATTTTCTGCAAAACAATAATATATTTTATAAATTAATTTCAACATTAATCTATCAATTTAGATCCATTTTAACCTTAGATTTATCAAGCGTCTAAGGTATCAAATCTCTCAAGGTGCAAATCTCTTCTTTGAGTGTAAAACTTCATGAAAGGTTTGCACCTTGAAAGATTTTTGATCCCTCCCTGTGCTTGATAGATCTGGGATTAATATGGATCTAGGCTAGTTTCAGTCGTGTACGACGATAAAAAAATATGTTGAAAATAGAATTAATTTGGCAATATTAAATATAGTTAACATGTCTAAGTTTATATATTATGACAATACAAATGTTGAATACAAAGTTATAATATTTAATATTCAAAAATGCAAATAATAATAAGAATATGGTTAACCTCTGAAAATTTATGATGTCTTCCTTCTCTTTTACATCTCTTGCACATTGGACCTATATCTGTCTTAAGTACATGAATGCCAACATATGACTCTTCACACACACGGCAATTTTCAACTTCAACCAATCGATCAATCCTGTAACAAAATTTTCGATGTGTGTTCAGTGTGGAGCCTAATTATCTTCTGTATTCAAAGGTATTGCCGCATTGGACCCCAGTTGTCGCCCGTAAAATATTCGCTGCAGGGGGGGTCTAGGGGGGCAGCTGCGGAAGATGGACAGTTGAAGCTAGAAAAGATACACACTAGCCAGAATCCTGCAGATATGTTAACAAAAGTTGTAAACAGGGAGAAATTGAGATATTGCTCAGTTTCAATTGGTCTTCAAGTATAATGAAGAAGATGAGAAACAATGAGGTCCTAAGTGGATCCATTGTCCAACAAATGAAGCAACGGTGGAGTTGCTATAATCAGTCTCCAAGTGGGAGATTGTTGGATGTGGAGCCTGATTATATTCTTTATTCAGAGGTATCACCGCATTGGACCCTAGTTCATAATGTGGCAGCAACGTCACCCGTAATATTTACACTACAAGGGGGCTCCATGGGGAGGCAACTGCGATCTTTGGGAGCCCCCCTTTGGTGGGGGATCGGGGGTAGCGTCCCCGAAGCTAAAAATAGATGCAAAATTGCTTTGTAAAATGTTGTAATTTTGTAGTCAATCTGGGCCATTCATTAGGCTGAGATCTGACAATAGAAGTTATGTTTAATTTAGGGATTTTTACCCTAAAAGGCAACCCCTCGCTATATATGAGAGAATTGTATTGCGTCTATGTAGATCTGTATTCCCAATGAGGAAGAGGGAGGTGATTGAGAGCAAAGAGGGAATTACAACGGATCTGCCGTAGGTTGTATCTCTTCAGTTTGCTGGATAATATAAAAGGAAGGACTAGTTATTTCTCCATGGACGTAGCCCAAACTGGGTGAACCACATATATCTGTGTCTCTCTTATTTTATGCGTTTTTTGTGTTTATATTTCTGCAATATTTTATGTGTTCCATTGCTTTGTAATATATAATTTTCTAACAATATGTAATATTCATATCAATAAGAGTTTTAGGTTGAGCTTGGACACTTATATATTCTGCATCATTTACCATGTTTGAGTTGGTTAGATATTGTTTTCTTTTTCAATATTCTCTTTGATATTCATTTTTTTGTTTTCTATGTTCTTCAATTTTTTCAGTTGTCGTTGTCGTTTCTTGTTGTGCCTTTCTTTGTCAATAAGCTCTTTGGTATTCTCTTTGACGTGCTCTTCTCTCTTCCTGCTCTTTTTTGGTTGTCATTTCTAGTTCCTTTGTATGTTCTTCATGCTCTTTAGTTGTCATTTCTTCTAGATTTTCTCTTTGTTGTGCATTTTCTTCTATTCTTTGTTATGTCTTTCTTTGTCAATATGCTCTTTGATATTCTATTTAACGTTTTCTTCTTTCTTCTTTTTCTTGTGCACTTGTTATTTTTAGTTCCTTTCTCTGTTCATCATGTTCTTTAGTTGTCATTTCTAGTGTTTTTCTCTGTTCTTCATGCTCCTTAGTTGTCATTTCCTCTGTTTTTTTCTGTTGATTTCCTATTTGTTGAACATCGTCTTCTATTCAGATTTGTTGTTTACTTCTTTCTCCATATTCTCTTTGATGATGTCTACGAGGTTCTCTTCTCTCTTCTTCTTCTTCTTGTACACTTGTCATTTCTAGTGCCTTTATTTGGTCTTCATACTCTTCATTTGTCATATCCTCTAGATTTTTTTGTTGATTTTCTTTTTGTTGTGCACTTTCTTCTATTCGTTGTCACACCTTTCTTTCTCTATATGCTCTTTGATGTTGTCTATGACATTCTCTTCTCTCTTCTTCTTCATGTAACCTTGTCATTTCCAGTGTCTTTATTTGGTCTTCATGCTTTTCATTTGTCATATCCTCTAGATTTTTTTGTTAATTTTCTCTTTGTTGTGCATTTTCTTCTACTCTTTGTTGCACCTTTCTTTATCTATATGCTCTTTGATGTTGTCTATGACGTTCTCTTCTCTATTCTTCTTCATGTACACTTGTCACTATTCTTTGTTATGCATTTTCTTATATTCTTTGTTGCACTTTTCTTTGTCGATATTCTCTTTGATATTCTATTTGACATTCTCTTCTCTCTTCTTCTTCTTGTGCAGTTGTCCTTTCTAGTGATTTTCTCTGTCGACTTGTGCTGACTTGTTCTTCATGTTCTTCAGTTGTCACTGGTTGCGCCTTTCTTTGTTCATATATTCCTTGATATTCTCTTTGATATGCTTGATTATTTTCTCTTTGTTCTTCACTTTTCTTTTTTCTTCTATCTTCTCTTTGTTCATCATACATTTCTTCCAAATTTTCCATTTGTCATTGTTGTTGTTTCCTAACACGTTCACGTGCATGTCTTCTTATATCATCAACATGCACATTATCCATCTCGTTTTTATGAGAGGATATGGTAAAGTCAATTACTGTAACATAGAAATCAATGCATTGTCACAATTTTTTTTTTTTTTTTTAATATCCACTAAAATCAATGCTTAAATCCATGCATTTAATTTAGAAACAACATAATGTTGAAATCAATACATTTAACTAAGATGATAAATATTTCTAAAATATTTAGAAATCATCATAATGTTGAAATCAATGTATTTAATTTAGATGTTAAATATTTTTTAAAGATTTAGAAAACACCATAATGTTGAAATCAATGCATTTAATTTAGATGTTAAATATCTCCAAAAGATTTAGAAAACAACATAATGTTGAAATCAATGCAATTAATTCAAATGTTAAATATTTCTAAAATATTTAGAAACAAAATAACACTGAAATCAATGCATTTATTTTAAGTGTTAACTATTTCTAAAAGATTTAGAAAGCAACAATACCATGGGCCAATACCCAGAAGAGAAAGATAGAGGGAGGGAGGAAGAAAGAGAGAGGAGGGAAGAAAATCACAATACGTTGGCCTAATACCATGGGTCATCTATGATTTTGATTATTATGTTATGGATCTAGGCTTTTAATTATTCTGTTACAATACCATGGACCAATACCATGACTTATCAATACCACATGCCCAAATTAATGCATTTATTTTAGATGTAAAATATTTTTAAAAGATTTAGAAATCAATGCGTTTAATTTAGATGTTAAATATTCTTGAAAGATCTAGAAAACAACATACTGTTGAAATCAATGCATTTAATTTACATGTTAAATATATCTAAAAGATTTAGAAAATAACATAACGCTGAAATCAATGCATTTATTTTAGATGTTAAATATTTCTAAAAGATTTAGAAAACAACATAATGTTGAAATCAATACATTTATTTTAGATATTAAATATTTCTAAAATATTAAAACTAATTTAAAAAAAATAAAAAACTAACTTAAAATCTAATTTACCAAGGATCGAAAACTAAATTTACGAAGTTAATTTAATAAAGATTGAAAATTAATTTATAAAAGAAGTTAATTTACTAAAGATTAAAAACTAATTTATAAAAGTTTTTTTTTTTTTTTCTAAAGCCAACATTATATTGAAAACAAAAGCATAACAAAAACATTATTTTTTGTAGATTGTTGTTTTTCCAAACCATTATTTATTTAATAAAATTAATAATTTTTCTCTCTTTGATATGTTATATGAGATCAAGATATTGGCATTGAATGTGAATACCGCTAAAAATGTATTCAAGTTAATGTATCTCTATTTTGTCTCTGTCTCGGATCTTAGTAGTGAATTGTAAGAATAGTGGATGACAGACTATTTTTATAGTTTGTAAAAAGATACTCCTTTCAAAATGGGAAACGTTATATAAAGAGACACCCATTGGTTTGAAATTTTATTATTTAAATATTATAAACTCTTAATTTTATATAAAATTTAATTTAAATTTCTAAATTTGTAAAATGTAGCTAATATTAATTTATATTAAAATAAAAATATTTGAAACTTATATCTCATCTATTATAGATGAAATTAATTAAAATTTGAAAATCAATAACTACACTTTCCCCGACCAAAAAGTGAACAAAATAATAACTCATCTTTCAATATTCACTTTTTAATAAGGTCATATTTTATCTTTTCAATGAAAATTGTTATAATAGAAAAAATCACTAATAAATTAAATAAAAATTATGTTTTTATTTATCATTCTTCACTATTTTAAATACATTATAGTCTTAAACTTTAACATTATAACGCACATATGTACAGGCAATATAATAATTATTTATATCCATTTGAATTTCTCCCCAGCTATTCATTCGAAAATTTAATTTACCTTGGAGTTATTTTTACCAAAAATTCAATTTATCAAAAATTTCGTGGAGTTAAATTGGGATTTTTTTTGTAATTTGGTAAATATCAGATCACTAGTTTATAGAGAGATCACTAGTTTACAGAGAAAGATACATATGAAAAATTTTAATGGTCAAATAAGATCACTAGTTTATAAAGAAAAAACATTTGGAAATTTGAAAGACCAAACAATTATAACACACATATGTACACACAATATAATACCTAGCATTTGCACCTAATGTTGCAAAGGAAACGCAGTAAGGCATAGTGTGTGGAAGAATATTGAAATGTGAATGGGCTTTTTTGAAAGCAAGGGTCGATGATAATGAGTTTGAATTGAGGAAGCCATGCCGAAAACCCCATTCGGGGGTTAAAGTGGCTATGAAATGGAATAAAAGTAGTCATAAATATCCATTGAACTTGTTTAGATACCTTAAAGATTGCCTAGTTGAAGGTGAAGTTAAACAAATGAATTCAGGTGAACAACAACTAGGTATCCATATCGATATACAAAATTTTAAGGAGAGGTATGTTAATCTTTTCAAACAACATTCTAATGTATTTGCCTAGAAATATGAAGACCTTAAACCATATCACATTGTTATGAACTGAATCCTTGCCAGGATATATTCCTTATGACGCAGAGAAGATACAGGTGATTGATAAGGAGGTGAAAACAAATGCTTGGGCTCATGAAGGAGCTCTGTATTGTCCTCCAGCCCACACGGTTCCTATGCCTATTATATTCCATGGCAACATTGTACACAGAGACATCTCTTGCTCATAATTCTGGCATTAAGCAGAATGAATATATTAGAATATTTAATGGATATATAACCATTTAGCCTTGGGTTTGGGATACATTGGTTGTTGGTCTTTGGACCTACAAGTTCAGTGATCTGCAAAGAGAGACTACTGCAGTGGCAATGGGGGAAGTAAAATGTCTGCCTTCTGCATTTACATTCATATTGCTTTCATGGTTGCCTGGTTTTGGTTGAATATTTTTATTTTTCTATATTTGTATCATATTTTGCTTTGATGCCAATGTTTACAAGAGAAGAAAGAGGAAAATGGTGTTGCTGCTGAAAAGAAAGTTGATGAGAAGCAGTCTGAGGCTGAAGCTAAGCCTGAACCTATTGTTTTGAAGGTTGACATGCACTGTTGTATTTTTGGATTGAAATTGTGTAATATTTTTTGAAACATTAATACTCCACTCATCATCAAGAATCAGAATGTGCAATATTTTTTTAATAGTCCCCTCTCATCATAGATTAGAAAACATAAAGATGGGTAGTAAGTGTTAGGTAGATCTGCCTAAATCAAACACACATTTCATGCACTTTGGTCTTTCTGGTCTTTCATTTATGTAGTTCTGCTATGTTATAGAATCTGATTTCAGGTATTCTAGACCTTCTGATCTTTAGAATACAATTTGAGTTCATGATATCTAGATTTGGTTATAAACTTTTGCTATACTCTCAGCAATTCAGGTATATGTGGGTTTAGTTATAGAACTTTTCTATCCTCTGATCAATTAAGGTATATGTGATGTATATAAACATGTAGGAGTGGAACAACTTGAGGTCAATATGAAACTCAACAAGGTGACTGTGAAGGGAAATGTGGATCCTCTAAAATTACGTGAAAGAGTGCAGAGGAAGTCTGGAAGGAAAACTGAGCTCATATCTCCATTGGTACTGCCCAACAAAATAGAGGAGAAGGAGAAGATTAAAATAGAAGATATAGCTTTTAGACAATGATTTTGAAGCTCTTCCAACTTTGGAACCAAATGAATGCAGATTTCCTTTGGACATCATGTGGAAGAGCAGTATTAGTAGTTGAAGATATGGAGCTTGAATGTAACAACACAATTACTTACCATAAAATTATGCAGTTGAAGGAGCTCTGTATTGTCCTCCAGATGTTAATCTTTTCAAACAACATTCTAATGTATTTGCCTAGAAATATGAAGACCTTAACCCATATCACATTGTTATGAACTGAATCCCTACTAGGATATATTCCTAGAAATATGGCATGGTATTAGGAAAACAAATAAAAGGTTACAAGAAAGCTTACCTTCCATTGAAGAGTATAACATGGGAAAGTGTTGCACCAATCCTTGCAAAACCAAATCCAGTGGAGAAAGCAAACAATGTGCGAAGATACAGTTTGTTGTATTTATCATAAGCCTCAATGTTCAATTCAAACTCTGGTGTGATATGAAGACCTTAAACCATATCACATTGTTATGAACTGAATCCCTGCCAGGATATATTCCTTATGACGCAGAGAGAGGAAAATGGTGTTGCTGCTGAAAAGAAAGTTGATGAGAAGCAATCTGAGGCTGAAGCTAAGCGTGAACCTATTGTTTTGAAGGTTGACATGCACTGTTGTATTTTTGGATTGAAATTGTGTAATATTTGTTGAAATATTAATACTCCACTCATCATTAAAAATCAGAATGTGCAATATTTTTTGAATGATCCCCTCTCATCATAGATTAGAAAACATAAAGATGGGTAGTAAGTGTTAGGTAGATCTGCCTAAATCAAACACACATTTCATGCACTTTGGTCTTTCTGGTCTTTCATTTATGTAGTTCTGCTATGTTATAGAATCTAATTTCAGGTATTCTAGACCTTCTGATCCTTAGAATACAATTTGAGTTCATAATATCTAGATTTGGTTATAAACCTTTGATATACTCTCAGCAATTCAGGTATATGTGGATTTGGTTATAGAACTTTTCTATCCTTTGATCAATTGGCTACAAACAATCTAATAGAAGAAGTTTGAAGAGAAATAAACTAAACTTCTCGCTACAAACAATCTCACAGAAGAATTTTGAAGAGAAAGAAACTAGCAACAACCACTAATATTACAATGCATGAGTGGGAAGTGGGCACTATAAATAACCATTAGAATATTTAATGGATATATAACCATTTAGCCTTGGGTTTGGGATATGTTGGTTGTTGGTCTCTGGACCTACAAGTTCAGTGATCTACAAAGAGAGACTACTGCAGCGGCAATGGGGGAGGTAAAATGTCCGCCTTCTACATTTAGATTCATATTGCTTTCATGGCTGCATGGTTTTGGTTGAATATTTTTATTTTTCTATATTTGTATCATCTTTTGCTTTGATGCCAATGTTTATGGGAGAAGGAAGAGGAAAATGGTGTTGCTACTGAAAAGAAAGTTGATGAGAAGCAGTTTGAGGCTGAAGCTAAGCTTGAACCTGTTGTTTTGAAGGTTGACATGCACTATTGTATTTTTGGATTGAAATTGTGTAATATTTTTTTAAACATTAATACTCCACTCATCATCAAGAATCATAATGTGCAATATTTTTTGAATAGTCCCCTCTCATCATAGATTAGAAAACATAAAGATGGGTAGTAAGTGTTAGGTAGATCTGCCTAAATCAAACACACATTTCATGCACTTTGGTCTTTCTGGTCTTTCATTTATGTAGTTTTGCTATGTTATAGAATCTGATTTCAGGTATTCTAGACCTTCTAATATTTAGAATACAATTTGAGTTCATGATATCTAGATTTGGTTATAAACCTTTGCTATACTCTCAGCAATTCAGGTATATGTGGATTTGGTTATAGAACTTTGCTATCCTCTGATCAATTAAGGTATATGTGATGTATATATAAACATGCAGGAGTGGAACAACTTGAGGTCGATATGCATCTCAACAAGGTGATTGTGAAGGGAAATGTGGATCCTCTAAAATTACGTGAAAGAGTGCATAGGAAGTCTAGAAGGAAAACTGAGCTCATATCTCCATTGGTACTTCCCAACAAGATAGAGGAGGAGAAGATTAAAACAAAAGATATAGCTTTTAGACAATGATTTTGAAGCTCTTCGAACTTTGGAACCAAATGAACACAGATTTCCTTTGGACCTCATGTGGAAGAGCAATATTAGTAGTTGAAGATATGGAGCTCGAATGTAAGGACACAATTACTTATAATAAAATTATGCAGTTGAAGGAGCTTTGTGTTGTCCTCCAGATGTTAATCTTTTCAAACAACATTCTAATGTATTTGCCAAGAAATATGAAGACCTTAAACCATATCACATTGTTATGAACTAAGTCCCTGTCAGGATATATTCCTAGAAATATGGCATGGTATTAGGAAAACAAGTAAAAGGTTATGAGCAAGCTCACCTTCCATTGAAGAGTATAACATGGGAAAGTGTTGCACCAATCCTTGCAAAACCAAATCCAGTGGAGAAATGAAACAATGTGTGAAGATACAGTTTGTTGTATTTATCATAAGCCTCAATGTTCAATTCAAACTCTGGTGTGATATGAAGACCTTAAACCATATCACATTGTTATTTGAAACTCTATTGTCAGCGAGTATGGTAATATTGACTAACTCTTCCTATGTGACAAATCATAAAAATGGATTTCAGTTAGCTCCATGGTCCTTGGAGAATAATAATATATACAACTCTCATCCATCATGGCCTCTCAACGGTCCAATTACTTAGCTAATTGCAGATCTGTCTTGAAACATTCTATATGATGCCACTTTTGTTACAGGGATGGAGAAATTAGATTTTAGAATGTGAATTGTGCTTCAGCGTTATTTTCATTCAAGCTGCATTTGTGCCAATTATGTCTTTTGGACAATTATGGTTATTCTAAATGGTAATGCTGTGTCAAGTAGTATGTGTTAGCATTTTTATTTTTATGATTAAAGCTGCATATTATGTCAGTTTAAACAAGCATAATCTGATTTTCATGCTACACTGCAATTTTTTTTATAGGCATTGAATTGTTTTTTTACAGAGTATCCAGAAGTCTGAATGCCCTAAAGAATTGGAGCCAGCAGATAGGAGGGTTCCAGTACATGTCAATCTGATCAGGAGGGATGAAGACTGTCCTGTATGTTTTCATTCCATTGCCCAATTTATGGCGTGCTAGTTTTTCTAAGGTTATGGTGTTCATGCATGTGCTGTTATACTAATTGTGAAATGAGGGAATTTAGTTGTTTCATACATTGTTTTAATGACATTTAAACTCAATAAATATCAAATCACTATCCTAGATATATTGTCTGTGTGTCAAACGTCAATGGCTTTGCAGCTGTTGATTTTTGTTTTGTTTGTGTAATCACTATCACTTATTTTATTCTTTTTTAGATTTATTAGTAATATAGTAGCTAATGCGGTCAGATTCATGATCAATAAAATATATGTAAGCTTAATTTTCTAAATTAAATGTATGCAAGTCAGAGATCCAACATATGTGCCTTTTCAAGGTTTAGGCAGAACACTCGGTAGCTCTAGCTCATCAGCTCCTGAGCTCAATGCCCCTTCAACAGTACAGCCAACTACTGGTCAGCATTCAAAAGGTCTCACAGTGGATGATTCTAAGCCATCTACATCTATTCAACTTCGCTTATCTAATGGCACACGCATGGTGGCTCGCTTCAATCACCATCACACAATTTCTTATATAAGGGCATTCATTGATGCTACAAGGCCTGGAAGTGCTACAACATATCAACTGCAAGCAATGAGTTTCCCTCGAAAGCACAATCATTGATATATGGGCATTCATCGATGTTGTAAGGCCTGGAAGTGCTGCAACATATCAACTGCAAGCAATGGGTTTTCCTCCAAAGCCATTGAATGATCTGACGCAGACCATAGAAGAAGCAAGACTAATCAATTCTGTTGTAATACAAAAATTTTAGTTTATTAGTCTCATTAAGGAAAACTTGAAGATTTTGACATAATGGAACATCATGATTAATATCTTGGTTATTAAATCCTTGTAAAGATTGGTGCTAAATTGTATGCGAATATGCAAATTGGTTTTGTTCATTTCCTGCATTGTCAACAAGTTGTTTCTCCCATCTGTGGAGTTGTAATCAATTTAAGACTACTTTATTTCCATCCCTAATGGTTACTCCATTATGCTATAGAATCCTTGAGAATAATCTTTCATAAGAAATTACAAATTAGAAGCGCTAATGACTGCTGCCAGCTTCATGCGGTGTAAAGCTTCCACACAATCTATGCACAGCTGTTTTGGATCCCTGATCAGATTCGAAGCTGCGATTATCTCCAGTGTCACTTTTTCCATATAACTCTGGCATGGTATTAGGAAAACAAATAAAAGGTTATGAGCAAGCTTACCTTCCATTGAAGAGTATAACATGGGAAAGTGTTGCATCAATCCTTGCAAAACCAAATCCAGTGGAGAAAGCAAACAATGTGCAAAGATACAATTTGTTGTATTTATCATAAGGCTCAATGTTCAATTCAAACTCTGGTGTGATATGAAGACCTTAAACCATATCACATTGTTATGAACTGAATCCCTGCCAGGATATATTCCTTATGACGCAGAGAGAAGAAAATGGTGCTGCTGCTAAAAAGGAAGTTGATGAGAAGCAGTCTAAGGCTGAAGCTAAGCCTGAACTTGTTGTTTTGAAGGTTGACATGCACTATTGTACTTTTGGATTGGAATTGTGTAATATTTTTTGAAACATTAATACTCCACTCATCATCAACAATCAGAATGTGCAATATTTTTTCAATAGTCCCCTCTCATCATAGATTAGAAAACATAAAGATGGGTAGTAAGTGTTAGGTAGATCTGCCTAAATCAAACACACATTTCATGCACTTTGGTCTTTCTAGTCTTTCATTTATGTAGTTCTGCTATGTTATAGAATATGATTTCAGGTATTCTAGACCTTCTGATCTTTAGAATACAATTTGAGTTCATGATATCTGGATTTGGTTATAAACCTTTGCTATACTCTCAGCAATTTACGTATATGTGGATTTGGTTATAGAACTTTGCTATCCTTTGATCAATTGGCTACAAACAATCTAACAGAAGAAGTTTGAAGAGATAGAAACTAAACTTCTAGCTACAAACAATCTCACAGAAGAAGTTTGAAGAGAAAGAAATTGGCAACAACCACTAATAGTACAATGCATAAGTGAGAAGTGGGCATTATAAATAACCATTAGAATATTTAATGGATATATAACCATTTAGCCTTGGGTTTGGGATACGTTCGTTGTTGGTCTTTGGACCTACAAGTTCAGTGATCTGCAAAGAGAGACTGTTGCAGTGGCAATGGGGGAGGTAAAATGTCTGCCTTCTGCATTTAGATTCATATTGCTTTCATGGCTGCCTAGTTTTGGTTGAATACTTTTATTTTTCTATATTTGTATCATCCTTTGCTTTAATGCCAATGTTTACAGGAGAAGAAAGAGGAAAATGGTGTTGCTGCTGAAAAGAAAGTTGATGAGAAGCAGTCTGAGGCTGAAGCTAAGCCTGAACCTATTATTTTGAAGGTTGACATGCACTGTTGTATTTTTGGATTGAAATTGTGTAATATTTTTTGAAACATTAATACTCCACTCATCATCAAGAATCATAATGTGCAATATTTTTTGAATAGTCCCCTCTCATCATAGATTAGAAAACATAAAGATAGGTAGTAAGTATTAGGTAGATCTGCCTAAATCAAACACACATTTCATGCACTTTGGTCTTTCTGGTCTTTCATTTATGTAGTTCTGCTATGTTATAGAATCTGATTTCAAGTATTCTAGACCTTTTGATCTTTAGAATACAGTTTGAGTTCATGATATCTAGATTTGGTTATAAACCTTTGTTATACTCTCAGTAATTCAGGTATATGTGGTTTTGGTTATAGAACTTTGCTATCCTCTTATCAATTAAGGTATATGTGATGTATATATAAACATGCAGGAGTGGAACAACTTGAAGTCGATATGCAGCTCAACAAGGTGACTGTGAAGGGAAATGTGGATCCTCTAAAATTATGTGAAAGAGTGCAGAGGAAGTCTGGAAGGAAAACTGAGCTCATATCTCCATTGGTACTGCCCAACAAAACAGAGGAGAAGGAGAAGATTAAAACAGAAGATATAGCTTTTAGACAATGATTTTGAAGCTCTTCCAACTTTGGAACCAAATGAACGTAGATTTCCTTTGGACCTCATGTGGAAGAGCAATATTAGTAGTTGAAAATATGGAGCTCGAATGTAAGGACACAATTACTTATCATAAAATTATGTAGTTGAAGGAGCTCTGTATTGTCCTCCATATGTTAATCTTTTCAAACAACATTCTAATGTATTTGCCTAGAAATATGAAGACCTTAAACCATATCACATTGTTATGAACTAAATCCCTGCCAAGATATATTCCTAGAAATATGGCATGGTATTAGGAAAACAAATAAAAGGTTACAAGCAAGCTCACCTTCCATTGAAGAGTATAACATGGGAAAGTGTTGCACCAATCCTTGCAAAACCAAATCCAGTGGAGAAATCAAACAATGTACGAAGATACAGTTTGTTGTATTTATCATAAGCCTCAATGTTCAATCCGAACTCTGGTGTGATATGAAGACCTTAAACCGTATCACATTGTTATCTGAAACTCTATTGTCAGCTAGTATGGTAATATTGACTAACTCTGCCTGTGTCACAAATCATATAAAAATGGATTTCAGTTAGCTCCGTGGTCCTTGGAGAATAATAATATATACAACTTTCATCCATCATGGCCTCTTAACGGTGCAATTACTTAGCTAATTGCAGACCTGTCTTGAAGCATTCTATATGATGCCACTTTTATTACAGGGATGTAGAAATTAGATTTTAGAATGGGAATTGTGCTTCAACGTTATTTTCATTCAAGTTGCATTTGTGCTAGTTATGTCTTTTGGACAATTATGGTTATTCTAACTGGTAATGGTGTGTCAAGTAGTATGTGCTAGCATTTTTATTTTTATGATGAAAGTTGCATATTATATCAATTTAAACAAGCATAATCTGATTTTCATGCTACACTGCAATTTTTTTTTATAGGAATTGAATTGTTTTTCTGCAAAGTATCTAGAAGTCTGAATGCCCTAAAGAATTGGAGCCAGCAAACAGGAAGTTTCTAGTACATGTCAATCTGATTAGAAGGGATGAAGACTGTCTTGTATGTTTTCATTCCATTGCCCAATTCATGGCGTGCTAGTTTTTCTAAGGTTATGGTGTTCATGCATGTGTTGTTATACTAATTGTGAAATGGGGGGATTTAGTTGTTTCATACATTGTTTTAATGACATTTAAACTCGATAAAGATCAAATCACTGTCCTAGATATATTGTCTGTGTGTCAAACTTCAGTGGCTTGGCAGCTATTGAATTTTTTTATTTTTATTTTTTTTGTAATCGTTATCGCTTATTTTATTCTTTTTCAGATTTATTAGTAATATAGTAGCTAATGCGGTCAGACTCATGATCAGTAAAATATATGTAAGCTTAATTTTCTAAATTAAATGTATGCAGGTCCGAGATCCAACATATGTGCCTTTTCAAGGTTTAGGCAGAACACTCGGTAGCTCCAGCTCATCAGCTCCTGAGCTCAGTGCCCCTTCAACAGTACAACCAACTACTGGTCAGTGTTCAGAAGGTCTCACAGTGGATGATTCTAAGCCATCTACATCTATTCAACTTCGCTTATATGATGGGACACACATGGTGGCTCGCTTCAATCACCATCACACAATTGCTAATATACGGGCATTCATTAATGTTGCAAGGCCTGGAAGTGCTACAACATATCAACTGCAAGCAATGGGTTTCCCTCCAAAGCCATTGAATGATCTGACACAGACCATAGAAGAAGAAGGACTAATCAATTCTGTTGTAATACAGAAATTTTAGTTTGTTAGTCTCATTAAGGAAAACTTGAAGATTTTGACATAATGGCACATCATGATTATTATCTTGGTTATTAAATCCTTGTAAAGATTGGTGCTAAATTGTATGCGAATATGCAAATTGGTTTTGTTCATTTCCTACATTGTCAACAAGTTGTTTCTCCCATTTGTGGAGCTGTAATCAATTTAAGACTGCTTTATTTCTGTCCCTAATGGTTACTCCATTATGCTATAGAATCCTTGAGAATAATCTTTTAGATTGGATCCCTGATCAAATCTAAAGCTGCGATTATCATCAGTGTCACTTTTTCCATATAAATCTGAAAGTGTATAGTTAGTGACTGCAAAAACCAGCACAACAACATCAACAATTCAATCAAATACTGATATTTATTAATAAACTGTATTCTTAGAATGGAATTCAACATCAACAATTCAATCAAATACTGATATTTATTAATAAACGGTATATCAAGAATGGAATCCAAAGAAATACTTCTTCATTCATATGTCATACATGAGGGTGTCCAGACACCGTGGGAATCAGATGAACAATTGGGTGACCAAAAAATTCCACCTCCTCCACTGGTCCAACTATGTTGGAGAATGAAATGCTTGTGTGTGAGATCATTTTGTATGTCATAGCAGTGGCCGCCTGTCCGCCATTATCATCATTAACCCCAACTTTAAATTAAATAATTATATTTATTAATAAACGGTATCTCAGAATGGAATCCAAAGAAATACTTCTTCATTCATATGTCATACATGAGGGTGTCCAGACACCGTGGGAATCAGATGAACAATTGGGTGACCAAAAAATTCCACCTCCTCCACTGGTCCAACTATGTTGGAGAATGAAATGCTTGTGTGTGAGATCATTCTGTATGTCATAGCAGTGGCCGCCTGTCCGCCATTATCATCATTAACCCCAACTTTAAATTAAATAATGATAATATTACAGTAACTTTCATGAAGATGTGTATAGATTTTCATACCTTGACACCTGCAAGCTTCGTCACTACTTTCGCACTTCATAGATTTTAAAGAACTTCTAAAAAAAGCCATAGCAAAGTTTTCCAGAATAGAGCATTATTGCAAAGAAAGAATCTATAACTGGAAAAAGTAAGAGGGGAAGAGAATGAGGTACATGGAGTCCTGGAGCAGGCCTTGTATTCACCAAAATTGCTGAACGCACTCACAGATTTGATGGAAGATGTTGCTTACCATAAAATTTCCTATCTTCTGGTTTTGATTTTGAGATTCCCTCAGCCTGGGCCTCTTCAAGTTAAATAGGGAATTACAAGATTCAGAAGGCGCTGGACTCTGCATCCTCCGATCTAATGCACAGAAAATGAATCTGCCAGAGGGGAAGAGAATGAGGTACATGGAGTCCTGGAGCAGGCCTTGTATTCACCAAAATTGCTGAACGCACTCGCAGATTCGATGGAAGATGTTGCTTACCATCAAATTTCCTGTCTTCTGGTTTTGATTTTGAGATTCCCTCGGCCTGGGTCTCTTCAAGTTAAATAGGGAATTACAAGATTCAGAAGGCGCTGGACTCTGCATCCTTCGATCTAACGCACAGAAAATGAATCTGCCAGAGCGGCCTGGAGGGATCCAGGGGAGGGGCTGTCGCCAAATTAGCTACATATTTCTTCACAAAATCCAGACTGCAATTGTCCGCCTTCGTAACCAATTTGTAACTATTTCCAATGAATTTGTAACTGTTTTGATCAGATGGTTCAAGTTTTTGTAATCGTCTAACATCTAATCGTATGGCGTCCAAGGATGACAGGTAGGCAAAAAGGGGAATGGATTTCAGAGGGGAACGCCTTATGGCATAATTATTTATATCCAATTGAATTTCTTCCCTGCTATTCATTCGAAAATTCAATTTACCGTGGAGTTATTTTTACCAAAAAAATTCAATTTACCAAAAATTTCATGGAGTTAAACTGGGAATGTTTTTGGTAATTTGGTAAATATCAGATATGTATGAGCTCAATTAAATATAGTTTAACTATTTTTTTTGTAGTAATATTATTATTTACACTACACTCACCCATCTAACACTTACACATATAACATATCACATCTAATGTTCACCCATTTAACGCTCTCATATCTAATGCTCACACTCACTCATTTAATGCTCTCACATTTACCCTAAACTGGGTTGTAAAGTGCCTCTTGGCACAACAAAGTACATTAAAATATTTAGTAATCTCATATTTCTTAGGATTATAAATTTCTAATATAAATTATATTGAAATTACACTTTTAATTTTAACATAAATCTTATTTTATAATATTTTAATAAGTATTGATAATATATTAGTCTAATCCATCTTAACTCCAAATTTATTAAGCATCATGAGGGATCAAATCTCTTGAGGTGTAAACCTTTTTTAAGTGCAAATTTTGAGGAAAATTTTGCACCTCAAAAGATTTGATCCTTTGTTCTTAATAGATTCGGATTTAAGATGGATATAGGCTGGTTTCATTCATGCACAACCACACAAACTTTGTCTAACATATAATTAATCTAATCATTTTAAATATGTTAAATATGTATAAGATTAATCTAATGCATTTTTTTTCTTCTACATCCTACGCACATTATGACTGTATTTATATTAGACACCTAAATTTCAGTGTATGACTCCTCACACAAATGACATATTTGAACTTGATCTAATAGACAAATCTTGTCATGAAATTTTTATGTGCAATATTCATCTCAATAAAAGTTATAGGTTAAACTTGGGCATAAATATATTTTAAACATCTTTTTTAATAGGATTTTCTTTTACATCTTTTCTTATGCCTCAATTGGTTGAATATTGTTTTTTTGTCGATATTCTCTTCGTTATTTTTTTTTCTTTTTTTTGCTTTATTTGTCATGCTATTCAATTGTCGCCTTGTTTTATTTATTTATTCTTCATTGTGCATTTTCTTGTATTCTTTACTGTTGACACTATTTAGTTGTCATATGTTGTGCCCTTCTTTGTTCATATGCTATTTGATATTCTTTTTTATATGTTTTTTTTCATCTAATTTTTTCCTTCATCAATTTTTTTTATTGCTCAAATATCATTTTTTTGACTGTCTTTGTTAATCCACTCTTTGTTTATCCCTTTGTTGTTGATACTCTTCAATAACTGTCATTTCTTATGTCTTTCTTTGTCAAGTTGCTATTTGTTTTTCATTTCTATTTAAGATGGGTATACATTGATGATTAAGATGGATTTTGGTTCTTTATCGTTCATTTCTATCTAATATGGATCTAGGTTGATTATTAATGTAACATGTTAGCACCTAAATCTGCCTTAGGCTGAAGGAAGGCAAAAATTAGGGTAACCACAAACCACACTCAGTCTGGTAGCTAGCCCTACCAGAACAGGAGAGGGCTCTCTCCGAGTCACGCTCAGTGAATAGATAAGCAAAAACAGTCTGAGATGACTTACAGTGAAATATTGATCTTAGGCTAGTAAGTGAATAGGGATACAGGAAACCATTTTCATGAATGACCGAGCTTCTAGGATGGTATGGGACCAACGGTCAACAAAGAATAGAGAATTTAATACAAAGACACAGATTATTCCGTGAGGCAAGGCAGGCGGAAAATGTAGCAATTTAGTTTGAGGTAATGCGGAATGAATAGATTGCTGAAGAAAGTGAAAAGGGCATAGTTACATGAATCCTTTTCAACAGAAGAAAAACATTGAACATGAAATTTTCCCACAGGCAGAGCAATAAAATTGAATTCTACCTAATCTCACTCAGAAAATTTCACTGGAAATGAACATGAATTGAATTATGAAACATAACGAAATACATATGAAAACATAAGAGACACATTTGCTACACTCACAACCACAAGAATCTCATGAAACAGAGCCGCTGCCTTTCATTAATTCTCTGTCAAAAATACACAGTGAAGAAACATAGTTTCTTTCCCACAGTCTCCCAGAAGTTACAAACCAACCAACCCTTTGCAAATAGCTTGCATACAATATATAGAATGTGTAAGGAAGAGATAGAACGCCCAAGGGTTGGGGAGTTACTCGAATCATTACAAAATGGAGATGAAGAGCCAACCATCAGCTACAAGTGCAGCGCTACAAACATGACATTTGGCTTGGGTGACCGTTTGCATTATTTCGCCACTTGGATAGAAGCCAATCTGGTGAAAAATACTTTAAATGACGCCTTTGGTGCCAAAAAACTGAAGTGTAGATGAGCGGGCCCACTTGGAAGCAAATTCTGTGCGTCGCGCCATTTTCTATGTGCGTCGCGCTACTTCGGGGCCTGTTTTGGGGCACTTGTAGGTGTCCAAAATATGCCCAAGTGGGCTTGTTGGAAAGCCTGTCCTGTCTACTTTCTAACCCCACTATAAATTTTGAATTTTGTGCTCAGTTTCCTCTCTAATTCTCCATTCTGCCAAGACTGCTTCCTGTGTGTCAAAAAAGGGGCAGAGAGGCCATTTTTGGGTGTTTTTTGACCTTTTGGAGACTCATATCTTGTCAAAATTTCTTGTCCGGGCACCAATAGTTGTGATTTTTCTTGCTGAATCCAAAAATTCAAACCATTCCTCATTTGGAGTTCTAGATTTTTAGCGCCGCGCCAGTGCGCGGCGCACAGGGAAGTGGTGCGGTGGACTAGGCTTGAGGCGTGGCGCATATAGCCTGTGCGTAGTGGTTTTTGAAGGAGACGTTTGGAGGCCTTCTCGGTGTCCCAATTGGGCACAAGATAGCGTGTTGGAAAGGTATTCGAGTCTACTTTCCAACCCAACTGGAATTTTTTAATTTGGAGTTTATTTGCCATGTCAACAATCAAATCTCCCAAGACTAGTCAAAATGTGCCAAATGAGGTTGCCTAAAGGCAAGGTGCTGTTGCAGTCAACTTTTGAATGCCTTCCTCAACCACAAATTGAGCTCATGGTAGCTCATTGGAAAGATAATTGTGTCTAGTTACCATTTGACTCATCAAGCAAGTCATTTGGAAAACTGAGCTAGGAGGAAGTTTGATTTTCCCAAGGTCACTTTAGAGGTGCATCAATTCTCCTGAGGAAACTATATTTTTGACATTTCTCCAAAACCATGACACCTGTGTAAAAAGTGAAGGAGTTTTTTCTTCCTTGGAATGTTGTGGACAAAAATATCTCTCAGTTTTCCCAAATTCATCTTTTATTGCTCAGACACCTCATTTGAGTGAAACCTATCCCAATGTGTGGAACAAGGGATTTGTCGAAATGAAGCGAAATGAAGGGGATAGGGAGTTTCTAAATTCTTGAGGAAATTTTGGGAAGTAGGGAGGGACGTTAGGAAGTAAGAGAAAGTGTAATATCAGATATTGAGTGAGGGGAAGGGGTCCAAAAAGGCAAACACAGGTCCAACCTAGAAAATTGCCAGGTTGTAGCAAGAAACTAGGGTTTGTGCGAAAATGAGGAAGTTGGGGGATCTCAGTGATGGGAAGTGTTTGATAAGGTACTTTAAGGATAGGGGAAGGTGTATGAACATTAGGATACAAGTTTTTCCGATGATTTGACCATCCAAGAGAAATTAGCTTCAAAACCCTAGGAGAGGGAAATGAACCTTGCCTAGGCGCAACTGAAGCATGAACAAGGTGTAAAATGACCCAGTGGAACTTGACATGATGATGAAAACCCTTTGAATGATGGTACACTCAATTGAATGGTGACATGGAACATCATTTGGACAACTTTGACAAGGGTAAAATCAAACCCTAGACCTAATGCCTAGTGACCAAATTTTGCTTGAAGACTCACTGAAATGACAAAATTTGACCTTGACACCTTAAAATCACTTTGTAAGAGCATGTTTGATCACTGGAGGAAGGCTGCAAAGACTGACACTAACATTGGCTCCAATAGGGATGGCAACTCCAGCTCCTTGGAGGTGCCAAGAACTGCAGATCTTTGGGTGAGCAGACAGTGCCTTCGTCCATTGGGCTATGGAGTCAAAACACGGAAACTGACATTATGCAGACGAACTTTGACTGAAGACTCAAACTGAAAACCATAATAAAACCAGACATGACTAAATCCTAACCAACAAACTGAAAGATGCTCATATTTGAGCTTATTCAACAACCTACCCTAATTACTCTTTCCACCACTTGGTCAAGTGAGATGGAACAACCAATGCAACTAGGTAAGCATTATGGAAGATATTTGATTTCTTCCCAAATGCTTTATGATGCGTAGGAAAAGGGAAGAATCGAAAGACAACTCCCATGGAAACTTGGAATCAAGTTCACTGCTGACAAACTTGCAAAGCATGAATTGGCTGGATGACTTCAAGAATACTGCAAAAGGATCTTCATAAGCATCACCATTGATTTCCATTAACACATTACTACTCTGGTCCAAGTAATCTTCACAGTTGGATATTAAACTTTTCCTCACATCTGCAATGTCTTTCTTTGATGATTTCAGCAAGTGGTCAAAAGGATCCTGAATTTCGTGAAGAACCAAACTCTGTTGTTGATTCCAAACAGAACCAAAGCCTCCTTTATCAATCTCCTCATATGACTGCAAACTTTGGTATGGGATATGAAATGAATAATCTGTTAAACAAGACAATGAAGGTGACCCTTGAAACAGATGATTATCAAAATTCTCTTTTGTCTCCTGGTTGGTTGATGGAGAAGAAGTTTTACAACAAATAAAATCTAACACATGAGCAAAAGGATCATCAAAAACTTGAGGAGACTGCTGTGATGTATCTATTGAAACTGTATGACATCCTATTGGTTGTTCATCCTTTTCTTTAGAGATATTACGAAGATTATGCCTTATAAATTGAAATGCTTCGTAACACAAGGGTACAGAATCCTCTTGCATCATTAAATCATGTATTTCGGCTGCCTCACCTTCATCTGTAATCTGACCTTGAATTGTGTTTGGTGGCTGTGAATCTGGTTCTGTATCCAAAATTATTTCATCAATCATTTCAGGGGAAGATTTCTTATTAATGACCTGCTAAAAAATTTCACCATCTGTCTCACCTTCAATATTAAAACTGAAAGATTGTTGATTTCCTACAAGCTTTTCATTTGAAGATTTACTATGCAATTTACCCCGCAAAAACTGAAATGATTCAAAACCGAGAGGTAAGGAATCTTCTTGTATCGTTTGATCATATAAGCCAGCTTCTATGTCTTCATGTGCAACCTGACTATTAATGGAATTTAGGGGCTGGAACTCTGAATATAAGAAGTCTGGAACAAAGTTTTCATCGCCCTCAAGAGGATCCAAATCAAGATTTTTTGATAGCTGATGTCTGATTGCATGGAAATTATCTTTGATGAACTGACATGAATCAAAGCACAAAGGAAAAGATCCTTCACTTACTTCAAAATCTGCTGCACTTTCCTCATCGTTTCCATAGCTGATATGCCTCGGTTGATCATTGTACTCGAGCTACTGTAAGCGAACTTCCTCATCCCATAAACTAGCTGCTGATTTGTCTGCAAGATTAGCTTCTGTTTGGAGAGCATAATCATCATCATCATACTGATCAAACTGAGGCAAATCGTCAGTATAAAACACGTCATCAAGCATACATGTCATATCAACAGGTCTTTCTTCTCCAATATGATCTACAAAACAATCCTTATGACTACTGAGATAAGAAACAAAATGTTTTGGATCAGCCACTTGTTCATGAACGTCATTTTCATCTTTTGCAGTCATTTTCCTCACCATCTCTTCTACTGCACTCACCAAAATGTCAAGATTTTCCTCTAAAGGTGTAGTTTTCTCTAGATCCACATTTTTCATCTCTTCTTCTTTCAACCTTGCCCTATTGATCAACAAATGAGCCTCTACATTTACTGCATTGTTTTGCATCTCTTCAAGTGTTGCGACATTCTTTTCTCTCAGCTGAAACTCCATTTCCAGATCAAAGGCACCCGGGTAGTGCAAGAGAGAAGATCCAGGAGTGGGTCTTATATCAACTGGCATTGAATAATAAACTTGATTAAATCTGGCTGAAAACTGTTGTACTGTCTCCCCTGGTAGTCCTTTCAGCTGATTATACTCTTCTATGATAAGGAAAAGGTTCTGTTCGATCCTCCACCTGTCAAGAAAAACTTTGATGAACTGCTGTAAATCTATGATGCTTGCATCAGGCAAGGCTTTGAACCAACTCTTGACTTTGCCTTGCAAAGAAAGAGCAAAAAGCCTTATACTAACATCTTCTTCATCAATTTCAAAAAGGTCTAGAAAAGTCTCAACATTCTGCACATGTTGCTCAACATTGACATTCTTACATTCACCGTCAAATCTTGGCAAGTATAGATCATAATTTTTGGGGAAATCATGAAGATCAGAAGGTAAAACAAGAGGTTTATACCTATCTGGGATTATAACAACTGTAGGGATATGTACAAGAGCTATGGGATCAGTTTTGTTTTCTTTAGGCTCATCACTTTGCAGAGAATCATCATAAGATGTAGGAAAAGTAAGGAGGCCAGGATCAAAGGGCAGCTCACTATGTACACTTTTTGAATAGGTCGAGTGAAGATTTTGATCACCTTTATCATACAACAAGTTCTGAAAAACTTTTAGGGCAACTTCAAGAACAACGAAGAAGTAATTTACAAGAAAGCAGAGTAGAACCTAAATACCATTCCACTTTGGATACCCAAACTTTGTGTAAGATCCTTCCATTTTCGCAGAAAAAGAGTCAGTCCTCTAGTGGAGTCACCATGAAGCACCGATTGCTGGGTTCTTCAGTGAATGGAGTCGCCAGGTGAATGATTTCAGCCGTCTTTTGTCTGATCGTTGTCCACCATCAACCATCATATCTGAACTTGAGATATGTCCTGGGGCAAGACAATCTACAAGCAAACCATTTTGTGTCCCTAGCGGAGTCGCCACTATGTTAGCACCTAAATCTGCCTTAGGCTGAAGGAAGGCAAAAATTAGGGTAACCACAAACCACGCTCAGTCTGGTAGCTAGCCCTACCAGAACAGGAGAGGGCTCTCTCCGAGTCACGCTCAGTGAATAGATAAGCAAAAACGGTCTGAGATGACTTACAGTGAAATATTGATCTTAGGCTAGTAAGTGAATAGGGATACAAGAAACCATTTTCATGAATGACCGAGCTTCTGGGATGGTATGGGACCAACGGTCAGCAAAGAACAGAGAATTTAATACAAAGGCACAGATTATTCCGTGAGGCAAGGTAGGCGGAAAATGTAGCAATTTAGTTTTAGGTAACACAGAATGAATAGATTTATGAAGAAAGTGAAAATGGCATAGTTACATGAATCCTTTTCAATAGAAGAAAAACATTGAACATGAAATTTTCCCACAGGCAGAGCAATAAAATTGAATTCTACCTAATCTCACTCAGAAAATTTCACTAGAAATGAACATGAATTGAATTATGAAACATAACGAAATACATATGAAAACATAAGAGACACATTTGCTACACTCACAACCACAAGAATCTCATGAAACAGAGCCGCTGCCTTTCATTAATTCTCTGTAAAAAATACACAGTGAAGAAACAGAGTTTCTTTCCCATAGTCTCCCAGAAGTTACAAACCAACCAACCCTTTGCAAATAGCTTGCATACAATATATAGAATGTGTAAGGAAGATATAGAACGCCCAAGGGTTGGGGAGTTACTCGAATCATTACAAAAT
Source organism: Pinus tabuliformis (assembly GCA_031772625.1). NCBI lineage: Eukaryota > Viridiplantae > Streptophyta > Pinopsida > Pinales > Pinaceae > Pinus > Pinus tabuliformis. The sequence goes on along the minus strand of CM062820.1, from coordinate 1,471,917,690 downwards.
GGAGATGAAGAGCCAACCATCAGCTACAAATGCAGCGCTACAAACATGACATTTGGCTTGGGTGATATTTTACCTTCCTTCGCCACTTGGATAGAAGCCAATATGGAGAAAAAATAATTTAAATTCTGCCTTTGGTGCCAAAAAACTGAAGTGTAGATGAGCGGACCCACTTGGAGAAGTCGCGAAATGGAAGCAAATTTGGAAATTTTTCCTCTGTGCGCCGCGCCATTTTCTTTGTGCATCACGCTACTTCGGGGCCTGTTTTGGGGCACTTTCAGGTGTCCAAAATGTGCCCAAGTGGGCTTTCTGGAAAGCTTGTCCTGTCTACTTTCTAAACCCACTATAATTTTTGAATTTGGTGCTCATTTTCCTCTCCAAATCTCCATTCTCCCAATACTCCTTCCTGTGTGTCAAAAAAGGGGCAGAGAGGCCATTTTGGGTGTTTTTTGACCTTTTGGAGACTCATATCTTGTCAAAATTTCTTGTCCGGGCACTATTAGTCATGATTTTTCATGATGAATCCAAAAATTCAAGCCATTCCTCATTTGGAGCTCTATAATTTTAGCGTCGCGCCATAGGGAGAAAAACCCCGTGTTTTGCCCAAAAATTTGTCATGTGACCCAAAATGCCCCAAAAATGCTCCAAATTTCTTGTCCGGGAACCAGTAGTCATGATTTTTCATGTTGAATCCAAAAACTCAAACCATTCCTCATTTGGAGTTCTAGATTTTTAGCGCCGTGCCAGTGCGCAGCGCACAGGGAAGTGGCGCGGCGCACTGGGCTTGAGGCGTAGCGCATATAGCCTATGCGTAGTGGTTTTTGCAGGAGACTTTTGGAGGCCTTCCTGGTGTCCAAATTGGTCGCAGGATAGCTTGTTGGAAAGGCCTTTGAGTCTAATTTCTAACCCAACTAGAATTTTCTAATTTCAAGTTCATTTTCCCTGTAAAAAATCAAATCTCCCAAGACTGGTCAAAATGTGCCAAATGAGGCTGCCTAAAGGCAGGGTGCTATTACAGTCAACTTTGGAATGCCTTCCTCAACTCCAAATTGAGCTCATGGTAGCTCATTAGAAATCTTGTTGTGTCTAGTTATCATTTATCTAGTAAGTCATTTAGCCAACTGAGCTAGGAGAAAATTTGATTTTCCAAAGGTCACTTTAGAGGTGCATCAATTCTCCCGAGGCAATTATATTTTTGACATTTCTCCAAAACCATGACACAGTGAAGGAGGTTTTTCTTCCTTGGCATGTTGTGGACAAAAAATACTCTCAGTTTTACCAAATTCATCTTTTATTGCTCAGACACCTCATTTGAGTGAAACCCATCCTAATGTGTGGAACAAGGGATTTGTCGAAATGAAGCGAAATGAAGGGGATAGGGAGTTTCTAAATTCTTGAGGAAATTTTGGGAAGTAGGGAGGGATGTTAGGAAGTAGGGGAAAGTGTAATCTCAGAGAGTGAGTGAGGGGAAGGGGTCCAAAAAGGCAAAACATAGGTTCAACCTAGATTTGCCAGGTTGTAGCAAGAAACTAGGGTTTGTGCGAAAATGAGGAATTTGGGGGATCTTAGTGATGGGAAGTGTTTGATAAGGTACTTTAAGGATAGGGGAAGGTGTATGAACATCAGGATACAAGTTTTGTTGATGATTTGACCATCTAAGAGAAATTAGCTTCAAAACCCTAGGAGAGGGAAATGAACCTTGCCTAGGCGCAACTGAAGCATGAACAAGGTGTAAAATGACCAAGTGGAACTTGACATGATGATGAAAACCCTTTGAATGATGGTACACTCAGTTGAATGGTGACATGGAACGTTATTTGGACAACTTTGACAAGGGTAAAATCAAACCCTAGACCTAATGCCTAGTGACCAAATTTTGCTTGAAGACTCACTGAAATGACAAAATTTGACCTTGACACCTTAAAATCACTTTGTAAGAGCATGTTTGATCACTGGAGGAAGGCTGCAAAGACTGACACTAACATAACACATAAATAAATGGTCGGCATCAATAATTACTTTATACATACATTGAAATCAATGCACACTATTAATTTAATTACTTTGAAAATAATGAACATCATAGGTCTATTTATATAAGATCACAAATTAATATCTACATTGAAATCAATGCATCCTTATTTATCATTTATTATGCCTTTCTTTATCGACTTTCTCTTTGGTGTTCATTTCTATTTAAGGTGGATCTAGACTAATGATTAAGATGGATCTAGGCTCTTTGTTGTTACTTGATATTTATTATGGATCTAGGCAGATGAATACTGTAACATAGAAATCAATGCATATCATTAATAATTATTTTATGTGTATACTAAAACCAATGCACAATATTAATCTAATTACTTCGAAATCAATGCACATCATTCATCTAGTTACATCATATTAGAAATTAACATCTACACTAAATTCAATGCATTTAGTGAAAATAACCAAATAATATTAGGCATCAACATTTGCACTGAAATCAATGCATTAAATATAATCAGTCAAATAGTATTACGAATCAACATCTACATTGAGATCAATGCATTAAGTGCAATTAATCAAATAAGATTATTTTTTTGTAAAGCTTGGCAGGGCCATCCATTTTCTATTATATATATAAGGCAAATTTACACCACACAATTTTACCAGGTTCCCTCAACTCACCCCGAGGGGAAACCGAATCTATTGGCCATCGATCATCATTATACGCCATCCAAAAACAAAATTACTTCAGTCTTTCTAGCAAGGCTAGGTAAGTCTCAGTCTCATGTCCATATACTATATAACAATAAAAACTGACATAAACAAAAAGAATTTTAAAAGCTACTCGCATAAACAAAAACTAAGCATAATGAAGCTAATCTTTCTTGACATTCTACTCCTCGGAGTCTGAGGCTACAGGGGTAGGATCTTCAGCAGTTGCCTCTGGCATTCCATACAGCTCCACAATGCAGGGGATGTGACAGTCAATACAATCCATCCTGATGTCCTATTTGTGCAGCTGAAATAGGATTTTCTCCATGTCTTTTTTATAACTAGGTAGGCCTTGCAGTGTGATTGCCATCCCCACAGAAATTTGTTCCATCGCTTTACCATGCAAACTTTTCATCAAGAAGTACAAGTACAGGGTGTGTTTGAATTGCGTAATTATTCCTCGTGTATTACCTGGGTCAGGAACCATCGACCTCCAGTATTCTATCTCCTCGTCTGGTTCCCTTTCCTGTTTTATCTCAGCTTCCCAGTTGTCAATCAGCTTATGGATACCTTCATCTGTTTCATCCCTGTAAGTTGCAGCTGCCTCTACTATGAGGTGCTCAGAAGGTTTGCGGCCCCTACAACGTTCCGCCATGCTCGGTCTCTTGGCTGCCCGGGAGGTCGAGCCCCTACTGCCACGACCACGTCCTCTTTTTGTTGGAGCCATGCCCTATTCCTTGATGCCCTGTAGACAGTCAAACACCATTAGATTCATCATTCCATTCGTATCATCCCAATGCAACTGCTCATGCCTTGCTTCTCTACCCTGTTTGGCTTGCGGCGGGTTAAGGTTTCCTTGTGCCCTCAAGTGGCCAGGGGAATTGGGTTTCAAGCGAAACTCCCCAAGCATGTCATCGTGCCCCTCCCCCTTGCTATGGTTCAATTGTTTATCTTCCCCCTGAAGCTGGAGCTAGGCCTTCAAGCCCGTTTGGAGCCTAGCTTTGCAATTGTTGTCATGCCCGCATGCCACTCCCTCAGCCAACAATTTCCTACCAAGGTTGTGCTTGCCCCTTTGTCCCTTATGCCGCTCGGGGTCCCTAACAGTGCCCTTGATACCATGCATATGCAAATGCTATGGTTTGATCATCGAATTACCAACATTGCTAATGTCCCGACCCCCTACACATAGCTCTTTCTTACTTTCTCAGCCACACTCAACCCCCAAGACATGACATGCCTGTTATCCCCGATATGCCTGGTCTGAGCAAACAGGTAGGGACCTGTATCTCGGCTCGACCCATTGTTATCCATGTCATGGCCAAGACTTTGGCTTAAGAGTAGTATAAATAAAATGCAGAGCCGATTCATGACCCTCCATTTCCTCCTCTTGTTTCTCCCTGACAGTGCAAAGCCCCATTGGGACGACCTCTTGCCTCTCCCTTCCCCCCAGCGTAACCCCCACCAGCGCATGTAATTGCCGCAGGACCCCAACTAGAGCATATAAATTATACAGGAGCGAGACCGGACTACATACCAGAAAGTCATCGCTAATCTGCAGATGAGGTTCCTCCGACTCTCTTCCACTCTGAACTGTCTTCCTTCTCTAATGTGAATTCCTCTTGCCCGTCACATCGAATGCCAATCCCATCTCTGCCACCCTTCCTTATTCCTCCCTCTACCACCTTTCCAGCCCACTGCCCATGCATTCATGGCTAAGGACACTGCACCCCTTGCCTTGAGCATGTGGGGGACGACGGTAATTAACGTCCTGGTACTAACCATGTCACCTCAAGGCCTATCACCTATGACACCCTCTCGCATCTCGATAGATAGAATCAAATACGATTATAAATCAACATCTACATTGAAATTAATGTATCTATTTCAGTGTCCATGAGGTCTTGGATAAACAACGATCGGGTGCTTTGTTAAGGCACTCCTTGATGTGAAATCACGGGTTCAATTCCTTGGCCTGATTGGGGTGATATATTAGACATGATGAAGATGTAGTCTTGCCAAGCTTACAAAAAAAAATGTATCTATTTCACTGAAAAAGAGTAAAATACTAATGTCAAAATAATTTAAACTCGAGTTAGTACCTTACATATGTCTTTACCCCTTTCATTTAGTGAAATTTCAACAATTTTTAGTATCTTGCTTTTTTATCTTATTTTTAGGAATTCTTTGATGGAATTGCTAAAAACACCTACCAAAAGGAGGAACATGTTTCCAAATCATCATAAACAATTCACATTTCTTCTGTTTTTGTGGAAACATAGGCACAACCACCAACAATTATGCAGAATATTCATTTTGAGCATCTTTTTTCAGAGTCACAAAAGATCTAAACCTCTCCACCATTCATACCTATGGAGACTTCAAAGTTGTTATATCTTGGATGAATGACACATATTGACTGAGGAATTACATATTATTTCTTGTATATCCAAGAATTATTACAAACCTTATACACTTCACTCTTATCACATTTGATCACATTTGTAGGGACATGAATTAATATCAATGAATTCTTGAAGAATGGACTGGTAATGAATGAGGGTAGTGTAAAGCTCGTCAAATAAAAGGATGGCCACATCATAAAACATCTTCTCAACCTTTGGAAATAATTAAATGTAGATATCTCAAGAATTTTAACTTCTCTTTTGCTATGAGAACTCAATTGCGAAGTATTTTGTTTTCCTCATTCCAGAGTCAGGATGTATGTGAACAACTTATAAATCAAAATATATATTTCAGATGCACACACATGAGACATTTCAGGATTCTACCTTTTGTTTACATTTTATGATTGTTCAGTTGTCTCCACTAAAATCATATTGGAAATGTATAAAAACAAGAAGGAACTACAAAAAAGTATCATAAGATGAGGATAAGATCCATTTTTGTATAAAAATGAATAGTTGATGCCATTTGGATATCCCTTTTGTGATAGAATAACCTCTGGAATGTTTTTTCCTTTGGAAAAATGTGGGCAGATCAACCCCAAAGGGAGTCTTTTAAAGCCTGTTGGCTAGACTAGAGGAGCCTAACCCCAAGGGCATCGAGGAGAATTGACCCCGTGACCTCCCGATCGGCGAGGTACTTAACAACGGGGACTCGACTAGTTGAGCTAACCCTTTGGGCTGATAACCTCTGGAATGCTATAAGCATATACATATGTAAATTATTTTATATAGATAATATAAATGTTTTTTGTATTATAATATTATATTGTATTAAATCTCTCTAGCCTAATGCATTAATATATATTATAATATATTAAATGTAATATTATATTAAAGTTAATATTATATTAATCCAGAATTATTAAATCTAATATTATATTAAAGTTAATAATAATAATATAACTATATGTTAATTGGGTTGAGAGGAACATTCTACATCTTAGGATGAGGGCAGCTTGTGATTTCATCTGCGTCTGTGCTTGACATGGAGCTGACATGTGTTCCCTTTAAAATAAAAATAAAGTATTCTCTATATTAAAATACAAAGTCAACTATAATAAAAACTAATAATGAATATACATGTTTGGTTATTTTTAATTATCTCATTATGCTCACTCGATTAGTTGATATTACAACCCAATATGAAGGAGATGTAAAATTCATTCACTATCACTCTCAATCATAAATAAATTATTTTAATATTCATATAAATTATTTTAATATTCATATTCAAATTTAGATGAAGGTACAATTAAAAAAAAAAAAAAAAACTTATATTTTCTCTTTTGAGGGTTAACAATATATAAATTTTCTATTTTCCAAAAAATTTCAATACAAAACTTAAATAAATTATTTGAATATCAATGTTAACTAATTTGTTTTAATATCAATTTCTTATGTGTGTGTTAACCATAATAAAATATTTCAATCAACAAAGGGAAGAATCAGACAAAGTTAAAATGTTCAATTATTTCCTAATAAAAATAATAAAAGAGAGGTGTAACTCGTTCAAATTTTTAATATAAAATTAATATATGGCATTTAAAATATTATTATTAATAATAAAATTTAATGTAGATTATAAATAAATTATTAATATTAATATGTATTTAAAAAGCCATAGGCTATCTGTTAGACTTTTTGGAAGGTTTTTTGGCACATTTTCTAGTCAAATTTGCTTAGAATCTGGAAGGGATCTATTGGAATCACAAGTATGAGTTGTGAACTCTCCACAATCCAAGTGCCATCGGGGTTCTCAGTTTGTTGAATTCATATATGCAGTCAAATACACAATTTAAACAACACAAATCCATATTTGACAAAACAAAATCATTGGATTCAAGGAAAAATCTCCAAAAAGTCTAATAGTTAAACAATGCCATTTAAAAATATATTAATTAAAAAAAAAAACTTTTATTATATACAATGTGCTTCATAAATAAAATATTTTGCTACCCATGTTAAGTAAAAGATGTGAATGTCAACTATGTATATATTATATATAGTTAAAAAGAACACTATGTATTTATTATATAAAGCAATTGAAGAAAAAAGAGCCTTATGGTTAAAACATTTCAAATAATATCACTATTTTACATTTTAGCTATTTTTCAAGTAATTTCTTGGTTATTTTTGTCTAAAATCTAGCAAGATTTGTTGAAATTGCAAGTTTAAGCTATGTAGATTACGCAATCCAAGTGTGCAAGGGAATTTCAAGGCACTAAATAAATTTATGCATTCAAAAACGTAATTTAAACAATGATAAATATCACATTAGCTCTCTCTCTCTCACACACACACACAGATATAGGGATAAAATCTTTTGATCTGCAAACCAATGTTATACTGCAAAACTTGAAAAAATGTTTGTCTCGAGAGGTTTGATCAATGTCAGTTTTTGGTGCTCTCTCTCTCTCTCTCTCTCTCTCTTATACATATATAAGAGAGAGAGAGAGAGAGCGAGAGAGAGAGAGAGAGAGAGCACCAAAAACTGACATTGATCAAACCTCTCGAGACAAACATTTTTTCAAGTTTTGTAGTATAACATTGGTTTGCAGATCAAAAGATTTTATCCCTGCCAGCACATACTTGATTCATTGTTAAGACAATCTAAATTGGTATTAAACATTTAATATTAATATTAAACATTTGATAATAGTAATCAATAAAGTGGGTTTGATATATTAATTTTTTTATCTTATCTGTTCTTTTTGGGTAAATTTTAGTATGTATAGGGAAAATGTGTTTTTCATTTTATTTTAATATTTTTAAATGATTTAGAAGCACTACGATTGTGCATGTCTTCTACAGAAACCCTAAGCTTTAATTCATCCTACAATGGTGTCCCCAAAGGGGGCCACTCCCCCTCCTTCTCCTTCTCAGGATGAGGTGACCACCTTTAGCCTTCGAAGCTTTGATTGTTTCTTTAGAAAATCGCCCCAAACGCAAGGATGCACAATCTAAATTTGTTAAGGTGGTTGAAAATATACCCTTGGTAGCTCTCACCAATGGAGAGATCATAACAACTTTAGTTCTTTCACAACGAGCCCTAATTGGAAAGTTTACGAGGATGTGGTCATCTCCTCATTCAATGTAAACCTAGATCAATCAATCATGGAAGCTAAAAATTAAAGGGAACATTCACTTCCATGCCCGCAGTAATGGACTCTTTGCTTTTCTCTTTGAATTTAAGGAGGATAGGGATTTAATATTTAGAAATGGGCCATATTTCTTCAGATCCAGGGGTATCTACCTAAATCACTAATCTCCATATTTCAATCTAGATGAAGTATCTTGACTGGGATCCCTATATGGGTGAAACTCCCCTATCTTCCTCTTTCCATTTAGAGTTGTGATTTTCTTAGAGCAATAGGAAATGAGGTTGGGATGTATCTGGTATATCACTCTCCTCCCATATCTACCCAAGTAACAGAACAACTGGGGCAAACGTGTGATGGGAAGTTACTATGATATGATTCGACTCCCTATTTGTCATTTAAGGGAGTGGAACCAGCGGAACACATCACATAGACCTTCCACATCAGCAACATAACTCCCATGAGCCATGCCAACCACTCAACTAACCAACCCTTGAGACCAACTGAAGTTTTAGTGCATCAAACCCCTGGACACTCCCTTGATATGGATAAGGGTTCATCTGGGAGGCTCCAGAAGCTTCCACAACAAGGGAAAGGGAGCTTCCATGGAATTTTTTCCCTAGTTAAGTGCATGCGACTCTAGGATTTGTGCCACTTTTTCAGGCCCAAACCCTAGTTCACTTCTCAGAACTTAATGACACCTTCATAAATGAATTTACACAACATAACAATGATACATTTTCAAAAACATTGACAAGGACTAGATTGGACCCCTACAAGCCATGACAAGCATTTCGTCAAATATGTCACAAATATGAGATATATAGGTCATAACAACAGAGTTGAGCATAGGGGTCTCATACTTATCTAAGAATCACTAAGAACCATTGATGCCTCAACACATTAGCTGCAATTTCATCTATTAGGCCATAGATACATTGTTCATTCATTTACAAGTAAAATCATGATGAGAGCCATACATAGCCATTGTCATAATACATGTTCATAACCATCATAATAACAACAGAAATATCAAAGAAAAAAAACCATATAATCCACATATAAACCAGTACAATACTCATGAATTAACAAGGAGAAATATCCTCATATTAATGAATGCAATGATTAACCAGGTTTGGGACTTCCACAAACCACCCGACCATAGATTGGTTGAACCAAATATTTCTTTCATCCAATCACCCCTGTTCCATATTCCAAGCATGAATGTGGGATCTCATGGAATAATCCATCAAAACTGAAATAGGGCTTCCAAAGGCCAAACCACCTCAAACCATCAAACAGTGATTCCACCTCATAGTCAGACATCACAAACCATCACGAGATTGGTCTCTAGCCAAGCCTTCCAGGGCTCTAGAGCGTTTGTTCCAACCAAGGCTTCCAGGACTAGTAACTCAACCCATAGTTGTTGCTAGGCTCTAGAGCGTTTGTCCAACCAAGACTCCAAGACTAGTAACTCAACCCACCAAGGGCTCCGGAGCGTTTTTCCAACTAAGACTCCAAGACTAGTAACTCAAACCGCCAAGGGCTCCAGAGGGTTTTTCCAACCAAGGCTCCAAGACTAGTAACTCAACCCAAGTTGTTATAACACTCTAAAGCATTTGTCCAACCAAGGCACCATGAACTAGTACCTCAGTCCACAACTAAATGAACATGAGAACCAACTAGAAAAACAAAAGGAAATGAAACCCCAACACCATGGTTATCCAAGAAATGGAAAGGATAGGCAAATCCATTGTCAATCTAGGCAATCCTCCATGCCAATGACAAATCATAACCAAAAAACCACATGCATATTCCATGCATGCCAAAACTAGTGAGGAAAACATACATGCAACTCGGTAACATCAAGCATGGAGGAGGTCCATTGTGAAGTTCTCACATATTGCTTATCCTATTACGTCATTTCAAAGGAAAGGTAATAAATTTGAATGGATAGAGGAATGTGCATCTAGTTTTGAGCAGTTGAAGCAACTATTGACAAATTGATTTGATTGGAAAAATTAGTTTTGTTGTGCTAAATTCCTTTTCAGAATATATTAAAAGTGCTTAAGGATTCATGAGGTTAATTGCAAGTTTAAAACATGAGTTTTTGAGTGTTTTTATGTAATTTTTATTTGCAAATTATCATAAACAAAAGACTGAACACCAACATATAACATACATAAACATCACCATAAACAATATCACAACAAAACATGATGAAGGAGTTCACCCCTCCTAGGCTACATCTCCTTGGTCCAACTTCCAATGGCTTGGCCCTCTCTATTATGCTAAAAAATGTGAATGCATGTATTTACAATGCTCAGAAAGATTTGAAACGTATTCCAATGACTCTAGAATGCCCAAAAATGCCTGTGTAACCTCTTTCTGCTCCTGATTTGGTAAACAAATGAAGAAGTTAAGGCCTTTCCAAGTTGTTTGTTAATCACACTGCAAATTCCCCAAAATCTAGCACCATCCTACAAATTTTCCCCAAAACGTGCTAATGGAGCGACAATTTCACTGAATTTCAAGCGAAATTGTTGGATGCTTTAAATAGCTTCCTATGCCTTAATTCTGAAAAATTTGGGCCATATGGGGGCCACGTGCATGGGGCTAAGGCCAATGGCTCATCCCTGCCGGTCTAGCCCCCGCTCCCTCTCCATTGGTGGTTGCATGCATGTGATGCGTCTGAGGATTGGCCCTTCCCCGGAATGGAAAGTTCATTAAATTCAAGTATGTGTCACATCCATTATGGTTAAGACCTAATGTTGTAGCATATTGGTGGAGGCTTTGGACTTATGTTGTGAGGTCGCGAGTCTGACCCCCACTACTATTTTTTCCCAGACTTCGACCCAATATTTTGGTGGCCCCCAAGCTGCCATGTGGTGGCCTCTGGCTGGGCCATGTATAAGCCCATGGTTGGCCACCAACCACCCAACCACAAACGTCAAATTAAAATCAATAAGAAAATGTCACTTGTCACAACATGATTCGATGAGCCCGTTGACTAGTCAAAGTGCCACATAGACCTGCACAATTAGTGCCACGTTAGCAGTATAGACTGTTGACTAGGCTGTTAAGTTCTTACAAAAATTTGCCTATTTAGGAAAATGAATAGAAAATGATTCTAGGAGCATACGGTGTCCATTTCATGCGAAAAGAGTTGCGCCAAATTCAGGATGAAGAGCACTACATGTTCGTTCAGGTTCCACATCGATCCGAAAACTTTGAATTTTGATCTATTTTTTAAGCACATGATCATTCCTCCCCACTGGAAGCCTTTTGGACCCCAAAATATCACTTTCAGTTGTCCAACGAGTGAGGATACAGTTCCATCACCTTTCCAATCTCGATCCATTCATCACTGACTTGGAACTTGTGATATACCCGATGCTTGTTGTGCCTTGCTTTGTACTTGCCTTTTCTCTTTTCAAGCTGATCATGCACTATTTGATGTACCATTTGTAGAAATTTCAATGTAGATTAAAACTGGTTATGCAATGTACTAAACCAAAACACTTAGTCTACTTCTACAATCAAACTTGCGGAAGCTTAATAGATTTTGAGCAAGATCAACCATAACACATATAACAGAGAAGAAGATTCAATCTCACATGAAATAGAAGAATACTCTGGGGAAAGCCTCAGCTGAAAGCCCCGCTATCTGTATTATCATACAAGTGGAAATATCTCAGGATTACACAAAACTTTAGCTCTCAATATGTCCAACTCTCAGTACAATCCCTCACTGCTGCTCATAGATAGAATAGACAACACATATGCCTTCCTTCAGTCCTCCAAGCCTCCTATTTCTTTGTGCAGTTTCTCCTGGGTCCTCAAGCTGCAACCTATGTGATTCTCACCTCACACACAACATTGACCTCTGAAATAACTGCGCAATCCTGAAGGAGTTAATTCCTTATGCATAGATGAGTTTCTTTTATAGGAAAATTCCTCCAATTGATAGTACACTTTCCCTTCCTTTAATCTCAACTGGTTCTTTCTCTGAACTAACATGCATGAGTTATTTATGAGAGAATATTCAGTTATCTAGAGAACACTAGTTACATGCATGCATTAACTGGCTGAACTCACAATTAATTCTTCCAACTGTTTGGAACTAATTTAACCTAACTAAACTCAGTTAACTGAGCTAACTAATTACAGCTCAAATACAAGTCATCCTTATCTCCTTAATTAAGAGATAACTTCCTCAATCAAAGGGATAACTGTTGCATGTCTTCACAAAGACTTCATGTTGATTTTCTCCAACTAATTAACTCAAGATGAATTAATTAATTATTTTTCAAACATCTAGTGAGACTATTTTCGAATTTTAATTCAGGGACTAATTAAAATTGGAATATATCTTGAAATGCTATTTATAGCAATGTTATTTTTAGCATTTCTACTTTATCATATCTTGTTGCTATTTTCCACACTGGTACCTGGAATGCTATATATAGCAATGCTATTTATAGCATTTCTTGTTGCTATTTTCAACAGCATTTGTCGTCATTCAATGAACTCATTGGCTTTGTCCATGTTACCATCAATAGAAACATCCTTCTTACCAAGATGATACAACACATTATGATGCAAATGGTAAACAAATTCCTCTACTCGATTCCCTTGACTCAATCTTGAATGTACATCTTGAAAGTATGTATTTTGTTGAACATAACTTTCATGCAAAACAAAATGATGCTTGAGGAAAGTAGTTACACAAACAATAGGCCTAGAAAGTACATCAACAAACTTGTCACTTATACCTTTCTTATTCCTTTTGACCAAATGGAATAGTAGAAGAAAACCCGTCCAATGAAATTTTCATTTTTGCTGCAACTTAATCACTGCACCATTGAAATTTTTTTAATGAAATGAAATGGGCTTACCATGTTGCATAAGGACTGCGCCCATGGCATAGTCGCATACATCAACCTGAAACTCAAATGAATTTTTCAAGCCTAGAAGAGCAAGTATAAAGGCTGAACTGATCTTTTGTTTCAAAGCATCAAATGCCTCTTGTTGTTTGCCTCCCCATTGGAAGACCTTTTGCACAACTACCAAAGAATGCAAATGAGCTACAATAGAATAAAATTTAACAAAAATTTTCCTCCAACATTGGGTTGCTCCCAAAAAACCTCTTATCCAGATGACTATCTTGAGCTTTGACCAATCCGTATTGGCATCTATCTTAGAGAGGTCTAACTTCAGCTCACCTTCTCCAATATCATGGCCCAAGTACATAAAAGAAGTTTTATCCAACTCATACTTTGACATCTTTAATAAAAATGTTCTTGACATACGACATCAAGTATTTTTTTCTCACACATGACATGTTCATAATGAAATTTTCTGAAAATGAAAATGTCATCCAAGTAGACTATCATGTCTAGAAATGGCTTCAATACATCTTTCTTCATATGCATGAAAGTAGTAGGAGCATGGAAAATACCAAAAAGCATAACAAGCCATTCAAACAAACCTTGCTTGGTTTTGAATGTCGTCTTCCATATGTCTCCTTCAACAACTCTACTTTGATGATAGCCACTCCTTGAGTCCCATTTAATGAAATGCTTTCCATTCTTCTTGGGCACCAAAACAATAGGTGCACCACATGGTGAAGGAGATGGTCAAATGATCCTTTTGTTCAACAACCCTTGGATTTGCTTTGTTATTTCTGCACTTTCCCTTCTTGACATCCGATGCATGTCAATGTTAGGAAGAAGACACTTTTGTTGCAATGGTATTTCATGTTGGATTCTCCTCTTGGGAGGAAATCCCTTTGCTTTCTAAAACACCTCATCATCATGGTTAACTACATCAACCAAATCAGTTTTCAATTTTTAATTACAACCATCAAACACTTCATAATTAACATCAACATTGGGTTTGATCATAAGAAGCATTAAATTCTTGCTTGAATTCACTAGTCTTTTAATTTTCCCTACATTAACTAATGAAAAATTTAATTTCTTGCGATGAGCTCACACAATATACTCCACACCATCTTTGAATAAGTGGTACTTGTTTTTTTTTTTTTTTTTTTCACGTAGAAAAAAGTCGTAATTTCCATTAGTCAATAGAAAGTTACATTCTGTAGATGTAATAACATATGCCAAGTGAGGCCATCTTCCTCTCTGATCAGTATCATAGTTTATACATAGTGTAGCCACCATGTATATTCAGCCATGTATATTCAGCACTAAAATGAAAAACCAAAAAAATATACTTGTCTTTTTCCTCCACGCAGGGAGATCCAAGTTCTGTAAATACCATTTATAATTCCTGTCATTTACTGTTTTAAGCTCCGCGCATGTACAGCAGAGCAATAAAACCCAAAAATACTTGTAAATGTTTCGGCCTGTGTCGACCGTGAGTAACCAAGTCTGTAAATATGCCATATTTAAATATATAAAACCGTGTTGCAGCAAAAACTATGGTGGTCATGAGTACCGTATAAGAGAAAACCAAAAAAACTGAATATGTGGGATGGTGCCATTCTACTGTAGATTTTCTCTTTGAGCTCGTAGGTCTATAAAAGGCCTATGATAATGGCGGTAGATGGTCCCATCCATTTCTTCCTCAACTAGCCATTCTTCCTCTTGCCTTTGCGCTGCTTGCTTGGACAGTTGGTCTGCCCTTGAGTTGCGCTCCCTGTATATGTGTTTACAATCAAATTTTTCAAAAACAGCTGTTAGCCTGTGAGTTTCCTCCAGAAGATGACTCAAAGAAAAAACATTGCAATTAGATTTTCTGTTGAGCCAATTACAGACTATTTGAGAATCTCCAAATAATTGTAATTTTGTGCATTGTTTTTCAAGTGCAAAATGGATCAGGTTCATGGCTGTGGAGAGCTCAGCGAAATTGTTTGTGCCTCTTCCCAAGAACATCTGTAGTTTGAAACAGTGGGCCTCCCGGAGGTAGAGAAGCGCGCCCCCTCCACAGCCTATGGCTTGTGCTGAGCCATCAAAATAGGCCCAGGGGTAGGATTTATCAATGAGCTCTGGGGTGATGGTTCGGGGCGGGGCCGGTGGGGGATCATCAGGGAGGAGAGCATAATCTGCCATGATGTGTGCTCTGATGGTAGGCCAGGATGGGGATTTTTGGTCAAAAATGGAGCGATTTCTCGCCATCCAGATAGACCAGCACACGAGGAGGGGGATGTTCCTTGCCTTGCCCGAGTGGTGTTCTAACCAGTGCATCCAGGCTTCCATGATGGTTTGCCCTTGCCATCTGTGGGGGGAGGGGAGAAAAGAGGCGATAAGGGTCCATTGCTCCATAACCACAGGGCAATTTAAAAAAAGATGTTCTGTATCTTCGTCGCTGTTTCTACATAAGTGGCACCAAAAGGGTCCGTGGAAAGACCTTTTCTTCAGATTTGATCCAGTAGGAATTTTATTGAATAGGATGGCCCACATTAACATGCGAGTCCTGGGGGCTGCTTTGAGCTGCCAGATGGCCTTCCACCACTGCTGTGTATTTTCAGGCTGGTGATGTTGCATAAGCTGCAGGTACCCTTCCTTCGGAGTGTATGAACCATTTTTTGCATGAGCCCATACCAACACATCATCCTCCTTTGTAATCCTGATGTGTGCTTGGTTTAGAGCATCAATGTAGTTCTCCCATTCTGTCCTCCACTGTTCTGGGATGTGTAGGTCTAGAGCTGACTTCCAGGCTTGTTGGAAAAGGCTAGAATTTTGATTGTCAGCTATTTGTGCAATGTGAGTGATGCCCTGTTCCGTCAGATGTTCCCTTAATTGTTCTGTAAGCTGATGGGTATTGCCACATCCAATCCAAGGGTCGATCCCTAAGCGGACTGTGTTCCCTTGATGTATTCACCAAGTTAGGCCCTCCCGAATGAGGGGGAGGGATGTGATGACCGCTTTCCAGATGTTAGAGTGTCTTCCCTGTTCCCTTTGTTCCCTGCGGATCCAGCTGTGAATACTCTCCAGGGCTATATATTTTTCCTCTACGACCCTTTTCCAAAGACTGTTGGTTGTAAGCAACTGCCAACCTAGCTTTGCTGCCAGAGCTTTTGAGAAGAGATCTAGTCTTTTAATGCCCCATCCTCCCCATTTTTTTGGCCTCGCTATCGAATCCCATTTGACCCATGCAAAGAGGTTCCCTTGTTTATTCCCCTTCCATAGAAAACTACAACATATCCTTTGTAGTCGATTTAAGATTCCTCTGGGAATCCATGCCAGCGACATCCAATACACTGGTGTAGCCTCCAGGATAGCTTTTATGAGGGTAAGTCTCCCAGCCCTGGTAAGATATCTGTTGTACCATACATATAATCTTTTCTCCACCTTAGCTATGAGCTAGGTCCAGTCCGCAATTTTATATCCCCCATGTTTTACCCGGAAGCCCAGGTATTTTAGTCCTGCCTCCATCTGGTGAATTTGGAAGGGGAAGCGGTTTACCATGAAGCTGATCTCATTGGCAGAACAACCAGTAGCAGTGAGAGTAGATTTTTGGATGTTTATGATCATACCTGTGGCCTTCTGGAAGAGGTCAAATACATGTCGTAAGGCAGAGGAGTCGGCCAAACTACCATTTAAGAAGATAAGCACATCGTCCACAAACAACAGATGTGTGAGAGAACAGTTCTCGGTGATTTTGATCCCTTTTATCCTTCCCCTTCTGTGTTCTGTTGCAATCAATCTGCTAAGCCCTTCCATGATGAGAAGAAAAAGTAGGGGGGATAAGGGACATCCTTGGCGAAGGCCTCTTTCAGCAGTAAAGAAAGGGGTGGGGGACCCATTGAGGAGGACACTGTACGACACCTCTGAGATACAGCTCATTATCCATTTGATGAAGATGAATGGGAATCCCAGGTGGGTGAGAAGCATACGGATATAGAGCAGGTTTACCCTATCAAAGGCTTTGGATAGGTCAACTTTTAGGATCATGCCTTTCAAGCGCTTAACATGCATCGAGTGAAGAAGTTCCTGAGCAGTGCCAATAGCTTCATGAATCTGGCGGCGATGAAGAAAAGCAAATTGTTCCGGGGATATGTGGGCCGAGAGGATGGGCTTGAGTCTGTTGGCCAGAATTTTGGCCAAGATCTTATAGAGACAGTTGCAGAGCGAGATAGGCCGAAAGTCATTATAGGAGGTAGGCTTATCAGATTTTGGGATCAGGGCAATGAAAGTGGATTTGATGGCCGGGGTAATGCCAGAGTGGCTGCACTGTTTGATTACTTTGAGGAGGTCCGGACCGATTTGCTCAAAGAAAGCTAAGTAGAACTCAATGGGCCAGCCATCAGGACCCGGGCTTTTGTCCCTCTGAAATCCCCTCATTGTAGCTTCCATCTCCTCCATAGTGATTTCTCTAGTGAGCTCAGCTGCATCCTCTTCATCCACAAATCTGGGGAAAAGCTCAGCTACTCTCATGATTTCTAGCAAGTTTGCTTCTCTTGGGGCTTTATATATATTCCTGAAGTGAGAGGAGGCTAGGAAAGCAAGTTCCCTAGATTTGTTGATCCTTTGGCCCTGTTCATCTTGCAGTTCCCAGATGGTATTGATCGCTTTCCGACCATTGGCGAAGCGATGAAAATTTTTTGTGTTCTCATCCCCTTCTTTTAGCCATATAGCTCTGCTTCTTAATCTCCAACTAGCTTCACGGTCTCTTAGGATTTGTGTTCTCTGGTGGATGAGGCCTTCATAAGTAGATTTTTGTTCCGGGGAGATGAAGGTACCCACTGATTGGGATTCTAGATCAGCAATCGCTTGTTCAGCTAGAGAGATTGTCTGATCATCTTGTAGTCTCTTCTGGTGCGCCCATTTCCTGGAAAGAACCTTGATTTCAGTGAGGTTCCTTATAAAGCAGGGGACCGGGTCAGCATCATCTGGCAAAGGATGTGATTTCCAATAATCTGATATAAGAGTTATATATCCAGGATCCCGAAGCCAGGTAGAGTTGAACTTGTAAGGGGCCTTATTGTTCAGAAGCCTTGCTCCAACTTCAAAGTATATCAGCCGGTGGTCCGATATCCCCCCGCTTCCCACCCATTGCCTGGATCGGGGATGATTGCAGTGGAAAGCCTCCTTTATTATAAAACGATCCAGTCTTCTAGCTAGGCTGTATTCCCCAACTCTATTATTCTTCCATGTATACTGAATCTTTGCCGATGGAATGTCTATCCAGTGGTGGTCCTCCAGCAGGTGCTCAAAGAAGTCCGATAGCGGGTCAATCTGCCCCAGATGTCCCCAAGATTCTGCATGACCCTTAGAGAAATTCAAATCTCCCCCAAGGATTGTGTTCTCGGCTAGAAGGAGAGGGGAAGTGAAAAGCTTGCTCCAAAATTGCTCCCTGTTTGTGCAGGGCCCATAAACATTAAGGATTCGAAGATCCTCCTCTAGTTCCATTGAGTAGACATCTGCCCCCAGGTAACCCCAACCACCCCAGATGTTCTTCAGATTGATGGAAGTGTTTTTGAAACCGATGGCTAATCCCCCCGATCGTCCGGAGACATCTAAGGCGGAAAATGACCAGCCTGGCAGCCATGAGCCCAGAATGGATGTAGACAAGTCTGCTTTGCATAAAGTTTCTTGTAGGAAAATGATATCTACCGGATCCGAAAATAAGAGTCGCTTCAGGGCCAGTTTTTTCTCAGGGCTGGCCAGCCCTCTGCAGTTGAAGGATATAATTTTCATGGAGGGGGGTGGGGGAGGGTAGCCGATGCTCTAAGTGCCCTGTCGATGGTTTGTTGTTTGCCCTGGATGACATCAACCCAGCTTGATCCTTTGCCTTTTTTAATTTTGGGGGTCGGCCTCTGCCTTGCTTAGGTGAGAGGAGATAAGGCTCCACAGTCAGCCCAACAGCGTCCGCTTCCAGGCGCTTTGAGGACGAGCGGGTGGCGTACCTCGGTGAGGAGTTAACCGAGGGGGAGGGCGAGGAGGAAGGGAGGGAGGGAAAGGAAGGGAGGGAGCAGGGGGATAGGAAACCCGAAGGTTGGGGGATAGGACAGGTAGGGTAGAACGATCGGGAGGGGGGTTGAGACAGACTGGAGGCCTTGACCAGGTCAAGGGCAGAGGGGGAAGAAGGGGGGGGGATCTTGATAGGGTGTAGTGAGGGGAGGGGGTGTGTAAAATTCAACAAATGTATATGCGAAGCAGAAACATTTGAGGGGAGAGACGTACCCGATGAGAAAACAGCTCCTTTTGCAGTCTTTGAACGCGTCATTGGGGGAGATGGAGGCCGAGCCGGGTTCCCTCCTTGCTTCCTATGCCGAGGAGCCGATGGAGCTTCCACCGTGTCTGAAGTAATGTTGTGCTCTGCTCGGGGCGCCACCGCAGCCTGGGGATCAGGCAAGACCATAGTTGCCGGGGCATCCTGCGGAGTGGGGGACTGCTGTGCCTTTTGAAGAAGGGGGCAGTCTTTGTAGAGATGTCCCACCTGATGGCACCTTCTGCATCAATATGGGATGCCCTCGTAGTCCAATTTCTGCTTCCTAGTGGATGTTTTCCACTAAATGTTGATGTGTTCGTGCAGGCCTCCTCTGGTATCAAGATGGACCAGTATCTGGGCATATGCCATCATCCCCGTCTGAATGTATGTCTTATCCGACTCCATGAAGGTACCCAGAGTGTTCCCAATTCTTCTGAATATGTCCTCGGACCAGTATTGTTGAGGCAGTCCTGGAAGTCTGACCCAAATCGGCCCGATTCCAATCTGTTCCGTCTTTGGGTCAAAGAGAGGCGACCAACGTTTGAGGAGGACCGGAGCTTTTTCATAATGCCAGAAAGAAGATAGTACCCAACTGGTATGATCCGCCCTTGCAAATCTCAGAGCAAACCATCCTCTGACGAAAGTCTGGATGGAGGGGATCTCCGCCAGATATTTGCCCCAGATCTCCGATGCCCATGTCTTCAATTTGTCTGCGGAGATATGTCGACCCCTAATGCGGCCCACGAGTACTCTGTCTGCTAGATCCATAGCATCTCCCCACTGAATGTCTTCTTCAAGTCTAAGGAAGACGTCCTCAGACCTCGATTTGTAACAGCGCTGCTTCTTCAGGGGTCGGGAGGACATGCGTCTAGGGTTTTCTGTAGCCCCAGGAGTCGCCTGCGGGGGATCAGGGAGAGGGGTAGGGTTCGCGCTGGGAGGGGGAAAAACTTCCGGGAGAGGAGGGATGGGGTGGTAGCTCCCAGAAGAAGCCGGGGGGGGAGGGGGAGGGTTTGATGCAGAGGGGACGGAAACCTCCTGAGGCCCAGAGAGCGGAGGGAGGTTGTCGGGGAGGCCCGGCTGAAAGGGGGGACCAGCGACCGGAGGCGAGGGATGAAGACAGTCTGCAAGGAAACCGAGGGTGGCCGGTGAGGGCGCTGAGAAATTGGTCCAGGAGGAGGGTTCGCCAGGGTGCAAAGACGCCGGGATGGACAGCTCAGTCGATAGGGATGGGTCTTCAAAACTAGCTGTAAGATTATCACTGTATATACCTCTGGAGGTCGAGAAGGTAGAGCGCCAGATGGAGCTTTCAGCCAGCGGGGACTCCGAAAAATCTACCTCGTCGATGTCCATTTCGACTGCCGCTTGTAACGTCCTCGGAAACTGATAACCGTCTAGGGTCGACTCTGGCCGTAGTGGAGGTCCGTTAGGAGAGGCGCAGAAGGTAATGGGATCACCGCCAGGTCGCCGCAGCAGGATCTGTCGAGTGCTGTCGGCTGAGCAGGGAGCCCCAGATGCGGACGTGCAGGTGAACCCGTGACCAGGTAAAAACCCAAACAGGTAAAAACCCTAAACTGCGAGGTAAAAAGAGAGGGTAAAACCTAATGGGAGGATGCAGAATAAAAGTAATGCGCGGCTCAGCGGGTTGGAGGGGTCGATAAAGAGAAAGGATGGTAACGGGGTGCTACAGGGTCGTTTCCGGCCTGTTAGCCCCATTCACTCATAGCCCCGTAACAACATGTTGCAGAGCCGTACCAGTCCAGTCCTCATCCTGAGTCAGACCTGGTACTTGTTTTCATGACGATAGAATATTGATTTTCTATCATAGAGGTAAGGACTACCCAAAACAATTCCTGAAATATCAAGTGGTACAACATCTAATTCAACTTCGTCAATGAAGTTTGCTGTGATTGCAAACCGAAGAATACATTTTCTTGTAACCTGTAAGTTTGTATCCTTGCATATCTAACCCAATCAATATGGATTGGGATGTAAAATGGTTTCAAGATTAAGTTTCTTGACTAAATCATCAGATATCAAGTTCGTTGGAGACCCACTATCAAATAATGTGTCAATTTTTGTATGTTTTGATATTACCCTCACATGAAATAATTCAATCCTTATTTCTTCATTTGGAATACTAGTGTGACAATTTGATATACTAGTTCTAGCAATGGATTCTTTTCCTTTTATACCCATGGCTGTAATTTTAGTTTCATCACCCGAATCGGATCCCAAATCCTCTTGAATGATGGTAGTTGTCTTTTCTCTTCCTTTGTTGTTGAATTTCTTAGGCCTCATCTTAGGATCAAGCTTCAAACAATTAGCTTCATCGTGAACCTCTTTGGAACAATTTTTACATACTGTTTTCTCTCCTTCCTTTTTAATGGATGCATTTTTCTTTCCTTTGAAACCCTTTTCTTTTTCTTTACCCTTAAATGGCTTTTTACTACCCTCTTCTGGAATATTTTTTCCTCTTGCCTCAAGATGAGTGGCTTGCACACACACCTCATCTAGATTATTGGGATTAAACATAAGTATAGTATGTCTAAGGTAACTGTGTAAACCCCCTATGTACTTCAGCAACATGTCTTGTGATTGTAAATCTACACCTAACATTAGAGACATTTTTCTAAATTCTTGGGTGTAATCTTGCACATTTTGACCTTTAAGCAATCTAAAGTTCTGCCAATTCATGATGGCTTTTTGCATATATGATATAGGGTAGAATTGTCTTTTAATTGCAACAATGAAATCAGACCAAGAAATTGAGATCTTACCCTTTTTTATTATCTCTTCTTTTGTCTTTGATTCCCGCCATACTAGTGTTGCACCCTCCAGCCTCAAGGAAGCTAACTGAATATTTATTCCATCCTCTTGAAGGTTTTGAATTCCGCAATAGAGCTCCAACTAACAAACCCAATTATCAAGCATCTATGCATTCACTTCACCATTATACATGGACAATTCAAATTTAACATCAAGTTTTAACAGGGGTGATTTACCAGTTCCTTTTGAGGTATGTTGATGAGTATGAGTTATTAGTGGAAGAGGGTGAAGATGCTTGTGAAGAATATGGTGGAGAGGGTGGAGGTTTACCTCCATTTCCAATACCTCCTCCTCTTGAAGAAACTTCTCCTTTGGGAGTCTTGGAGCTTTCACCCTGTAGTCTAGTATTCCTCTCTTCATAGAGGACCTTCACCATCTCTATCATATCAAAGAAAGACTTCCTAAAGACCTTCTCATCCTCTGTCATGTTTGTAGGCTCTCCTTCATGAGACATGCTCACTGAAGTCTCAACTGCAACTTGAGGAAGAACTGGTGGTGGAGATTGTGGCAACCTTGCACTCCTTCTCCTTGACCCAACTTCAGGGCTTTCAACTAGCTTCCCTTCTCCTCTCTTGAGCTTCAACCTTGTAAGCATGACATTCACTTGCAAACAGTTAAATCCTTCTTGCACAAAGAAAACCAAGAGCTCTGATACCAAACTTGATCTGATTGGGAAAATTAGTTTTGTTGTGCTAAATTCATTTTCAGAATATGTTAAAAGTGCTTAAGGATTCATGAGGTTAATTGCAAGTTTAAAACATGAGTTTTTGATTGTTTTAATGTGAAAACTATCATAAAGAATGACTAAAAAGCAACATATAACAGACATAAACACCACCATAAACAATATCACAATAAAACACGAAGAAGGAGTTCACCCCTCCTGGGCTATGTCTTCTTGGTCCAACTTCCAATGGCTTGACCCTCTCTATTATGCTAAAAAATGTGAATAATGAGTTTGCAATGCTCAAAAATCTTTGAAACCTATTCCATTGGCTCCGGAATGCCCAAAAATTCCTGTGTAACCTCTTTCTGCTCCTGATTTGATAAAAAACTAAAGAAGTTATGACCTTTCCAAGTTTTCTACTAATCGCACTACAAATTCCCCAAAATCCGGCACCATCCTACAAATTTACCCCAAAACATGCTAACGGAGCGAAAATTTCGCCGAATTTCAGGTGAAATTGTTGGATGCTTTAAATAGCCTCTAACTCCTTAATTTTGAAAAATTTGTGCCATATGGGGGCCATGTTCCCGGGGCTAACGACAACAACCTGCCCCCGCCGACCGAGCCCCCACTCCCCCTCTGTTGGTGGTCGCATGCATGTGGCATGTCTAAGGGCTGGCCCTTCCTTGGAATGGCACATTCATTAAATTCAAATATACGTCGTGGTCCATTATGGTTAAGACCTAATGCTATGGTGTATTGCTACAGGCTTTGGACTTATGTTGTGAGGTCACGAGCTCGACCCCCTCTATTTCTGTTGCTCAGACTTTGACCCAATATTTTGGTGGCCCTTGGGTTGCCACGTGGCAACCTTTCTCTAGGCCACATTTCAGCCCATGGTTGGCCACCAACCACCCAATAAAAAATGTTGAACTACAACCAATAACAAAATTCCACTTGTCACAACATGATTCACTGATCATGTTGACCAGTCAAAGTGCCACATAGACGTGCACAGTCAGTGCCATGTCAACAATACAGACTGTTGACTGGGCTGTCAATTTTTTACAAAAATTCGTTTGTTTGGGAAAATGAAAAAAACATAATTCTAGGAGCATATTGTGTTTGTTTTTCACAAAACAAGTTGCGTTGAATTCAAGATGATGATCACTACACGGTCGTTCAGGTTCCACACTGATTTGACAACTTTGAATTTTGAGCTACTTTTTGAGCACCTGATCAGAAATGCTTCAGTTTTAAATATTGCAGATCCAAACAAAGAGTTTGTGGTATGTACATATGCTTGCAAGAGAGGGCTTAATGGAGTCCTTATATAGGAAGGACATGTAGTATGCTATGAATAAAGGAAATTGAATGAGAATGAGCATATTATCCAACACATGACCTTGAGTTGGTAGTGATCATCCATCCTTTGAATATGTGGAGGCAATATCTTCTTGGCAGGCTATTCATCTTTATGAGTGATCACAATGGATTTAGGTATCTATTTTACCAATCGAATCTAAATTCCAGGCAAGCTATATGGTTGGCCATGATCAGTGAGTTCAACTTTGAGATCATGTACATTAAAGATAAAGAGAATAGGGTCGTAGATGATCTTAGAAGGAAAATATTTGTAAATCACATAACAACTATGAGTTCTTATGGGACAGATCTATAACATCATATCTTGCAGGATGGACAATAGGATGACAGGTATATGGAGCTTATGCACAAGTTACAACAGGGTATAGGTGATCAATATGTGGACTATCGTCTCACATCAAATGGCTTGATCAGATTTAGGGATAGGATATATGTGTAGACAACAGTGACCTCAAGAAGATTATCTTGAGGGAAATTCATGCTAAGCCATATTCAGGTCACCTAGGATATCAAAAGACATTGAAAACAATGAAGAAGTTTTCTTATTAGAGGAATCTAAAGGGGGAAGTGGCAGAGTTTGTGGCTAGATGTTTGGATTGTTAGGAGGTGAAGGCAAAGTGTAAACATCCAAGTGGATTACTTCATCCTATTCCAATTCCAGACTGGAAGTGGAAGGTCATTTCCATGGATTTCACTATATTTTTTCCTATGAAATCTAGACAACACGATTCTATCATGGTTGTGGTTGACAAGTTGGCAAAGGTAGCCCACTTCATTCCAGTGAAGTCTACATATTTAGCTAATTATGTAGCACATGTCTTCATCATAGATGTATTAAGATTGCATGGTGTACCAAAGAATATTACCTCTGACACGGATTCCAAGTTCACTTCTAGATTTTGGAAATAGTTACTTGCAGGTTTGGGTATAGACTTGGCCTTCAATACAACTTATCATCCACAAACAGATGGAAAAATAGAGAGGGTCAACAAGGTATTGGAATATATGTTGAGGATGTATGTGATGCATTAGCAATAGAAGTGGGAAGAGTATCTTCCACTAGTTGAGCTCGCTTACAAAAATGGACATTAGGAATCTTTGAGGATGAGTCTGTTTGAGGCATTGTATAGGAAAAGTTTAATAATACCATCCAATGAACATGGTGTTGATTGGACCGGACATGTTGGTAGAGATGGAACAGGAGATGCAAGTTATCAAGAAGAATCTAAAGGCATCACAAGATAGACATAAGAGTTATGCAGATCATAATAGGTCGTTTAAGGAGTTTTAGGTTCGGGAATAGGTGTACTTGCACATCAAGACCAATAAGAGCTCCTTAAGGATTGGATCACCCATCAAGATGGCACCTCGATTTTGTAGACCTTTCAATATTCTTGAGAGGATTGGACCAGTATCTTATCAACTTGCACTTCCTTCGACAGTGAAAGTCCATAATGTTTTCCATGTGTCATTGATTAAGAAGTATGTTAGAGATGTTGATCATGTGATTGACTGATCTATATTGCAGGTGGAGCCAGAAGGATAATTCCAGCCAGAAACTGAGTGCATTTTTTCATACAAATATGCTCATGTTCTGGAACCGAGAAATCGAGCAGGTTAAAGTGCAGTGGAAGAACTTTAGGGCCAATGAAGCTACATGGGATATGGTTGATCATATGAGGGATATGTATCCTTCATTATTTGCTAGTTGAGTGAATGTTTTTGGCATATGTTTTAATGTGATGTTTTGGTATATGTACATATGTATATGGATGTAAATATCGCCCATGAGTTGTGTTATAAATCTCCAATAAGCGGTATGGGTGTCATGTCATTATGGTTGTCATGTTGTCGTGTTTCTCATGTTGTTTTGCTTATGAGCATGATGAACATTGTAAATACTACAATGAGCTAAGTTATAAAGCTCCATGGGTAGTATGTTTTGATTTTCAACAATCTTGTTGATGGTAGGTGTCATTGAACACCGAGGACGGTGTTCCCCCAAGGGGGAGGGTTCTGTAAAAACCCTAGTAAAAAATCCGTGTAATAAAGTTTATAAAGGAAAAATAATAACCAAGGCCATGGGACATGTATTCCAAGATGAATGTTGGGCAAAAACACATAATATGGGGATCACTTGTGATTAATTAATGACTATGGAAATTAGAAAATGTAATGGAAAAGGCTTTGGAGAGGAAAAGTGTCATTAATTGGCATTGTATTTATGAAAATAATGGAAATTAGGAGAAAATGGAGGTGAAAGGTCACAGGTTGCATGTGAGGAGGAAAATGAAGGAAAATAATGGAAAATTGAAGAAATTAGAGACCTCGTTAATAAAAAGGCTCATGAGGATCAGTTGATATACTTTTGTCAATTTTAGATTGGATCTCTCTATTATACTCTCTCTCTCTCTCATAATCTTGGACACTTAGATTTTTCTTGGAGCACTCTTGGAGGAGTGTGGAATACTTGGAGTTTTGGAGAAAGAAGGCAAAGGAAGGGTAGGAAAGCACAAGAGGGCAGTGGGATCGGCAACTACAACAGGTTTTGTTTGCAGGTACTGAGTTGCATATATGATTTCCTTGCTAGTTTTGGCATGCATGGCACACACATGTGGTTTGTTGGTTATGATCTGTCGTTGAAATGGAGGATTGTCAGGATTGACGGTGGATTTTCCTAGCCTTTCCATTTCCTGAATATCAATGGTGTTGTCGGTGTCTTTCCTTTTATTTTCTAGTTGGTTCTCATGTTCCTTATGGTTGTGGGTTGAGTTACTAGTTTCTGGAAGCCTTGGTTGGACAAACGCTCTGGAAGCCCTATAACAACTTGGGTTGAGTTACTAGTCTTGGAAGCCTTGTTTGGAAAAACACTCCCTTGGTGGGTTGAGTTACTAGTCTTGGAAGCCATGGTTGGAAAAGCACTCTAGATGCCCAACAACAGTTATGGTTTGAGTTACTAGTCCTCGAAGCCTTGGTTGGAACAAATGCTCTGAAGCCCTAGACAACTTGGGTAGAGACCAATTTAGTGATGGTTAGTGATGTTCGACCATGAGGTAGAATCACTAGTTTAGGGTTGAGGTGGTTTGGCCTCTTGGAGACTTGGTTTGGTTTTGTTGTATTTTTTCCACGAGATCCCACATTCATGCTTGGAATATTGCATAGGGGTGATTCGCTGAAAGAGAGAATTGGTTTAGCCAATTTATGGTCGGGTGGTACGTGGAAGTCCCAGACCTAGTTGCATTTTCCATATGTTAAGAATAGTTTCTTTCCTCTTATATTTGATGGGTAAATATACTTGTTTATATGTGGTTTTTCTGGTTGTTATATCCTAGTTATTTGTTTTGGTTATATGTTGGTTATGAGCATGTTTTATGACAGACTTAATGTATGGATCCCATCATGTTTTGATTTGAAAATGAATGAACAATGAATATATGACCTAATAGATGATAATGCAACTATTTTGATAAGGCATCAGTGCTTCCTTACGATTCTTAGATAAGTATGAGACCCCTATGCTCATATATGTTGTTGTGACCTATAGAATGCATATTTGTGACATGTTTAACAAAATGGATTTCATGGCTAGTAGGGTCTAATCAAGTCATTGATCAAATGATTTTATTAATACTATTTTTTTGATGTTATTAATAATTTCCAAAGTGTTCATGAAGTTCTGGGTAGTGGCTTGAGTCATGGCCTTGAAAAAGTGGCACAAAATATGGGGTCGTTGGCTCAGAACTAGTTGAAAAAGTCCACAGTCGCTAACATGACCTTGTTGTGGGAGTGAATGGAAGGCCTCAGTCACATGAATGCTTGTCATGGGAGTGGATGGGGGTCTAGGTTAATGAAATGTCAAGTTGTCTTAGGGGTTGATCACCTGGAAAGGTTGGTTGGCTCCTAGAGGTTATGTAGCCTGTGTGGAAGGTTAGAATGGTTTGGTTTGGTCGATTCCACTTCCTTAATTGTACATGGGTATTTGAATCACATCATAGTAGCCTCTCATCACATGTTTACCCTAGTGGACTGGTTAAATTAGGTAAAAGTGGGAGGAGGATGTTATAGAAAAAGGCATTAATATATTTGTTATTGTATACTAGAGAGTGTATACAATTTTGTATGAGTAGGCAAGACTCTTTTTTGGGAATTGTGCAAGAAAATAGGGGCTTCTCCTCTTATTTAGTATCCAATTTCATTAGGAATTGCACGAGGAAATAGGAGGAGTAGGAGGCCAATATTTGGTTGTCTTTTGTAGAGCAGTCTCAGGAGGAGGAGATCATAATTGCAGTGCAGGGTGTGCTTCATTTGTGAAGCAGTCATTGTAATTGATCATTTTTTTATTATCTAATATAATATAAATAGAGGATGGGTTTTTCCCCATTGGGTTCTGATCCGAATTGGATCCATAGAAGATTTTCAAAGAACCATGACTGTATCAGGTCGAACAAATCTCTAAAGAAATCCAAAACAACGATAAAAAACACCCTGAACCAGTGGCAATGGCAGCCAGCGTGGAACGACGAACCAATGCCCATGGAGACCGCGTAGGAGGCCAAAGTAGCCCCTCAGAGCCTCGGAATGGGAAAAAGAGGTGATTTTTGATGCACGATTAGTGCTAATCGCGCATCGCTAGGTGAACAGATCCGCGAAGGAAAATCCCGAGCACTCGGTCACATGGGGGAATCGGAGGACCGCCGGTGGAAAGGGGAAAAAGCGCCAAAACACAACAGTGGGACCCACACTATGGAAACCGACGGTTTTGATCGAGGAGCCCTTAAATGATAAGAGGTTTTGGACGAAAGCGAAGTGATTCCATACAACGATCGACACATGGCAGGCGGAGGTGAGAGAAAACCGTTGTTGATTGCGCACTATCAGTCGAGCAAGTCAACCGCTTGAAACGTGCATATGATGTCAGATCTGGAGGGCCTAGATTGGACGACTGAGATCGCGCTTGATGGAAAGAAGCGGATTCAACATATAATTAAGCCGCATTTTAAAGGGATTTAGAATCCATTTGACCGCCACAGTGGAGGAAGAACACATCCACAACGTAACTGAAGAAACGAACCGATGAAGCAGGCTGGCGTTGTTTAGAGGGGGACAAGTGGACACTCCCTGAGCGTTCATGATGATGCCGAACAGGGAACTCCAAGTGCAGCTACAGAAGGTGAAGAGACAGAGGGGGAAGAGGAACCGAATAGGCATAGGGTTCGAATGGCTAAAGCCATGAATAGAGGAAGAAGACAATCAGTTGAGTAGTCAAGAAGAGACAAAAGTCGAGAGATGAAGAAGTGGAACAATGAACCCAGAGAGGAGGACTAAAAATAGAGAACAGTAAAGAAAAGGAGAAGAGACAGAGGGCCGAGCTAACCAGCGGCAGCATCGAGAACTAGAGAGCTTGAAGATTCAAGCCTTCCCATAGAGGAATATGTCCGGATTGAGCATCACATTTGTCTCTTTCCATGGTAGAAGAGAAGGTCACAGAGCTGGTAGGTAGAAGAAGAGTCTGTGTACTCCAGTGGCTTGGGGAATCCAAGAACCACCCTGCCAAGCAAAACCTACTTCAGGTGAACTCACTTTGAGTCCCTGTATTGTAATTTCTCTGCTTAAAGACACAATAAAACAAGGCCACCACTAAAATCTGGACCGGAGACGTAGCCCTGGAGAATAGGGTGAACTCCTTATTAAAATTGTTTGTGTCTTTGTGTTGCTTATTGTATTTCTCTGCTGTCTTTCCATTTTATTGTCTGTGTATTGGAAATATAATCAATCCATTGTTTCAATAACACAAAACACACACAAGCACATGAGTTTGTAATACCTTAGTTTAATAAATCTTTAACTGATGTCACTCATAGGGTGAATATCAGATCAAGTGGTATCAGAGCTCTAGGCTGTAAGGTTAGACAAGCTTGTGTTGGTTTAGCTATGAATGCTCACAAGATCAAAGCTCAAATTAGGAGAAGGAGAGTTGGTGGAAACTAATCCTGAAATTGGGAGAGTCTATCCTTGAAAGACAATGTCAGAGGAAGGTTCTGTAGGGCCAGACCCTCAATTCATAGAGAGTTTCCTAGCTATAAAGTCTATGGTTGAAGAAATGTACAGAGACTTTAGAAAGCAAAAGGTGGAAGATGCATCAGGCTCTAAGCAAGAGAAAGAAGAAGATGAGTCTCACTTCCATGACAACTCCAAAGGAAAGGGGAAAGAGGAAAGCTTTCTCACACCTCCTAATAGCCCTGTGCATAATAAGAAAGCATCTTTGATTAAGCTAGATGTTAAATTTGATTTGCCTATATATGATGGAGAGCTAAATGTTAAAAAATTGGACAATTGGATTAGACAAATTGATGTGTATTGCAGGGTACAAAACATAAACTCAGACAAGAGTAAGATTCAGCTGGCAAGCCTACGCCCAGGAGGCACTGCCTTGGTTTGGTGGGAAGGCAGAATCCAAGTTGATATGAAAAGACTTGGCAAGACCATCTCTGTCTGGAGTGAATTTGTTGCTACAATCAAAAAGCAGTTCTATCCATTGGCCTACATGCAACAAGCCATGATGAGTTGGAAAACTCTTTGATAGTTAAAAGGGAAATGTGTGCAAGAGTATAATCAAGAATTCAGAAAGAGAGCATTGATGTTGGGTATCTCATTAGACTCACTAGAGACTCTTTTGAAGTACATTGGTGGTCTACACAGCTACATGAGGCATACCATCCTCATGTTTAATCCCACTAGTATAGATGAGGTATCTGTGCAAGCTACTCATCTAGAAGCTAGAGGAAAGAATGGCAATCCAGAAGTTGGGGGACCATCCCAACCCACTGTAAGCAAGAGCAAGGAGAAAAGAAAACAGAAGTGGAAATCAAGGAAGGCTAACACTGCACAGAAAGCCAAAGCTTCATGCACTCACTGTAAAAAGGAGGGGCATGATGATGAGCATTGTTGGAATCTGCATCCAGAGCTGAGACCTAAGAAGTTTGAGGGCAAGAAGAAGAAGACATCTGCAGCTATTCAGAGAGATTTGGGGTCAAATTCGGGAGATGAAACAACTATAGCAGCCACAGGTATAAAAGATAAGAATTCTGAAGCATCTACTCATAATTATGCTCAATATATTATTGATGAAGAAAATGAGAGAAAAAGACATGAGCTTTTCCATATTCAAGTTATTTCCAAAAGTCTAAAGATTGATACTTTGTTTGATAGTGGCTCACAAGTAAATTTGATTTCTGAAGCGATTGTAAAGAAATTGGGATTAGCAACTACACCTCACAAGAAAACATAGCCATTAGGATGGTTGAATGATAAAGCACAACTACAAGTGACTAGACAGTGCAAACTCAAGTTTTCTTTTAGGCCAGCATTTGTAGATGAGGTTGAGTTAGACATAATTCCTTTGGATATATGTGGAATTGTTTTAGGAAGTCCTTACTTGTATGATAGGAAGACTATTTTATATAGAGCTGAGAACAAGTATCTACTTGTTAAAGATGGAATCGAATACTTTGTAAGAGCTCATAAGCTCAAGAATAATTATACTCTCATAAACTCAGGACAGATGAAAAGAATGATAAATTCATGTAAACAATTCTTACTGATGGTTGTAAAGGAAAAGAAACCTGATAGAACTAATGTATTTGAGGGCTATAATGCTGAACAACAAGCTGATATAGAAAAGGTTGTTTTAGATCATGATGTCTTGTTTCAAGAACCTAAAGGTCTACCACCCAAAAAGGGAATAGTACATGATATTATTTTGTAGCAAGATGTTCCATTGCCTAACATTGGGATGTACAGGTTGTCTTCTTTAGAGAATGCTGAAATCAAGAAGCAGGTGTAGGCATTGCTCGAGAAGGGCTTCATCAGGCCTAGCACATCACCATGTGGGTCACCAATTGTTTTGGTGAGAAAGAAAGATGGCTTGTGGAGAATGTGCATAGATTACCGAGCACTGAATAAGATAACAATAAAAAATCGCTATCCCCTTCCTCGCATAGATGATCTTCTAGATCAATTAAGAGAAGTTGTTTATTTCACCAAGTTGGATTTTCACAGTCGATACCATCAGGTCAGAGTTGCAGAGCAAGATGCATGGAAGACTGCTTTCAAAACAAAGCAGGGATTGTATGAATGGCTGGTTATGCCTTTTGGCTTAACTAATTCTCCTGCTACTTTCATGAGATTAATGAATGATGTACTCAGACCTTTTCTTGATGATTTTGTTATTGTGTATCTGGATGACATTCTGATTTTTAGTAAAACGTGGGAAGAACATTTAAAGCATGTTAAGCAGACATTAGATGTTTTCAAAATTTATGTTAAACTCTCAAAATGTGAATTTGGCAAAACATCTCTAAACTACTTGGGTCATATAGTAGGGGGAGGTGAATTGAAGATAGATCCCTCTAAAGTAGCAGTCATTGTGAATTGGCCTAAACCCAAGTCTACTACAGAAGTGAGAAGCTTCCTAGGAGCAACACAATATTGGAGGAAGTCCATTTCTAACTTCTCCTCGATTGAAACTCCCTTACATGCTTTAACAGGATTGACTAAGGTGTTTCAGTGGGGAGGCAAACATCAGAAAGCCTTCAACACCTTGAAAGAGAAAATAAGTACAACACCTATACTAGCACTGCCAAATCTACAAAGACCGTTTGAGATCCAAACTGATGCCAATGACTATGCCATGGGAGCAATGTTGACACAGCACGACAAACCCATATGTTATCATTCTAAGACTTTTAATCTTACAGTAGTTAACTATCCTACATATGATAAAGAATTGTATGCATTAGTTCAAAGTGTGAAAAAGTGGAAACATTACTTAATGGGCAAAGAGACAGTGATACATACTGATCCTTAACCACTTCAATAGCTACACTCCCAAACTAAGTTGTAGCAATCAAGATATTACAGATGGATGGGTTTTCTACAACAGTTTCACTTAGTCATTAGATATAAAAAGGGCATACATAACAAGGTTGCAGACATGTTATCTAGACCCATTATAAGTGCATCTACCATACTTAAGCACAATCCTATGCTACATGAAAGCTACATAGAACAATATGCTCAGGATATGGACTTTAAAGATGTATATGCAACTTTGAGTCAAGGAAAAAGAGTAGAAGAATTAGACTATCATATAAAGGACCAACTCTTATACCATTGTGGGAAACTCTGCATTCCACAAACTGAGAGGATAAAGATAATTAGGGAAGCACATACTTCTCTGATATCAGGTCACTTTGGGGTAAGTAAAATAGTTTCACAACTGCAAAGATTCTACTATTGGCCGAAAATGAATGAGACAGTTTCTAGATATGTAAGAGGGTGTGCCATGTGTGCCAAAAGCAAGCCCAACAATAGAAAACTAGGCTTGTACACTCCATTGCCAGTTCCTTCTCACCCTTGGGAAAGTGTTTCCATGGATTTTGTTGGAGGACTGCCTAAATCTAGGAAAGGTCATGATTATCTATATGTTGTTGTGGATAGGTTCAACAAAATGTGTATTTTGATACCTTGTAGTAAAAAAATCATAGCTAAATACTCTGCAAAATTGTTCTTTGAACATTTATGGGTTCATTTTGGATTACCCACTTCCATTGTATCTGATCGAGACACTCGATTTATGGGGAAGTTTTGGTCTAATCTGTGGGAACTGATGGACACCAAGTTGAAGAAAAGCACAACTTTTCATCCAAAAACAGATGACCAGACATAAGTAGTAAATAGGACAGTGATCCAGTTACTGAGAGGTTATTGCAAAAAACATCCTAAGCTTTCAAGGGATGAACACTTGTGTTATGAGCAACATGCTTACAACAGAGCCAAACACTCTTCTACACAGAGATCTCCTTTTGAGACCTGCTTTGGTTTCACACCAAGGTCTCCTTTGGATTTTGTCTTTGGTAAAGATACCATGGTTGATGGACACAGTGATGTGGACAAGGAAACCAGGTTCATTGAACAGATCCAAGAGATCCACCAGGTAGTACAGGAACAACGGGAAAAGAGCTAGGCCAAGTACAAGGCTAGGAATGATAAGCATTGGATGGAGCATATTTTTCAAGTTGGAGACCAAGTCTGGTTGTATATCAACAAGGACAGGATGCAAGGTGAAGATAAAAAGCTAAAGCCTATCAGGTATGGACCTTTTAGGATACTTGAGAAGATTGGTGAAAATGCTTTTCGCCTTGATTTGCCAGCTTACATGCACATCTACTTAGTCGTAAATGCAGATTGCTTGAGACTATTTGAACCTTCAATGATTGAGGACCTTGAAGAGAAAATTCAATTGCCTTCTATTGATGACCTGCTACCTGAATACCTCAATGAGTTGTAGGAAGACACAGTGCTGGATAGGAAGGTGAGGAGAACGCATAGGGGAGATGTTGAGTTCCTCAGGATTGGGCTCAAAGGTTCAAAGTCGAGCAGCGCAAAGTGGATTGAGGTTGGACAAGTGAAGAACCAATATCCTCACTTAGTCGATGCTTGAAAACCAACTTTTGGTGGTCCAAAAGATTTTTCAGTGGGAAGGCTGTGATCCGAATTGGATCCATAGAAGACTGTCAAAGAACCATGACTGTATAAAGTCGGAAAAATCTCTAAAGAAATCCAAAACAACGGTCAAAAACACCTTGAACCAGTGGCAATGGAAACCAACATGGAACAACGAGGACCTCGGTCAAAGCACGCTGATCGAGGCCCATGGAGACCACGCAGGAGGCCAAAGTAGCCCCATGGGAGCCCCGAAATGGGAAAAAGAGGTGATTTTTGATGCACGATTAGCGCTTAGCGCTAGTCGCGCATCGTAAGGCGAACAGGGCCGCGAAGGAAAAGCCCGAGCACTCGGTCACATGGGGGAACCGGAGGACCGCAGGCGGAAAAGGGAAAAAGCACCAAAACACAATGGTGGGACCCCCGCTCTGGAAACCGGCGGTTTTGATTGGGGCACCCTGAAACGGTAAGAGGTTTTGGACGAAAGAGAAGCGATTCCATACAACGATCGACACGTGGTAGGCGGAGCTGAGAGAAAACCGCCTTTGATCACGCGCTATCGGGCGAGCAAGTCAACCGTGTGAAATGTTCGTACAGTGTCGGATCTAGAGGGCCTAGATCAGATAGCTGAGATCATGCCCGATGGAAAGAAGCAGAATCAACAAAGAATTAAGCCGCGTTTTAAAGGGATTTGGAATCCGTTTGACCGCCATGGTGGAGGAAGAATGCATCCATGACATAACTGAAGAAATGAACCGACGAAGTAGGCTGGCGCCATTTAGAGGAGGACAAGTGGCCACTTCTTGAGTGTTCATGATGACGCCGAACAGGGAACTCCAAGCGCAGCTGCAGAAAGTGAAGAGATATAGGTGGAAGAGGAACCGAACAGGCATAGGGTTCGAATGATCTAAAGCCATGAACAAAGGAAGAAGAAAGTCAGTTGAATAGTCGAGAAGAGACAGAAGTCAAGAGACGAAGAAGTGGAACAGTGAACCCAGAGAGGAGGACTGAACACAAAGAATAGTAAAGCAAAGCAAAAGAGATAGAGGGATGAGCTGACCAGCGACAACATCGAGCACCAGAGAGCTTGAAGATTCAAGCCTTCCCATAGAGGAATCTGTCTGGACTGAGCGTCACATTTGGATCTTTCCACTATAGACCAGAAGGTCACAGAGCTGGTAGGTAGAAGAAGAGTCTGTGTACTCTAGTGGCTTGGGGAATCCAAGAACCACCCTGCTAAGCAAAACCTGCTTCAGGTGAACTCACATTGAGTCCCTGTATTGTAATTTCTCTACTTAAAGACACAATAAAACAAGGCCACCACTGAAAGCTGGACCAAAGACGTATCCCTAGAGAATAGGGTGAACTCCTTATTAAAATTGTTTGTGTCTTTATGTTGCTTACTGTATTTCTCTGTTGTCTTTCCATTTTATTGTCTATGTATTGGCAACCTGATCGATCCGTTGTTTCAATAACACAAAACACACACTAGCACATGAGTCTGTAATACCTTAGTTTAATAAATCTTTAACTAATGTCACTCATAGGGTGAATATTAGATCAGGTTCCCCTGTAAAGTCATTGTGTTCCTTGTGTTTTTATGGTTGCATGTTATTGAATTTGTTTCTATCGTGTATTTTCCTTTCCACATAATAGTAGAAGACATTTGTGTTTGTTAATTTTAGTTCGATTTCATTAGCAGTAGCAAATTTATTGCAATTTATACATTGTTGTCGCAATTTCAAGTTTTTGTTAACTACCATTGTTTCCTTCTTTGTTGATGCTCTCGTCAACCTTTGTTGTGTGCTTGGGTGATGATTTTTTGATGTGGCTTATGTGGTCTACTTGCCTAAGTTTGTCGTCACATCATGCTATTTTGTAGGTTTTGTCGTCATCGTCGTTGGTTGGGGTCTGTTGTAGCTATGTCATGGTGTTTCTTTCAACTACATGGGTGGTGATTTCCTATTGTTTCTTTCCTTCGTCTGCTATCGTGATCCTACACGGCTATCATTTTGGGGCTGACTATACGAACATTTCAACATTTGTCATAAGGGTTTTTCGGCCCATATAATTTTTAGATAAACCCTTCAGTCTTGTATGCAGGCCCTTTGAGCCCTATTTTTAAATAATTGGACTATTTATTGTTTGGTTTGTTCCTATTAGGATTTGGTTTTGGTTCAATCATTTATGCATTATAGATTTTTCATATGGAACCCTGGGGCCGACTTATTTTTTTTGTATTTTCTCGATTGGGGAGCTGATTTTTTATGTGCATAGGGCTTGTATTTTTTCAATGTCATGTGGTGTATATCCCAAATGTGTTTATCATATAAAAAATGAAATGTTGTCTTTCGTTTGGATAAATAAAATTATGTGTGTCTATTTCTCCAAGAAAAAAATTTATTGAAAATTTCAAGGGCGAAATTTCATGCATGGGTGAAATTAGCGTTTTTTTTGGTTGGGTGAATATTTTACAAAGAGGAGTTTGACTATGCATCACCCAATATTTATTTAAAAAAAATATTTGTAAAGTCATTATCCCATGGGAATTTGATGGGGGAGAGTTGAAAATTTGATTTCTCCTTGCAAAATTCAAAGAAGATCCTCCCATTCGCCCTATTTTTTGGGTAATTGAAATTATCGAGATATAATTCACCCTAATTTTATGGGAATACCAATTAGTTTGATTTATTCCACCTTCTGGAATTCATATTCACTCTTTTCTATTTTTTTCATCCGCCCATATTTGTTGGAATGTGATTTTTTCTAGTAAAATGTAGCCTACACTTCATGGAATTAGGGGTTTATAGGAGAGACATTCCATCCCTATTTAAAGGACCATGGAAATGGAGGTTGAACCAAAATTTAGATCAAATTTTCAATTGTTCCTCGCTTATTTAGTAAATAATAAACACACAAGGCTTCAACCTTCTACATTTTAATTTATAAAGCATACATGTCCCTATTCTTTGAATGTTCAAATGAAGAATGGATAATACTATAAAATATTTACCTTCAGGAATTTATTTTGAGCTAAACTATTATGATTTTTGCTTATTCTAATAGTAGGGGTGACCAATGAAGCTTTATATAAATAGTAAACATTGCATCTAGGTACAAAATGAGTACTTAGTAAAAAATTTTGAGCTAAACTATTGTGATTTTTGCTTATTCTAATTGTAGGGGCAACCAATGAAGCTTTATATAAATAATAAACATTGCATCTAGGTACAAAATGAGTACTTAGTCGAAGAATATGCAAGATCAAGGCCCATTAGGGGAATTTAGAGGTCTAAAATGGGCATCCTAAGGAAACTAATAAAACAAGAGTTAAAATAATGAAATAAAGAGTTATGAATTTTTAAAGAAAAAGAAAGGAAACTACTTTTTTATTGTATTTTTGTCTTATTTTCTCATAGGTTCACTCAAATATCAAGTGTAGACACCCGTTGGATGTGAAATTAAATTCCACATCCAACGAGTATTTGAACACACTTTTTTTCATGTATTTTCATTTTTTTCGATGTCGGTATACTCAGAAGTATGCAGAGTGGGTACTTGTTGCATCTGGAATTTAATTCCGCATCCAATGGGTGTCTACATTTGACATTTGAGTGAACCTACAAGCAGATAAGCTGAAAATAAATTGAGAAAAAGTAGTTTTATTGTTTTCCCTTTAAAATATTCTCCATCGGGGATGACATCGTCATCTTGAATCCTATTGGTCCTTTTAAAATTAATTTTGTTATACATTTTTTGTTTTGAGGTCCAATTTTTATGTCAAATTTCCCCTAATGATTACTAGCATGGGGTGAATTTCATTTGTATTTCTGGTCCTTGGTTTGATCATTAAAAGGAACCACTACCCCTTCCTCTAACCACCCCGAGATCCTCACACCTTGTTCACCTAGCTCCTTCACAAGATCACTCAGAATCTCCATCAAACAAAATCTCCATAATTATTTCCTTCAATGATCTAAACCTAGGATGCATAAGCTTATTGATATCCTATGCAATGTCCCATCAACCTAAATCATTCAAACCTCTAAAAGATCACTAGAGAAGTCCATAGTTTTATCCCCATAGGTGATCCTTCCTTTTGCGTAGCCTAGCCTTTACCAACCGTTAATGAAGATAATTACACTTTGAATACACTTGAAAAACCATTTCTACTATGGAACCCTCAAGGGAAAACATAGAGTATATCAAGCCAAGTCTTTCCTAAATAAAATTGCTGCACATTAGCCACTAGTAGTATATTTCCTTTGAATATGTGAAGCATTGAAACTTCCCTGAGGATTCCAATAAAAGTGTTTTCTTCTCCTAACTAAAATTGATTCACATGAGCCACCAATAATATGTCTCCTTTGAATAGGTGAAGCCTTGAAACTTCCCTGAGAATTCCAATAAAAAGTGTTTTATTCACATATATTTGCTCAAAAAATTCAATATTTTTTTATTCCTTCATTCGATTTTTTATTGTTATTATTAGTAAAATTTTGGAGTTAGATTAGATGTATAATAATTATGTAGTGCCATTATCAATAGTAGGTCAATGATGGGATTGTATTGAATTTTTTTACATAAAATATGAAAAAATGGCATGCTCTCTACCTAGGCATAATAGAGCAATAGGTAAAGAAGAACCCTAGACACCAATTCTAACAAATCAGACCATCCATATCATGGTATTCGATGCGATCAATGGTTGTAAGAATAGAGTCCTTGCAATTTTTTTCGCTAAAATTATATTTTCAGCCACTTGTATTTAGAAGGTGTTAACTATTTAGGTCACTGAGATATGGACTCAACTTCAAATTTTAAGAGTTACCTTTGGTGAATGATAACATTGACTTAAATTGCAAAAAAAAATTAGTATTATTGTTGAATGGAAAGTTGAAAAACCATATGATTTTAGTATGAATTATGCAATAATTTGGGTGATTGAATGCTTATTACTTGATGTAAACTAATTATAGTGAATTAACATTGAAATTTTGTTCTTGTTATTCATAATATGTAGTGAAATTGTTCATTGTTTAATATGCAATTTGATGGTAAAAGTATCAATTTAATATATGGAAAAATCAATATAAAACGGTTTATTCGAAACCAAAATATTTTTGTCAAAAGTTTAGATAAAAGAAAATAATTAATGATGCACATTGGCCATTAGCACCATCCCATGCATTTTACATTTGGAAAATTTGTTGAATTGTATATCTCTACTTCTTGTTACACTTGTTATGTGAAGAAAAAATTGCATCAATTGATAGAGTAAATTACTATAATTGGCCATTTTGATGATTTGTATTTAAGATTGGAAAGTTGTTGAATTTCTCTCAATGTCATGGTTACAATGTGAGCTTTTGTTGTCCTTCTATTGAAAACTTTCAAGTTGACGAGTTTGCAATCAAGTGCCTTGTATTTTAGAAATTTCTTAGAATTTATGTATGTTATATGTGAAACTGTTCTCGGTTGGAGTTATTTATGGATGAGGTTTTCCTACAAAGTTGTCATATTAATGTTATTATACAATAAAATTTTGTGATGGTTAAGATCATTTATTTGGCATGGATTGGGCAAAAACTAGACCAAATTTCTACTTTCTACACCACATGTTTCTCTATTCTATCTTTTCCCTTCCCTTTTCAAATATGTATATTGTTGAGAACGACTATAGAAAACCCTTTGTCTTTTTTATGTGGATATAAATTCATGGGATAACATTATTTCTATGTAGGTTCTTCTTAAAACATTTATAATAGAATGTCAGGCTATAATACTACAGGTTGATATGTTGAAATTACCATTGAATTCAAATCTTCCATTCAGTTTGTTGAGGTTGATTAGTTGATTTGGATTATAAAGATTTGTGATCTCCTTTGACATCCGTGGATAGTTGTTGTTTTTTTTAATAAATGAGGTTCATACCTAATTGAAATCCTAAGGCCCAAATGATATATTTACAAAACATATTTTGTCTTTCTAGGGCCTCCATTGATTGAAAAAATGAAGATTCAATATCAGTGATAGTAAATAAAATCATGTTTGTCTTTTTTTATATATTATTTTATTTAGGGATAGGATGAGGAAAAGATAAAGCCGAGTTAAATATATGTGAACATTTATATCTTCTTTAGTTTTAGCGTGATTGTCTTCAATAAGTATATCCTCGACAAAAAGATGTATAACTAGCTTGTTTTAGTTATCCTAAAAATGATCCACATAACATTTTGTTCGTTCCTCGCTATATTGTTAGTGAGATCCTAAAACTTGTCCAACCAATTGGAATGACAAAGAACACATCATGAGTTATACTAAGGTCCTTCGCAATGTTGAAAAGTGTAACTAGGTTCGGTCTTCATAACGACATGAGTAATTGTAATTTTATGTAATTGATGAAAAGAAGAAAAATAAAATTATTGTAATTCTTGTCTCATGGGTTTCATGAGAAACAAATTTTATTTTATTGATGGCTCCCATTGTGAGCTTTTAGGATTTGTCATCTAGTCATAAAAGTCAATTTGAGTCTATGTCATGTATGAAGGATCCTTCTTGGGCATGTTACATTTTGTATGAGTCATTATATAACTATGAAATCCCTCCAAGAGAAGCATAAGTCATCTCCTTTCAAGTTGGATTAAATAAAGATAATAATACCTCTCCAATTGAAAAATTGGCCTAGCTTGCAGTCATGTCAACTTATTTTGATGGCAAACAACTATAAATAGGGAAATTCAGATTCCATTTCAGAGACGAATTTCAGAGAAGAATTCAGTCAAGTTCTGAAGTTTAAAAGTAATGTGAATGTGATCAAGAAGGAAGCCTAAATATCAGGGAAGGGAGAAGGAAGTAGAGCGAAGTTTTAAGCATAAGTTTTTGGGTATGTTTTAGGGTGGTCTTGTTGTCACACATGTGAATAAAGAGGAGATCATTTGTTGCAGTAAGGAAGAGATCTAAGGTAACCATATTGAGATAAGTTCAAGTCTTAAGGAAGGTCGAGTTAAGCTATAAGGAGACTCCATCACAAGCAAAGTAAATCAAGGCATAAGAAAAGGTCTTATTTATAAGTTAGGATTTCTGAATTAGGACTACAAACCTAATTCTAGGACGCCAAACATTTGAATCAGAAGGAGGTTGAAGTGGAAGAGGAGTCAAGATAAAGGAAGGAGTACAAGGTTGATCCTTATCAAGGGAACTCATGTCTTGGTCTTGGAGTGGCCAATAGGTCAAGGGTCTTGGTCTTGGTATTTGTAAATTGGAATCTCTATAAGAAGAATAATTTGTTCATGGTTTTCCTCTCATGAGTGAGAGGTTTTGGCCATAGATGATACCCTATATTCAATGTCTCTTGTCTCTTTATGGTTTATGTGTTGGTAGTTGTTTGATGAAAAGGAACTATTAATCTAAGTAAAGGAAGATCATAATCTACGAAAGTGAAAAGCATTCACAAGCACTTACTAATCAAAGAGAAATAACCTAATCTCTATGCCATAGATTTCTCAACATGGTACCAGAGCTAAGGTGAAAAATTAAAGGAAGGACACCTTATGAAGGGACACACAAGGATAAAATATCGAAGAAAGCATCAAAGAAAAGATCATCTTTAAGACAATATCTACAAAGGAAGCATTATAACCCTAGATCGAAGAAGGAGTCTACAAAGAATTCTTGGGATCATCATCAAGAAAAAGAAGGCCAAGTTGAAGAGATATATGAATCAAGGTCCTTACCATTGAAGAACTCACAAAGAAGTCATCATTGATCTTCATCAAAGGATACAAATAGATCTCACTCTTTGCGGGATCAAGGATCACTCTTGAAGAAAACTACCTTCATCAAGGAGATGTTTTCTATTCTCTATATCATCATCAACATCAAGGAAGAAGAAAGGAGGAGCATCCTATCAAGTAAATATATTTATTTCCACATTTGAATCTATCAAAAAAAAAATTCAAGGAAAGAAACAATTTGGTTTGGACTTCAAACTATCTTGCTTGGAATAAAAGGACAGATATGAATCTCATTGAAAATGAGGTTATGGAACATGTCAAAGGATCTATCATTAAACTAGGAGAGGAATATGCTCAAACTCTTCCAAAGTATATGAAAGGGGAAGTTATGGGCTCAAAGGATTCTCTTAGAATCCATCAAGGATCCCCTCATCATATATGTATCTAAACTCGAAACTTCAAAAGAAACCTAAGAAAAACTAGTAGAGTTGTATTCCAAAAGCATTGTTGGAGAAATCATCTCATTAAGGAAATAAATCTACAAGTTGATGATGTCAAGGGAAGATGGAATAACCTCATACTCTATGAGGATATCTAAAATATGGGATCAAATACAAGATCTGGGAGAATTCATGTCTGATAGAGAAATGACTATAGATGTATTAATTGCACTACCAGATGAGTGGGGTAACTTTACTTCAAGTATTTATGGGAAGAAAGAAGCTACTCCATTCCAAGATCTATGGTCACTATGTAAGATTAAAGAATCTAGAATAAAGGCCAAATATAATGTGGGATAAGGTGAGAAAAATCAATCATATGCTGCAATAACAAAAAGAAAGGGAAAGTTTGGAAAGTTTGGTCCTCAGAAAAAGAAGAACATGGCTAAAATACAATGTTATGGGTGTCAATAATATGGGCACTATAAGAGATATTGTTCTAAGGTCAAGAAGGACAATAACAAAAGAGGAAGAGAATAAGCCCACATCACTAAGGAAGTGGAGGAAGTTGAAAAGAAGAAATCCAAGAAGGAGGAAGTAATAGATCTCCACTATTGAGATAGTCTTCCTCACCTAAGTTCTTTTCAAGTTCCTAAGTCTTCTGTTGTAAGATATGGCTATCATGATTCACTAAATGGGATGCATGAAGGCATCATAGAATAATTGAAAGTAAAAGCTTGAGACATCATCATAGAGAATCATTAAATATGGTTAGAATATAGCTCTTGGGAATCTCATTGAAAACATAAGTGGCAAGGTCATATAGCACAAGGTTTACCATACATATATCAAAATGA
Organism: Pinus tabuliformis; assembly: GCA_031772625.1. Taxonomy (NCBI): domain Eukaryota; kingdom Viridiplantae; phylum Streptophyta; class Pinopsida; order Pinales; family Pinaceae; genus Pinus; species Pinus tabuliformis. The sequence goes on along the minus strand of CM062820.1, from coordinate 1,471,873,834 downwards.
AACATCTAATGATGGGGATACTTTATATCCTCTAGATTCTCTAATGCAATCCTCATTGAAAGGTTCACCATTCATGAGGGGAAGCAAGTGTTTCATCAAGAATTCCAAACTTGTGGAATTCATGGGATGATAGTATGACGAGATAAAAGGAAGAAGCAAATCAATGGATTGAATTTCTTTCAATCAAGGAAGATGTTGCAGGAAGTATGTATGAACCAAAAGAAAAATGAGGTATGTGTGCTTATAGTCTATATTGAAAATTCACGTAATATGGTTTTAGGTAACATGGATCAATGCTCTATCTTGAGAGCATGATTAAACGAAAGGATCTCGTCCCTTAAAGGGATGAAGGAATGCATGGATCACACATTCACTAGTTGAAATCAACATAATATGTCCTCGTATGAAGTATGAGGTTCTTGACTACAATTGAGGAACTCTAATTAGAAGCTCATGGGAATGGAATGTGTGAAGGAAGGAAGGAAGAGATCATGGAATATGCAACCATAGTAAAGGAAATCAACATCCGAAAGACCAAGCAGATTTGACTAGGATATCTCCATGGAAGATATGAAGACTTTGATGGAGTCTGAAAAAGAAAGAGACCCTCGATAATATATATCTTTGGGAGATGTTTTAATATGTACATAGGATGTTGATGCAAACTAGAAGATGTCATGATGAAAGACCATCACAAAGGTAATTTTGATTTTTAATATTCATTTCTTATTTTTGAACAAATATCTGGATGGGCTTATGCGGGACTTTCGACGGAAGATCTATGGATTTCTTCCATCACCGATGCCCATGTAATAGGATGAAAGATCCTTAAGGAAAAATGGCATGAAGGAAGGCTAGATATGGACTGATAGATCACTTTCTCATGATGACATGAATAACTCATGGATGAAAGCGATGGATGGTCAGTTCCTTATGTAGAAGTCTAAAACATGAAGACACCTAGATAACGAAAATAAGTTCATGAAATCATGAGGAGGATTTCTTCAAGAAGCTGGTTGTCTCATCATCTCAACCTAAGGAGTTATTTTAGGTCCCTAATTAAGAGGGAGCTAGAAACAAGTTTATTGCTTGGAAGAAAATTGGAAATTCATAAGACACGAGGGATATTAGGTACATTCCTTCCGTAGGAATGAGTACATTCCTTTACTAGAATAGATATGTTTTCCCCAATTAAGAGGGAGAGATAGACACATATTTCTTGTCTTCACTTGGGAAGACAGAATGAAGGATTATGTAAACATTTGGCATCTGATACTCTTTGAGGATGATTTAGGGAATCCAAGATAAGAATAGTCGTAGACGACTTATATTCTTTGAGGACTGCGAATCTGAGATAAGAATAGTCCTGGTGGAACACACCGTGAGAACCCAGGTGAGGTATGTTCTGAGAGATAATGATGAGGGTTTCTATACATCATTGGTCTCACCAACATTGTGATCAGATCTCATGGAGATATAGAGTTGTTAGTCAAGGCCTTGCTATGTAATTATGCTGGTTGATATGATGCTAAACATATGGGTTACCAATCCGACTCTTCTTATGAGAAATCATTCAGATTGAGAATGACTAATTACCATTATGAATACCTCCCTAGTTAGGAGGGAGTGTCGAAAAGTGTAACTAGGTTCTGTCTTCATAACGACATGTGTAATTGTAATTTTATGTAAGTGATGAAAAGAAGAAAAATAAAATTATTGTAATACTTGTCTCATGGGTTTCATGAGAAGGAATTTTATTTTAGTGATGGATCCCATTGTGATTCTTTAGGATTTGTCATCTAGTCATAGAAGTAAATTTGAGTCTACGTCATGTATGAAGGACCCTTCTTGGGCATGTTACATTTTGTATGAGTCATTAGATAAGTATGAAATCCCTCCAAGACAAGCACAAGGAATATCCCTTTAAGTCGGCTTCAAGGAAGATAATAATACCTCTCCAATTGACACGTCAACCCAACTTGCAGTCATGTCAGCTTATTATAATGGCAAAAAACTAAATAGGGAAGTTTAGATTCCATTTTAGAGAAGAATTCAGTCAAGGTATGAATTTTGCAAGTAATATGAAGGTGATCAAGAAGGAAGCATAAACATCATCGAAGGGAGAAGGAAGTAGAGCGAAGTTCTAAGCTTCAATTTTTGGGTCTGTCTTAGGGTGCTCTTATTGTCACACGTTCAAAGAAAGAGGGGATCATCTACTGTAGTAAGGCCGAGATCTAAGGTAACCAGATTGAGATAAGTTCAAGTCTTAAGGAAGGTCGAGTCAAGCTAGAAGGAGACTCCATCACAAGCAAAGTAAATAAAGGCATAAGAAAAGGTCTTATGTACAAGTTAGGATTTCTAAATTAGGATTACAGACCTAATTCTAGGAGGCCTAAGGTTTGAAGCAGGAAGTTGAAGTGGAAGAGGAGTTGGGATAAAGGAAGGAATAAAAGGTTGAATCTTATCAAGGGAACTTGTGTCTTGGTCTTGGAGTGGAAAATAGGTCAAGGGTCTTGGTATTGGTATTTGTCAATTGGAATCTCTATAAAAATAATATTTTTTTTTTGGGTTTTACTCTCAAGAGTGAGAGGTTTTGGCCCTAACTGATAGCCCATATTCTATGTCTCTTGTCTCTTTATGGTTTATGAATTGGTAGTTGTTTGATGAAAAAGAACACTAATAATCTAAGTAAAGGAAGATCCTAATCTAAGAAAGTAAAAAGCATTCATGGGAAGTTACTAATTAAATAGAAATCACTTAATCTCTATGCCTTAGATTTCTCAACATGTAAGACCCGAAGGACATCCTATCCTTATTAATTAATTGTAAAGTTAGTTTTATGGCTCCCATGCATTGATTTATGGTGCCATAAGGCATGTTTCCATTCAAGAGTTAAATTTTACTAGCCTTTACTCGTATTTTCCTTATTTAACAATTAAATACTGACTATTTAAAAATTTGCACATCATTGATGATGCCTACTTAATTTCCAAGCCGTCGGTTTGATGGGTGACTTAAAACTTTACTTGTATCCAGATGTGTGTGTGTGTGTTTGTGGAATTTCTAATAAACTTATAGAAAACAAAAGAAGTTAGTGATTCTTTTCGCTAAGACTCCAAGATAAGTATCACACTATGCAACATCCATAGTACTAATAATTTCATATAATACTTTAAGTAAATCATATATTCATCCATAGTGTATCTTTGGAATTATTAGAAAAATATCCTCTCCATCTTCAGTCACACCATGTGATCCTACATTGTACACACTTAAGCATAAAGCATGAATATTGAAGCTTGAAGCTTAAAGGTTAAAACTCACATGACATGTTGACACCCATGGGAAATTGGTATATATATAAAACACTAACTAAATTTTATTGTTTATGCAGGTTATGTTAGAAAAAATATTGGGGGTGAGGGTGGGGCGTGAATCAGTATTTTTAATTTACTTAACTTTCAATTTCATAAATATGTATGCTATTGTCATTCATGCAACTTGTACGTGTATGTTACTCCAGTGAAACGAAACCGTGTGTATCAAGTTTACTTAATTCCATCATTGATTTAACTTGAACAAGGCATCATTGTTTCTTTAGTTCTTTACTATGCAATATCCATGAATAGTGGAGAGAATATCAACACATAATAAAACACATCAACTCATGAGGACACAAGGATTTTATGTGGAAACCCAATGTGGGAGAAAACCACCACTATTGTCGTCTATGTATTCTTCTTTTCTTATAAAGAAAACCTTCAATACATTTTTTACTAGCGTGGAATCTTACCATTACACAAGAACCCACATGTAGGAGGTTACAACCTCCACTCGTTCTCCAACACCCATTGGAAAGGAGCTCCTAGCCCCTCACTAATAGATACAACCCTCAACACCGTATGGACCATGTTTCCAAATGTTTCACATTGGATCTATTATCACCCCAAGAAAATCTCCTAGGTTGTATCTCAGAGATGCTCGGGAACATTACAAACTCAACAACAACGTTGGAAATAGGTGGATGAATGGAAGGAATGATGCATATTCAAGCCAGATAACCACTTCTACTATGCTTAACCCCAGACATGGATGAACACCCCCAGACTACAAGGCTTTAGACCACCAATTACTCACAGTTGGAGGATTAAGTGAACATGGAGAAAACTAACCACACCAGCAGATACACAAGACCATGTGATGGCCAGCTGCAACCACTAAGAAGGTTTGTAAATATATTTCCAAATGCAGAGACAAGATGACAGCTCTCTAAGCACTAAAATAACAGAAACCTACATAACACATTCAATGATACATACTAGATTCTAACACAGAGGTGGGATGACAGCCCCTCTAATGCTAAACATCAAGAGCACATGAAAAATTCATAACAGGCACAGCCTGGAACAAAGAAGAAGTGGAAAGTGAGCAATTAACAGTAAAAGAAGCTTGTATTAGCTGAAAATGAAGACCAGACGCTGCAAGTATCATAGTAGTTACAGTCTCTAGAAGTTGAATCTTACATCAAAATAACAACCATCAACCCCATTACATCTTTTTTTTTGGTATATATAGAGGTTGATTACAAAAATATCTGCTATCCTATGCGTGGAGGGGTCATAATGGACCACCAACCACCTTAACTCTTTGATGGAGTCTCTGCTATGATCTGTTAGCTCTAATGAACAAAATGACCTTTTCTGTTGTTCAGCGGTCCTTCTCTGAGCAGGTGGAGTGTTGACTGAAAGAAGCTCCATGACTAATAAATGTGTTTATCTGCTCAAGGCCGTCCTTTTTCTTCTCGGCCATGCTTTCTTGTTAAATGTAGTTGTTGAGGATTTATTACACAGAGTGCTGGATTCTGGTCTTTTTCCTCCTTCAGGTACACTAGACAGGCTTTGGAAATGGGCAGTATGGCGGAGGCATGGTAGAGAAAGATCAACTATTGATGTGCGTGAATCGATGGTAGAGAGCATTTTCTAAGGAGTATCGGGAGGTACGAAATGATCGAACAAACGAGGTCCGTCGGATCGTAGTTGGGCAGATCTGACGGTGACTGGGAGGCAAAAGCATGCGGGAGATAATGAGCGGGGAAATGGGCGGGACAACGTAAGTGGTTTCCCCGCACCGCTTATGGAGGAGGGCAGTAAACGTACGCGGGGGGTGCAATCACAATCACTGCCCGACACGTGGCGGATGGGACATGTCAAAAACCGCCAATATCACAAGTTAACGCGCGGGCAAGTTTCGTTGGCGAGAGGTGCGACTGCCGTCGTATCTTGCGATGCATGCGATCGACAGTGGAGAAGTGAACGAGGTTTAACGTGCGGCGAGGACCGTTGGATCAAGCGATCAACAGTGGAGGAGCGATCACAGTATCGCGTTGGCAGTAGACAGGGGGGCGGCTTTATAATGATTTATGTGATGAGGGAAAAGGGACTTAAGAAAGGCACATGGTCATACGATCACAATCATATGACCATTTGAATTTGGTGCCCAGGAGCTAAGGAAATATGGTCTTTAATGAATTTCGTCGGGGGGGGGTTAGACGAGAAACATAGAGGTTTTATGGAAGAAACAGAGATAACGAGGCTAGGAGAGCATGAGGAAATTAAAGGAGGAGAAGGTAGAAGATGGTTGCGAGCTCCCTTTCAGCATAAACACATGGCCGAGCTGACAATTGGTCCTCCAAATGTTGAAGTTTGTAGCAGATCTAACACTGGCTCCTTCTGGGGATGAGATTCTCCCTGTTAGGTCGTAAGAACTGTAGACCAATGCCTTCATACAAAACCAAAATTTAAAAACATTGCCTAGTATTCCATTGGGCATGGAGTCAAATTAAGCCTACACTAAAACCTGTAAAAGAACATGATTATAATCATTAAGGCTTGAGAGCCTTAAACAACATAAAATTTCAAAAACTGGCCATCTGCTGGGCCATCAAAACTATTTCTGCTGCTCTTGACCAGTTCATCATAGAGCTACAAAACTGGATTGATTTGATCCTCTACCTCAAAGAGTTTGGGGCATCTGACCTTATCTGGTAGATATGGATCAAATTTCATCCCCTTTCTGTGTGCTCTCATCCTTGGACATTCTTCATGGGAGATTTTGTACATCTGCTGGATAACAATGAACGCTGTGTACTTCTCTGTGTCATTTGTGGCCTACACAACTAACATGAATGGAAAACCAATGTATTCATGTGTGGAGGACACAAAGACATCATCTGCTCTTGCATCTTGCTTAGAACAGTCCGCATCCAAGGAGGAGTCCCAAGACTATGCATATTCTTCCTCTGTCATCTGGAAATCTACCCTTTCAAGCTGTGTGGAGGCCATCTGGGCAGGCATCAAAATATCAAGACTGAGATGATCAGTATCAGCCTTGAGCATTGAATTTTGTCCTGCCTCAGTGTTCAGGGGGAAACTTTGAGGGACTTTCACTTGAGTAGACAAAGAAACATAAGATGATGGGGAGATTTCTTCTCCCTCTTTAATCATTGGGCAGGGGACAGAAGCAAGTTGGAAAATTCACAGATCTGCATAGCCATGTGAAGATGGGCTGGCTTCGAGCACAGATTCTTGGAGGAAGGTAGGACCTGCTGCTGGTTGCTTCTGCTGACAAGCTTGTTGTTCTCCAGGTACAACAAACTCATGAGCAGTGCCTTTGGATAATGCTTCTTCAAAGGTAGCTCTAGTCAGGAGAGGGGCACGAACCTTGTCTTCCAAACCATGGACCTCCTCCTCTTCATCAGGATGCTCATCTTCCATGACTAAATTCTGAAAAATATTTCTTTGCAAAATCTGCAACCGCTCCTGTGCTCCTCTATATGGGTTTGGCTTTGAAAGAGTAAAGGAACAAGGAGCTCTTGCTTCGTCAGAATACTGCTCAGCTTCTAATCTAGAAACTTCAGAGGCTAATGCCTCTATCATCCTTGCCAATATTTCGACCTTAAGATCTGAGGATGATGAGGACTCACCCCCATATCTTCTCCTTTCAACATTATCTTCGAGCCTTTCTGCAACAATGATGTTTGCTTCTATTTCAAAGGCTGCATCTTGCGTATCAGCCAAAGAAGCAGATCTTCTTTCTCTTAACAGCAAGCAGAACTGAGAATCGAAGGCATTAGCATAAGTGAGCATGGCAGAAGCAGGGGTGGGTCTTACTTCAGCTGGCATTCTGCTATACATATGATTGAATCTGACATTGAAATTAGACAACAACTCACCATCTTCTCTCTGCAAGTTCCCAAATTCAGTATGATAATAGAGCAGATCTTTATTTCCCCCCCAGTGCTTTAGGAACACGTCATCTAAGGCCTCAATGTTTGCAATAGACCTAGGGGGTAATTCTCTAAACCATTTTCTAGCCTCCCCATCTAGGCTTTGGACAAAAACCCTCATCCACACATCCTCTTCACTGATATCCAGGTTATCAACATAACAATAAAAAGACTCAAGATGTTCTTTAGCTGTTACTCCTTCTGTACCAGTAAAATTAGGAATAAATTCTTGATAATCTCCTATAGGCATGGCATTCAAAGGGACAGGCAAGACCAAGGGTCCATACCTAGCAGCAACGATTCTTTCAATCTTTGTAAGAGCTTGCTGAGCTGCCATGACTGGGGTATATGAAAAGATACTAGTATAATGAGTGGTATGAATCAATGAAGAGAATGATAGAGACAAAGGAATATAATGGAAAACATAGGATGCTTCTTTGAACTGAGGTCTGAAAGGGCGATGAATGACTAAGGAGATTTATGAATCTCTGAAGGTGACTTTCACTAGCAGAGATACATGGAATTTCTAAGGCTTACTTGGTACTGATGCTCCTTTCTATGATACTTACATCTGCTTAACGATCTTCTTAGGATCAGGCACTGGTTCAATTGGTGATTTCTGAAGATTTCTCCGAGCACGCTTCACAAACTGAGCCAGAACTGCAATGTGGAGTCGCCAAAGGTTGGTCTACCTCCAGTAGAGTCGCCAGATAGATGATTACAACCAGAAATGTGTCCAAACCTTGTCTATCATCAAAATCTGGAACTGTGTCATTCTCCCAGGGAAGCTGAGCTTCAATCTCCTCTCCCCGGCAACGACGCCAATTAATGTTATCACCCCAAGAAACTCTCCTAGGTTGTATCTCATAGATGCTCAGGAACATTACAAACTCAACAACAATGTTGGAAATAGGTGGATGAATGGAAGGAATGATGCATATTCAAGCCAGATAGCCACTTCTACTATGCTTAACCCCAGACATGGGTGAACACCCCCAAACTACAAGGCTTTAGACCACCAATCACTCACAGTTGGAGGATTAAGTGAACATGGAGAAAACTGATCACACCAGCAGATACACAAGACCATGTGATGGCCGACTGCAACCAGTAAGAAGGTTTGTAAATCTATTTCCAAATTCATAGACAGGATGACATCTCTCTAAGCACTAAAATAACAGAAACCTGCATAACACATTCAATGATACATACTAGATTCTAACATAGAGGTGGGATGACAGCCCCTCTAATGCTAAACATCAAGAGCACATGAAAGATGCACAGCCTGGAACAAAGAAGAAGTGGAAAGTGAGCAATTAATAGTAAAAGAAGCTTGTATTAGCTGAAAATGAAGACCAAACGTTGTAGTTATCATAGTAGTTACAGTCTCCAGAAGTTGAACCTTACATCAAAATAACAACCATCAACCCCATTACATCTTGTTTTTCGGTATATATAGAGGTTGATTACAAAAATATCTGCTATCCTATGTGTGGAGGGATCATAATGGACCACCAACCACCTTAACTCTCTGATGGAGTCTCTGCTATGATCTGCTGGCTCTAATGAACAAAATGACCTTTTCTGTTGTTCAGCGGTCCTTCTCTGAGCAGGTGAAGTGTTGACTGAAAGAAGCTCCACGACTGATAAATGTGTTTATCTGCTCGAGGCCGTCCTTTTTCTTCTCTGCCATGATTTCTTGTTAAATGTAGTTGTTGAGGATTTATTACGCAGAGTGCTAGATTCTGGTCTTTTTCCTCCTTCGAGTACACTGGACAACTCTGGACATGGGTAGTATGGCAGAGGCATGGTGGAGAAAGATCAATCGTTGATATGCATGAATCAACGACAGAGAGAATTTGCTAAGTAGTATCGGGAGGTACGAAATGATCAGACAAATGAGGGCCGTCGGATCACAGTTGGGCAGATCCGATGGTGACCGGGAGGTGAAAGCACGAGGGAGATAACAAGCGGGGAAATGGGCGGGATGGCGATAAGTGGTTTCCCCACACCACTTATGGAGGAGGGTGGTAGACGTACGCAGGGGGCGCGATCACAATCACTGATCGACACGTGACGGATGGGACATGTCAAAAACCACCAATATCGCGAGTTAACGCGTGGGTAAGTTTTGTTGGCGGGAGGTGCGACTGCCGTCATATCTTGGATGCATGTGATTGATGGTGGAGAAGTGAACGAGGTTTAATGTGTGACGGGGACCGTTGGATCAGGGCGATCAACGACGGAGGAGTGATTGCAGTATCGCGTCAGCGGTAGACAGGGGGGGGCTTTATAATGATTTATGCAATGAGGGAAAAGGGACTTAAGAAAAGTGCATGGTCATACAATCACAGTCATATGACCATTTGAACTCGACGCCCGAGAGCTAAGGAAATATGGTCTTTAATGAATTTTGGGGGGGGGGGGGGGGGGGGGGGTTAGACAGGAAATGTAGAGGTTTTATGGAAGAAACAGAGATAACAGGGCTAGGGGAGCATGAGGAAATTAAAGGAGGAGAAGGTAGAAGGCTGCTACGAGCTCCCTTTCAACATAAACACATGGCCGAGTTGACAATTAGTCCTCCAAATGTTGAAGTTTGTAGCAGAGAAAACAGGATCCACCTATCAAACAATCATCAAACAACTTGTTAGCCACCTTTCACCGAATTTTCACATTGGACCCATATGAACAATATGCCGAAACCAAATTGAACACTAAATCTGAAATACAATCACTGAATCACTGTAAATGAATTGAATCTCTGAAGCATCAATCTACTAAATACATAATCCAACTAGAACAAATGAACCTCATAATATATACATCAATGTTCTTAAGGAAACCTGTGTATATACACGTTTCCTCTGCATAACATTTATGTAGGGATCTCAAATCAATGACTACTGAAAACAATGTCAGACTCAATCAGTGGTCAGTCACTAAATCATTGACAAACTGAATCATGAGAGATACATCAATACTGACTCACTGAAAACCAAACCATAATGCAGCACCATCACTGATCAATATACCAAGACACAATCAAATCAACCTAATCAACACTGCAATATACAAACCATGCTTATCAAGACATCATTGACATATAATAGAAAATAAAACATATATCATAAACTTTCATCAATCAACATCTCAAACTCTAGTGCATATACACGACATCCAAAAACCATATCAGCACATGTACGTGATTACTATGCACACCACCTGTGTATATATTTTAACACATTTAATACATTATAATATAATTCATACACAACAATACTGAACCACTTCTACGTATGTATACGTCATTATTGAATAAAACTTGCCTATAGATCTTAAATCATTGAATCAATCTTTCCCTAGAAACACAACACATACCACACATACCTTACTGTCAAATCATAGATCACTTCAAATGTATTTAAAAAATTCTATATTTGTTAGCTACTTAACAAGCAAATCAACCAATCATATATTTCAACATACCTTCAGATCTTTTAGATCCAAATCTTCTCCTTCCTTCATGGTGCACACCCGTTTCAAATCATATCACACATGAATAACTATTCACTTGCACACTCAACACCTTGATCTCCATCTCCTTATATAGTTTTTGCCTTAGCCAATACCTTATGTAAATCCCTTGGTAATGTCGTTAGTATTCTTTGATGGGATCAAATAAATGTTTCCACTTCAATTACTATGGGCAAATATCATGGTAATGAGCCATGGTATCCATATTTCTATGTTTCAAATTATATATGTGACTTTTTATCACAAGACCTGTGTATGTACATAACTCTTCTTCAAAGGAACCACATATACTTTCTCAAACTTCACTTTTGTTATCCATCTATCACCAAACTATCATTTCTCTATCTATAACATCTGTACCAATCTACATGAGTTCCACAATCATCATATTATCACAATGTTGACATCAAGTACATATTTTTCAAGTAGGTTGCCATCAAAGACAACACATTAGCCATAATGCCAAAAATCTTCCCCTTTGGAATTGATGACAACCATTTTGGTGTTTGGACACCACCTGCAAACACTTTCACACATTAAGTCTTCTCTCCAAATATAATTTTCTCTCCAAACAAACACCGAGCTTCTCTCCCCCTATGACATCAAGGGCAAAGGGTTGATCTAGGCTGAATGAAGTACTTTGCTGTAGGTCTAAACCACTGAATATGAATCATGAAAGTTGCATATTGACCATTCTCCCCTTGAGCATATGCTAGACCTTCTAAAGATAGGGAACAAAAGTTCAAGATTGTAGGACTCAATACATGAATTTTCCTATACCAATGACTCTATGCGCTCATGATTATATCAATCACCCAACATAATGGGGTTACATATTTGACCCAAATTTTACATCAATGTCCCAAAATAATCGATGACATGCATGATATGACTTGATCCCAATAGCCCATACATGAATGAATTTTACAATAAATACGACATGGGTCTTTTCATGACCTTTACATCAAGATACATATATGACACTGATAATGAAAAACATGCACCTCAACAATGAGGTAGAAAGACCATGATAATCATCAGCAACCACCATGCACCATATAGGAATCTGCAACATAAACATCTGATAGAAACAACATAGAAAACAACCTGAACATCCTCAACATGTAAGATAAGACAATGTAGCATCAATTTCTCCAAAATTTAGTGCTTCCAAGCATCATCAAACAAATATAACAGAAGCATAAGGTACTGCAATAAATCTCTCTCAGTAACTCATCCCCTTGACCTCATGTCATTAAGGTCAACACACTCTCTCCATATAAAGGAAGAGACACAATAGGTAGCATATACATGCATCAATAACATAAATAGTACTTTTAGCATCACAAATCATTAAATGTGAATAATTAACAACTTCATCAAAGGAAGATCTTCAAAGAACATAAAAGACATATATTTCTTATCAAGTGTATCAAAAAGGATTAGGACACCATTAGATGCAAATTAAGCAACATAAATCATCCATAACTTCACCACATGCAATCCATGCATTATTGATAACCCATGAAATAATGACAACAACATATATATCTTCTCATCAATGAAAGATGCCAACAAATAGTGAGTAAATCATGAACTCATCATAAACACCATCATGCAACAAGGAGTGCTCAAGAAACCATACTACCAACAATGAACTATTAGAAGCATAACAAATTCTCCCTCTGAACCTATGCCTTCTTTTCACCATCAATTTTGAACACATTATATCCATCTCATCAACTAGCCAAATGCATCAAAGAACCACTTCATCAGCAACAATATAATATTTTGGAACAACTCATAAAATCATCATGAGCCAATACCCGAAGGTGCATAAGGGCATCACCAACAGACTGCAACAAACCAATTTCATAGCCAAAAATACAATAATGAACTGATGGAAGCATATGAGAAGCTCTCCTTGAATTTGTGTCATTCATTTATCACAAAGAAACGCATGCGATTGTATAGATCAAATCTCACATTTACACGTGACAGTCTTTCATAAGATCCATGTATAGAAAGTAAATTGTTGATTCGTTATAGCCACAGCTCCCCCTGAACCTGCCATGTTTGTTCTTGTTCACTATTACTTCATCAGATGCAATATGAATAATAAACTCGTCAAAACAACTTAGGGACTCTCATTAAGATACATATTCATAAATCCCCCTAAGATCATACACTAGTGATCATGTGGACCTAATAATAAGCATCTTCTCTCCATGAGGTTATGTACCTCACATTCAATTCCACAGTCACTATTAGAAGTATGCCTTTTAAGAACAATGGAATGCAGTAGAGACAATATTCCCCACACCTCTTATTGATGTTCCTTCTTTCTCCAAATTTGCTTGCAATTTCTAATGTGCTCGAACTTGTGGAACTTATCCCATCTTCTATTTCCATTCCAAAATTCTTGACTTGCAATTAGTGACCTCATTCATACATGAGCTACAAGAAAAACAATATCCATGAAACCATCCTTTATGCCTAGGGATTGATCATGACTTTGATCTAGGAGATTTTCTTTCAGATGTGTGACCTGATTCATTTTTCTTTTGAGAAAACTTATGTTTCCTATTCTTTTCATTGCATTATGACTTTGAAGCCATGTGCTTATATCCAATGCATGTCTTGATTAGAGGAGAATATTGTTCATTGATAATATTATTTAGTGATTCAGATGCCTTTACACATTTGTTGATTTTCTCATAATCTTACCCTAGAGTCACAACTTTAGATTCTATCAGTGTTTTAACTTAACTAGTGCATCATTGTTTCTTTAGTTATTTATTATGCAATAACCATGAACACTAGAGAGAAGATCAACACATAAAAAAACACATCAACTCATGAGGACACAAGGAGTTTAGGTGGAAACCCACTGTGGGAGAAATCCACCAATGTTGTTGTCTTTGTCTTCTTCTTTTATTATAAAGGAAAACTTTATTACATATTGTATTGGCGTAGACTCTTACCAATACACATGCACCCACCTCTAGGAGGTTACAATCTCCACTCGTTCTCCAGCACCCACTAGAAGGGAGTTACTACCCCCAAATCTCATTTACGGTTCTTATCAGAAGGGAGATCCTACCCCCTCACTGAAGACTGAAACCCTCAGCACCTTGTGTACCATGTTTTAGAATGTTTCACATTGGATCCACCTATCAAAAAATCATCAAACAACCTATAGGCCACCTTTCATCAAATTTTCATATTGGACCCATATCAACAGTATCCCCAAACCAAACTGAATACTGAACCTAAAATACAATTATTGAATCACTATAAATTAATTGAATCTCTGAAGAATCAATAGACTAAATACAGAAGCCAACGAGAAGAAATGAACCTCAAAATATATACGCGACTGTTATTAAGAGAACCTACGTATATAAACGCCTCCTCTGCATAACATCTGCGTACAAATTTCAAATCATTGAATACTAAAAACACTACCAGAATCAATCACTATGTCAGTTACCAAATCATTCAAAAACTGAATCATGACATATACATCGACACTGACTCACTAAAAGCCAAATCATAATGCAACATCATCACTGATCAATATACCAAGCCACAATAAAATCAATCGAATCAACACTGCCAGATACAAACCATGCTTATAAAGACATCATTTCCATATAATAGCAAATAGAACAAATATCATAAACTGTCATCAATCAATCACTCAAAATTTAGTGCATATATGTGACATCCACAAACCAAATTAGTGTATGTACATGATTATTATGAAAAACATCTACATATATATTTCAACAAACTGAATACATTATCACCGAATTTATACACAACGATACTTAACCACTTCTATGTATGTATGCAACATTACTAAATAAAACTCACGTATAAATATTAAATCACTGAATCAATCCTTTGCTTCAAACACATCATATACTTCACATACCTTACCTGTCAAATCACAAATCACTTCAAATGTATTTAAATAGTTCTATCTTTGTTAGCTACTTAAAAAGAAAATCAATCAATCATATATTTCAACATATCTTTAGATCTTTCATATCTGAGTCTTCTCCTTCCTTCCTAGTGCACACCTATTTCAGATTAGATCACACATGAATAACTATTCCCTTAGCTAATGCCTCAGGTAAATCCTTGGTAATGTCATTAGTATTCTTTTACGGGATCAAATAAATTTTGTCACTTCAATTACTATGGGAAAATACTATGGTAATGAACCCTGGTATCCATATTTCCATGGTTTGGATTATATACACGACTTTTTCTCACATGAGATTCGTTTTTATGTGACCCTTCTTCATAGGAACCATGTATACTTTCTCAAACTTCACTTTTGTCATCCATCTGTCACTGAACTGTCATTTCTTTGTCCATAAAATTTGTACCAATCTGCATGAGTTCCACAATCATCATACTATCACAATGTTAACATCAAGTACATTTTCTTCAAGTAGATTTCCATCAAGGACAACACATTAGCCATAATGCTAAGCGGTGAAATAATTGTTTCTCGTTTGATTTTGATAGGTTTATGTAGTTTCTTTAATGTTGGTACACAAGTAATATATCTATGTTTTTATATAATGGGTATATTTATTAGTTTTATTAGAAAACGAATATATTTTCTGGTTGGATATGGAAATCTTGATTGTGTGGTTACCAAGGATATGATGCTTTCGATACATTCAAATTGGAATATGAACACAATTGGGTTTGTGCATTAAGATGTTAGGTTATCTGTCAGAATGCTCTATTCTTCTTACCTATCAAAAGATTATGAATTTGTTCAAAATACATGCATGCATATTATTATTATGTAACATCATCTTTCCATATTTACCTAAGTTCACTGATCTACCGTGGTAAACATGTGAGAAAGGGTTACTATGATATGACTCAACCTCCTAGATACAATTAAGAAAGTGGGACCGATAATTAGAAACATATTGACGTCCCTAGATGTTATAGGACCTCCATGAGCGAAAAAACCACTACATGTGCGCAATCCCTGAGTTAACTTCATTTTTTATGATATGGAGCCCCATTCACTATGATGACAAGGAAATCCAGTGATTGTAACCCTCTAGTCACTTTGATGACCATGCTTCCCAACAACTGCAATCTAGATTTCCCAGTTCTGAGCCTGGAACCCCGAAATTTGAGCCACGTTCTTAGGGCCTGACTACCAACCACTTGCCAGAACTTAATGAGACTTTTAGAAATTATAAATGACACTAGGAAAAATCCATTAACACAAAAATTAGAAAAGAACTTGACCCAACTAGGCCTAACCACGACAGACATTTCGTCAAACACTTTAAGAACATGTAATCTACAGGTCATGAATGCATATTTGAACATAAGGGTCTAATACTTATCTAAGAATCATCAAGAAAGTATAATTTCCTCTCATAATAGCTTCCATAACATCTATTAGGTCATGCATTCAATAACCATTCATTTACCAATCAAAATGTGATAAGATCCATAATTAGAATCTGTCATAAAACCATGCTTATAACCAATATATAACCGGAATAATAACCTTAATATAATGACTATAAAACCCACATAATAAAAAGTAAAATTACTCATGAAAATACAAGAGGAAAAGAGCTCATATTAACATATGAAGATCCAACCAAGCTAGGGACTTCCACGTACCACCCGACCATACATTGAGTTAAACCAAATCTTTATTTCAACCAATCACCCTTGCACCATATTCCAAGCGTGAATGTGGGATCTCATGGAATAATCCAAACACAATAGAACTAGGGCTTCTAGAGTCTGAAACACCTCAACCCTCAACCAGTGATTCCACCTCACAGTTGGACATCACTAACCATCACCAAATCAATCTCCACCCAAGCTATCCAGGGCTCTAGAGCATTTGTTCCAACCCAGCTCCAAGACTAGTAACTCAACCCACAACTACCATAGGGCTCCAAAACGTTTGTCCAACCGTGGCTTCAAGACTAGTAACTCAATCCACTAAGGGCTCTAGAGCATTTTTCCAACCAAGGATTCTGGGACTAGTAACTCAACCCAGGTTGTTCCAAGGATTCCAGAGCATTTGTCCAACCAAGGCTCTAGGAACTAGTAACTCAACTCACATCCATAGGAACATGAGAACCGATTAGAAAAAATTAAGTGGGAAACCCACAACTCCATGGATATATAGGAAATAGCAAGGCTAGGAAAAACCACTATCAATCCAGGAAACCCTCCATGCAAATGATAGATCATAATCAAATAACCAATGGATATACCATGCATTCCAAAACTATCGAGGAAATCACACATGCAACTTGATACCTGAAATTCAATCCCATTGTAGCTATTGATCCCACTATTCATTTGCACATTCCTACTTTCCTTTTCCTTCTTTTTCCAAATCTAATGAAAACTAGAGTGCTCCAAGCATGCTCCAAGAATACAAGTGTGCAAGAGCATGAGAGAGAATAGAGATAGAGCTCCAAAATTGAACTGTCAAAAGTCTATGAATTGGTCCTCATAAGCCTTTTTATCATTGAGGCCTCTATTTTCTTCATTTTCCTTGAATTTACTTCTCATGCAAATCTATGACCTTTCACCTTCTTTTCTCCTATTTTCCTTTCTTTTCATAAATAAAATACCTATTAATGCCTCTTTTCCTTTGTCAATGCCTTTGCCAATTTCCTTAGCCATAATAAACCAAAATGAACACCCACTAGGATGTTTTTCCCACAATTCAACTTGGAATACATGTCCCATGACCTTGGTATTATATTTTTTACATGGAAAATCAACCAGGGGCTATTACAGAACCCTCCCCCTTGGGGGAACACCATCCTTGATGTTAAATGAAACTTATAAACCAGCAACCGCTGAAAAAAATAATGTACTACTTATGGAGCTTTATAACATAGCTCATTACAATATTTACAATAACCACCAATTTTATTCAACCAACAAATGACCATACTGCTCATGGAGCTTTATAAATCTAGCTTGATACAATATTTATAATAATATACACATATACATATGCACATATGCTCAACCAAAAAATAAAAGGATATGATGCATGTATTTGCAACAAGGGAATCTAGATGCTGACACCTCCACCCTCAAAGTAATACCAAGATTCACCTCCTTCCTAGGAAGTCTAGAATCCTCTTCCAAATTCAAACTTGCATGCAATATCCTGCACCACTTTTCGTCTCAATGGACAGTTACCAGCTCATTTTTTCAGGGCACACTCCCAATGTGCTTATGATTCCATCTAGCAATGCTAATGACCAAAAACATTCATTCCCAAACCTTCCCTTCTCTGCTACACATTCCCTCGAGCAATTTGATCACCCCCTTTTGTGTAGTCATAAACCTTTCAAGTTTCGCTGGCATCCCCTTCTTTGCTACATAGTCCCTTGGGTGATACATTCCTTGGCAAGGTTTCCTCACAACATAAGGTCCAAAAACCAAGGCATATCCCTGCCTCAAAACCATCATACCGATCTTAGCATGCTCATGGAAATAAATGGATACTATTGGGTACTAGTGTCTCACAATGGCCTTGCTTCTGAAGTGCTTTACCAACATATTGTTGCCTGTTCCAATTAATTTTGCTGATGCTGCTAATGCTTGTAGTGAGTTTCAACGACCCAACCCGAGCATTTTCCATGCTTTCCTATACCAATCACATAATTTCCATTAGATTTAAAATGAATTGAAATAAATTCAAATCATACATCATTGGTGGTCTGTCAATAAGGTACACTTGCAATTCTGTTTACTTCTAGTCACAACAAGTCAAACTAGTTGTTTGATCAAATCATCATGTATAAACATATCACATCTGGTTAGCTCAAAACACAACCATCATAATCAGAATTGTTAAAAATAGCAACAAGAAATGATAAAAATAGAATCCAAAATATTCCAATTTCAATTTGTCCTTGAATTAAAATTGAGAATTAAAATTCGAATTTAGTCTCACCAGCTACTTGAAAAATAATTAATTAATTAAGTATGGATTAATTAGTTGGAGAAATTCAAGCTAGAAGTCTTTGTGAAGTCATGCAATAGTTATCTCTTAAATTAATGAGGTTATCCCTTAAATTAATGAGATTATCCCTTAATTAAGGAGATAAGGATGAGTTGTATTTGATTTGTAATTAGTTAGCTCAGTTAATTGAGTTAAGTCCAGCTAAATTAGTTCCAAACAGTTTGAGGAACTAATTGTGAGTTCAGTCAGTTAATGCATACATGCATGCAACTAGTGTACTCCATATAACTAAAGATTCTCTCATAAATAACTCATGCATGTCAGTTCAGACAAAGACCCAGTTGAGATTAAAGATAGGGACAATGTACTATCAGTTGGAGGAATTTTCCTATAAAGGAAACTCATCCATGTAGAAGGAATAAGGTTCCTTGAGGATTGCACAGTTTTATAGTGTGTGAGATCAGTGTGAGTGATCAGGGTTACACTTGGTAATAGTAGGATCACCTAGAGAAACTACGCAAGGAAATAGGAGGCTTGGAGGGCAGAGGAGAAGGTTTGTGAGAAGCCTTATTTGCTTGTGAGCATCCAGGAGGATTGTACTGAGATCTGGCTAGCTATGAGAGCTAAAGCTTTGTGTAATCTTGATGTATTTCTACCTTGTATGATAATACGAATAGTGGGGTTTTTAGCTGAGGCTTTCCCCTGAGTATTTTCTCTGTTTCATGTGCATTGATTCTTCTTCTTATGGTTATATGTATTCAGCTTTGTTTCAGATCAATCTTTAAGCTTCCGCAAGTTTGATAGTCGAAGTAGATTATAGTATTTTGCTTTGGTATATTGCGTTATCAAGTTAATCTACATTCATATTTTATACATAGATCTCAGAGGTAGATTTGTAGAGAATTTGTAGGAAATTCTACAAGAATCATATATCACATGTAACCATCATAATTTAGAATCATAGATTACATGCATAATAAAACTGAAATAAAATAATGATACTTATCCTTTAATCAGTTCTTTATTTTTGCCTTTGTTCTTTGTCCTTTCTGTACACATACCAAATTGGTTGCCACACCTGGAAAGCACTGAATGCCTTTTATTCTCTTTAGTCATGTACAAATACACATAGTGTACATCACATGCATACACCCACACATGATGTACAACATCACAGAATACATGTGCCTACACCTGACATACAACACAATATATACACCTATGCCTGGTGTAGAACACAACACATACACCTACACTCATGTACAACACAACACATACACCTACACCAGGTGTACAATAAAACACATACACCTACACCCGATGTACAACACAATCCATATACGTACACATAGTACAACACAACGGATACACATGTCATTATACAATGTCTACACAGTGCACATAACACAATACCCCATGTACATAACACAACATGTACAACATGTACACAATACCACATGTACATAACACCACTTTCAAAACATGTACACAACACCACCTGCAAAACGTGTACATAACACCACATGTACACAACACCAATTGCACATGTACACAACATCACATGTACACAACCCACATGTACACAACCCACATGTACACAATGCCACCTACACAATGTGTACACAACACCACGTGCACACAACACCACATGTACAACATGTACACAACACCACACACACACAACACCTCATGTACAACATGTACATACCACCACATGTACACAACACTGCATGTACAACATGTACTCAACACCATATATACACAACACCATATGTACAACATGTACATCACACCACATGTACAGAAAACCATCTGTACATAGCACTGCATATACAACATGTACACAACACCATTTGTACCCAACACTACATATGCAACATGCACACAACACCATATGTATGCAACACCACATATACAACATGTACACATATACACAACAATAGTACTACACATACATAGACCACATTGAATCTTCCAAGCAACCTAGCTTCTAGTTTCTTATCCATGCTTGTCCCAGCATGTCGCAGATCCCACCGCTTTCATTCCATTGATGTATCCATCAACATTACCTGTCCATAACATAAAAATAAACATAGGACAAGAAAATAATATCAAACCATATCCACATGATACTAACCTCATAGATTTGTCAGGGCTACCCTTCCCGCTTGATTCCTCATATCCATAAACATCTTCATGTCATTCACCTGCATAAGAAATCATTCCTCCACAGGCATGATCCTTGACAACTATGTTAGACTATGACATACATACATACATATATACATATAAACATTAGCATAAAACAATCATGATATCTAACGTCATTTTCAAACAATGACATACATACATATATGTATACATATATAGAAACCAACATAATCATGATCACAACATAATTACTAGATATCATAAGGTCAAGGTTAAGAGAACTTCCTTTATTTGTGCACAACATGCACAACATTGAGAACAATAGTTCCCAACATAGCCAAGACATCTAACGCCTCAAATCCATATACTTTACCTTTCATGTTACCTTTCTCATAATCGTCCTACCACCATCCATTTACCCCAATGGACCCACTCAATCCAACTGACTATCATATTCTCGCCTTCAGTTGCCTTTATACATGCATCAGCTTCATCTAGGCCTTACATTATTTATCAAATTTCATTCAGCATTCCCTGAGCTCCATTAACTTTCCTCTTCTCCAACCAATTCCCAAGACCCTGAAAACAAAGGCAAAAACAAGAAACAAACAAGAAGAAAACCATGGAAAACCAACAACAATACAAAACCAAAAACAAAGTGGCATGGCCATGCACTAGACACAAACAAAAATACAAATCAAGCACAAGAAAATCACAAAAGACTGAAAGAAAAATACTAGCAACAAACACCATGACTCAACCCCATGGGTTCCCAATGCTTCCAAGCGAAATCTCAACCCAAGCCTTCTTCAAGATTTCATGGAAATGTATTTTTCCATGAAATCCCCTGCATCATATTGCCATAAACACATAATTGCTAGTGCATAAATAAACATAACAATATAGCGGTCACCTTACCTTGTTGTGCCAAGCATGCTGCCTTGTAACTGAACATGTACATATATCATCTCTCCAGGGAATCCATATCCTTGACAAATCTACCTATGACTAGAAACCAACTGTTATACTTTTCAAATACATTTTCATGAATATAACACATATCCACATAATGTTAGACAAAATCAAGGTTAAGAATATTTCTTATTTTCATGCAAAGCACTCATTCATTTGGAATTGTGGTTTCCAAACATAGCCAAAGGAATTCTAACCCAATTCCTTTATTTTACCTTTTATTTGTTACAATTGAGTCTTATTATGTTTTGTCACATCACCCAGCTGTTATCAAATCAAATATTACCTTGTCACGCTAATACCAAGCATGTTGCCTTGCAACTGTTCACACATGTCAATTGCATTTTCCAAAGATCAAGACATCATATCTATTAATTTGAAATCAACCTTTACCAAGACTAACAAACATGTCATAATATACTCACAGTCATTAGTCATAATACTACAACTAGCACCTACTTTCACTCAAGTACATATTCGTTGTCTCAGAACATATCATGTTAGTACAACGATCTTAAAACAAGATCATTCGTTCATGCAATATTATAGACACACATACTCACATCATGAAATTAATCAAACATTCAGGCAATCTATAAACATACCTTGTTAGATAAACTAGATAGACGACATAACTAAACTCATACCTCAATGTATCTCAGGGGAGGCTATCAAATCTACACAAGTCAATCAAGATTAGTACAACACAATATCACAACTATATCGACTCATACTTGAATATCATAACCATATGCACAGGACAATCTAGATTAACATGATACATATACATCAAGATCTTAAATATAGTGACCATAATCATCATTCATATGACCACAATGCATATAACAACAAGTTACTATCATGATGACTAACTGACACACACATACATGACCACACTAATCAACTAGAATATATCATGCATGTAACCACAATAACAATAGAATGATAGGAATGTACATAAAATAATCCATATAACAATCATTAAACAATATACATGAATACCCAACATACAAACATGTATTACGATCTACGCTTACCTCGAGGTCTAGTGTTGCAACCTTGCTTTGATGATCTGCATCTCCTGCTCCATCTTGGTCAACATATTAGCATCATAACCTACCAACAACATCATGATGACATAAGACCACAACAGTGACCATCAAAATGCATGCATAACACATAGGCAACTAACATGCATGAATGACAAACACATTCCACCCATCAAGTCCAAGTTTTGAACCTGGGATCTCTGATACCATTCTGTAAAACCCTCCTCCCACATTTACCCAAGTTTACTGGTCCACTAGGGTAAACATGTGATGAATAGTTACTATGATGTGACCCTAACTCCTAGATACAATTAAAAAAGTGGGGCCGACAACTAGAAACTTATTGACTTCCCTCAGGTGCTACAGGACCTTCAGGGGCTAAACAACCACTCCAGGTGCCCAAACCCTGAGTTAACTTTCTTTTTTTGTGATCTGGAGCCAAATTCACTTTGATGACAAGGAAAGCTAGTGACTGTAACCCTCCAATCGCTATGATGACCCTGCTTCCCAGCGACTACAGTTTATATTTCCCAGTTCTGAGCTTGCAACCTCAAAATCTAAGCCACCATTTTTTGGGCCTGACTCCGAACCACTTCCTAGAACTTAATGATACTTTCAGAAAGGATAAATGACACTAGGACAAAGCCACTAACACAAAACTTATACAAAAACTTGACCCAACCAAGCACCATGACAGAAATTTCATCAAACACATTAAGAACAGGTAATCTATCGGTCATTAATGTATATATGAACCTAAGGTTCTGATACTTATATGATAAGAATCAAGAAGGTTTAATTCCCTCTCATAATAGCTACCATAAAATCTATTAGGTAATGCATTTAATAATCAAAATTTACCAATCAAAATTTTATAAGATCCTTAACTAGAATCTATCATAAAACCATGCTTATAATGAGCTATAACCAAAATACTAACAGTAATATAATATCCATCAAACCCACATAATTACAAGTACAACTACTCATGAAAATACAAGAGGAAATGAGCTCTTATTAACATATGCAAATCCAACCAAGTCAGGGACTTCCACATACCACCTAACCATAGATTGGGCTGAACCAAATATTTCTTTTAGCCAATCACCCTTGCGCCATATTCTAAGTGTGAATGTGGGATCTCATGGAATATGTTGTAGCTTATATTGTGTTTGAAGTTTATTTATCAGTTATATCACTATCGGGAGTTCAAACTCAATGAAACTCCTTTATATTCTTTACCCCCCCGCAAAGCCTAAAAGTAAAGAAGTATTTTGTTTGTGGTAATTACATATCGAAATCGCTAAAAGAAAGCATAGAAACACATTTGAATGAATAAGGATACATGTCACAAAGCACATTGTGTATCATAATCAAATAATAGAAAGAGACAAGTGTTAAAGAGCGGTGCTTTGGTTGCGATGCGATCGAATCACAGGGCAGTTATATGAAATCACCCTGGCCTGACCAAAAAAGACATACATACATACATACATACATACGTACATACATAAATACATACATACATATATATATATATATATATATATATATATATATATATATATATATATATCGCGTTTACTACTTCCGGCGGGTCCGTAGAGCAATGGATGTTGGTTCCGCCGATTGCGATTTGCGATAGGCGGATCCGAAAACATATATATTATGTTCTAAAGTCTCGGTGGGTCCTTGATATTGCATAACAATTGCCGATTGCGATGAGTGATGGTAAAGCCGGACCCGAAAATAAATGCATTATGTTTAAAAGTCTTGGCAGGTCCGCCATATCGCAAAGCACATCATGTACATGTATGTGGGCCTTACCGATTGCGATTTGCGATGAAGATTCTAGACCCGATATTTTATACATTATGTTTAATACTTCCAGCACATCTGTGATATCACATATTGTTAAGTTTTGTATTGATATATCATTTGAAAGGGCCGATTGCGATTTGTGATGGGAAGTCAATGGAGCGCTGAAAAGGTAGAACCGATTGGTTTATGCAACAAATTTAATTCTTTTTGAGTTTTGCAGTAAACCAAAGGTTTGTGTTAATTTCGTTGTATAAAGGGAAAATTAGTGTTAAAGTTGAATCTGAAGAAAAGGCAATTGGTCGAGTTTCTTGGTGTTTTGGCCAATTGAAATGTGCCCGATACATGCGTAAGCCCAGGTTTACACAAGTCAAACACTGTTTATTATGGTTAAAGCGGATTAATCATTATTAAAGCATCTACAGAAGAACTCAAGAGCCGATTAACAGAGCCAAAAAGCCAGCAGTCATTGTCATCTTCTATGTTCAGTTATTTTCCATTATTTTATGTTCTTTGAGATGTCTTTACCCTCTGTGTAATATTTTGTAATAATTCTTACTTCAGATAGTTAGAGAAATAGTTTTAGTAGTTTGACAGTTTCAAAGATTAACAACTATTTCACAAATGTATAAAAGGAGGAAAACTTACAGAGAAGGGGTTCGAATTTTGGAGAACCTGGAGACTAAGCCATTGTATTCCTGATATAGTTGTTGATTAATGAAAGAATTTGAAGTTTCCATGAATTTTTGGGTATAATTTTCTTCTTTCAAGTATAGTAATGAAGTTGCAGGTCTTTATTTGCTTATTTAGATAAAGTTAAAATCCCTTAAAATAGCGCTCCTATACTTGAAGTTTCATCTTCCTTTCTAAGTTATAGATAATAGTTTCTTTGTCAAGCAACATATTGTCTATGATTCAGTTCTCATTTTCATAATTCTTCTAAGTGACAGATAGTAGGTTCTGTGTTAAGTAGCATATTATCTTAAACTTCTCCTTCAAGCTTTCTTCATTCATCATTTATATCTAGCAACAAATGGCATTCTGAGATTTTCCGATCACATATGTATTAAGGGTTAAAGACCAAGTTTTCTAGGTCATTCATTTAAAAATACAACAAACAATAAAGTGACAACAAACAATAATCATTAATGTCTTAAGCATAATTTCTCCACAGCCAGGAAATTGGTTTCTTAAGGTACAACATTAATTGGCGCCACTGCCGGGGAGAGAAGACAAGAATACTTTTCCTTGGGTTTTCACTATTTTCCTCTGGTTGTTTAGTGAGGAGGAAATACTTGGCTGTTTTGAATAAAAGAAATAAAAGGTGACTCCATAATAACAGAGACCACAACCTGCAAAATAATTGAATAAGAACACTTTTCCATAGGTTTATTAAGTTTGAAGCTGATCCTTGAGAGTGACAAGTTTTAGCAGTTAGTTGTACATTCACACCTGTGATTTTCACTTACAACATTAATTGGTGACTCTATTGCACTTTGAATTTTTCTTTTCTGGGTTTTAATGGCTCTCCTTGCATTCTTAGTCCATAAATTTGATCCATTTGATTTTACTGGGATCACTGGATATCCTCATGATATGCCTGCATTTTATGCGTGGAATGAGTATCTTCCAAAATTCAGTAGAAAGGAATATGAAGATCTGGCTCAGCACCTCCAAGAGTTTCATGAATGCATGGAGCAGTAGGGAAATATTCATGAAGATGTGAAGATGAAGTTGTTTTTGTTTTCTTTGGACCTAGAAGCTAGGGTTTGGTTCAGGTCTCTACCTATTTCAATCATTTCATCTTTGAATGATTTCCATTCAGTGTTCAATTCTTCTTGTAGAACTTATTATCCTCACGAGTTTCTTTTTGAAGGTTTTTGTGAATATTATGATGCTAAAGAAACTTTAAAGGCTCAAGATAATCTTGTTGATGAAACTAATGATTTTGTTGATAATATATCAAGCATTTAGAGAGGTTATAGCCAGATTAATTAGATCCAAACAAACACATTAGAGATAGAAGCAAATTTGGTGGTTGCAAGAAAAGCACCAGAGACACAGCCTATCCAAGACAAGGGAAAGGCAAATATGGAATCCTCTCAAAGTCAAACATTGGAGGATATGTGTAATGTAATTAAAACTTTGTCAGATAGGTTGAATAAGTTAGAGTTAGAAAATAAGAATTCTCAGAGACCTACGTTATATGCAGTAGATGAAGATGAACTTGGTATCGAAGGAGAAGAGTATGAATATGATGAAACAGATGCCATTCATGATGAAAATAAAATTGATGAATATTGGAAGCAATTCTCTGATTTTATGCAGACTGAACTACATAAGAAATATGACTTGAGATTGAGGAAAAGATCAAGAAGTCAAGAAAATAAAAGTGAGCAACAAGTTTCAACTTCCTCACCAAAGGTGACTCCACAAGAATCTCAGCCTGTAAAACAAGTGAATAAAGGAAATCAAGAGAGTATTTAGATGGAGGAAAATTCAAACGTGCATTAAGAATTCCTGCTCAGCATTTGAGAAGAGGAAGAAATAATTAAGTTGCAAATAAATCCATAGAGTTCCTATTTTTTTAAATTTGATGATCCTTCTATCTATAATGAAAATGGTTTAATTGGGGAATAGGACGAAGCTCTTCGAGTTCATCAGTTAAGTGTTGAACATATATGAAGAAATCAGCAAGTGGGATATGTTGGATAGCAATATATTGAGCCATCTATCATAGCAAAAGAGGCTATCTTATGTAAAAAGAAAGTTGATAAAGAGATTGTATATCATTGCATTGAAGAACATAATGATGCCCATGGATTAGAGGTAAACAATCTATTTGAAGTTGATCATATGTCGTATAGTAATGAGAAAAAATTTATTTTTCTTCCTGAGGTTAGAATTACAAATTATTTTCAATCAAAGCTTAGAGATGAAAAGTGGAGACATGAAAGTGACATAGATCATTTTCTTAAAGATGTTGCTGATTGTTCTGTTGAACATATTATCCCAACAGAAGGTTTATTTGAGCAAGAACCTTCACACATAGAGAATTTCTTTTTTGGAGCTGATCAGGACCATATTTTTTCTTATACTTTTGAAGATCCTGTGGCAGATTACATGGAAGAATTTATCAGCAGTCTACACATATCATTTTGTGGATATACTCCTAATTTTTGTTGTGAGCTGCTTTTATGCATAGTTTATTTCCATTCAGGATGAATTGTTTTTTAAAATTCCACTGGTAGAATGGTTTCAGATTAAGCACCCAAATGCTAACCTGGTACCATTGGAATATTGACTTCACCTGATGGAGATCAATGATGTACATATGTAGGAACTTATACATAAATAAGTTCAGGTGTTGAGCATTTGGTTTCTAGTTGCAGTTCTTCAGTTTAATCTTAGTTGATGAATAAGGGTGACTTTCCAACTGGTTTGCAGAGGTTTCAAACTTCAAGAATGTTAAATTTCAGTTTGTCAAATTTTAGGGTTTTCACAGTTTTGGACTCCATGCGCAACTAAGGCTACTGATCTATGATTCTCAATATTTTTCTATCAAAGCACAAGCATCCTATCACTGCAGATATCAGTGTGGGTTCACTATACAATTTTTTACACAGTTAAGTTTGGCGAAGAAATTTATGACTCCATGCCCGAGGAGAAGGCACTGATCTGCGGTTCTTAGTGCTTCTGGGGCAAAAGCATTATCCCCAGTTGGAGCTAGATGTTGTAGCTTATATTGTGCTTGAAGTTTATTTATCAATTATATCACTATCAGGAGTTCAAACTCAATGAAACTCCTTTATATTCTTTACCCCCTGCAAAGCCTAAAAGTAAAGAAGTATTTTGTTTTTGGTAATTACATATTGAAATTGCTAAAAGAATGTATAGAAACACATTTGAATGAATAAGGATACATGTCGTAAAGCACATTGTGTATCGTAATCAAATAATAGAAAGAGACAAGTGTTAAAGAGCGGTGCTTTGGTTGCGATGCGATCAAATCGCAATCGCAAATCGCAGTGGCAGTTATATGAAATCACCCCTGGCCGGACCCGAAAAGACATATATATATATATATATATCTATATATATATATATATATATATATATATATATATATATATATATATATATATATATATATATATATATATCACGTTTACTACTTCCGGCAGGTTCACAAAGTAATGGATGTTGGTTCTGCCGATTGCGATTTGCAATAGGTAGATCCGAAAACATATATATTATGTTCTAAAGTCTTGGCGGGTCTGCAATATCACATAACACTTGTCATTTGCAATGAGCGATGGTAAAGCCAGACCCGAAAATATATGCATTATGTTTAAAAGTCTCGGCGGGTCCGCCGTATCACAAAGCGTTTCATGTACATGTATGTGGGACCTGCCGCTTGTGATTTTCGATGAAGATTCCGGACCCGATATTTTATACATTATATTTAATACTTCTGGCGCATCTGTGATATCGCATATTGATGAGCCTCATAAATGGGTAATTATATGGGCTCATTTTACCTCCTAACCTAGTCAAATCAACCATTCTCTTAGCTTATTTCTGATTATATTTATGCTTATAGGGTGTGTTGAGTTAGTTAGTATGCCATGTGGTCTAACATGTATTTAATGTAGATTATTGATGGATTTCGAGGTCAAAGTCAAGGATCTAGTGGTCAAACTACAGAAATAACTCGAAGTAGGTAGAGGAGAGGACTTATAGGAGGGAATCCCCCTCATTTATTGCTCCTCACTTTTAATTCCCCTTCATTTAGCTCAGAGTACAAGCAGCCGAATCATGCACTAGAAGGCAACCGAGCAAGTAGAAGATGTTTGATAGTTATCTCGAGTTTTTGGAGCCAAACCTCCTTTATTTTAAGGAAGTTGTTGGTAGCTTAATATGTATAAGTAGAGAGGCCTAGGGTCGACTTTTTTACTTGTGTAAACTCTGCACAAATTTCGAGCTTACTATTTTATGACAATTTTATGTAATCTTGCTATTTTTTGATAATGAAGATGGAATCCTTTTTGAGCTAGCACTGAGTTACCTCAAAGGGCTGAAGCTCTTGGGTTAGGGCCCAATCCAAGCATCCAAGCTTCTCTTTACTTGTATTTTTATGCTTTACTTCAGTTTGTAGATTAGTTTGTTGTTAGATGTATTTCTCTTATGGTTAAGAATAGGTTGCTTTTGATGATTTAGTAGCTTGCTTCCATTTGTACTTTCTGTAGCAGGTTAAGCAGTGATTAGAGAAGATTCAAAAGGTTAGCGAAAATGCCTTTACCTCTCTTCCTCTCTCTAGAACCATTATTTGAGGCACAAACTCTCTTTCTGCCCCAAAAACACAAATTTTCCTAATTCCTAGGACTTCTAGTGTTTGCAGCTCTCTAGTAGGTTTATAGTCCAGTTTCCCTTTGCTTTATATCTTATTTATCATGTTCACTTCCTGATTTGCAATAGTCCTTTTGCATGCTTTCCTTTCTTACAACATTTCCCAACATTTCCTTCTATACATCATAGTTTAGGCCATTTTAATGCAAAACTCTATTTTTCCTAGAATGCACTCATTTCATTGGTTGCTTGATTTTCTTGGTTGACTGTCAGTTTCTATGTAACAGATCTCTTCCAGCAGTAGGCTAAATTACCAGTAATCACACCCTCCATCTGATCCATTCCCTATAGGTCTCCCAAACCTCACCTCAATTCTGCCCTAGTTTCCTTCATTTTTCATAGAACTTCTTCCTCTCTCCTTGAGCAAACCCAATCATATTTCTCTCTCCTGGTGATTCATGGTAGACCTTAGGAACCCTAACACCTCATTCCAACCTTCATCCACCTTTTTCACCCACTCTCACACCCTCAAAACAGTGAAAATTTCTCTCGGCCTCCTCCTATAGGCCTCCTGTAGTTTCCCTGTTTTCCTCTTGTGGTTTTCCTGTGTCCTCCTATAGTTTTTCCTGTAGGATTTCTTTTAAAGGCCGAGTATGGGAAAAGTGTCCAGAAGGCCACCTAAGACCTCCTAGGACCCATCCACACCATCCTACATCCTTCCAAGCTCCAAAATTGCCCTCTAATGCCAATTGTTGGCTACCACACTCACACACAATAAGTTAGATGCATGTTAAATTCACATAAAAACACATAAAAATCCAAAAATATGTTTTTTGCTTATTTACTTCTAGAAATAGCATGGTTAGATGTTGTTTACTTCCTTAAGTACGTAATGGAATTTATTTCATGGTTTTCATATTGTTTTTGGCAAAAGTAGAATTAGCTTGTTAATTAGGGTTTACTAGGTTTTGCTTTACATTCCAGTCTTTCTCCTTTCTGCAGTTAGAATAACATCTATAGAGTAATATTTCTTTCCTTTCATCACACATAGAGCTTCTTCTGAAATCTATAGAATTTGGCTTGAGCTCCTAGTGATCTCATGCCGACTGACCAAGTGACAACCTGCAGTGAGAACTAGTACTTGTGCATATAGCACCGACGCTTCCAAGTTTGTTACGAACTACTGGGTTGATAAAAGTAAAGTTGGTAGCCCAGGAATTGCATCATTCTTGCTGCAATATTGGCTGTAACCACTTTTTGGTGCCGTTGCTGAGGAAGCGTCAAAGTATTGTATGATTACTGCTCTCTTCTATTTCCTATTGCAACATTCTGCTATAGTTTATTTTGGAAAAAGTAGACTAGTCATTTCTTTTCTTTTGGTTTTGCATTTCTTTGCTTTCCTTTTCAATTCTACAAATTTCCATTCAGCAAGTTCATTTCAGCTAGTTGCAATTTGTTTTGTTCAATCACAATTTTAGTTTCTCCAAGTAATTTCAGTGTGGGAAAAAAGAAACAAAAGACCAGCCAAAAATATTTCCTTTCATGCCTCATAGGAGTAGAGATACCTTAGGAAAAAAATTTCCCAACAACCCCACTGCTTCACATAGCCAAACTTCTCTCTTCTTCAGTGGATACAATCAAGAATAACCCTTAGGTGAACATCCAGACATATTTGAAGAACCTATAGGGGAAGAAGAAGAAGAAAACATTCCTCTGGAGCCAATGGCTGAAAACAGAAATGATAGGGGAAATGGAGAGAGAATAGAGGGTACCTTGCCCATTCGAGAGACCAATGGGAACACCAAAATGAAGAATATAATTCTTTCAACCCTACCTCACTTCCATGGTCTACAGAAGGTCCTGACACCTTCTTGTTCGAGTTTTCTATCATCTGTCGAACTTATGACTATGTAGAAGACGAGCAAAAGTTGAAACTGTTCCCTTCTACTCTCAAGGACACAGCACTGCGCTGGTTCATGGGATTACCTAGAAATAGCATCACAACTTGGGCTTAGATGCAGCAGGCCTTTAACAAAAAGTATCGAGACTATTGTAGGTCAAAAGATACTAAAGAAGAAATCTTCTGAATGACCATAAGAAGTGATGAGTCCCTGGAAGACTATGAAGAGAGGTTCCAGCTCAATTACAAAAGGGCCAGGTGTACACTTGACCCTGAGTCTCTGAAGTTGGTCCTGCTCAGGGGAATTTGGGAAGACCTTTTAGACACCCTCCATCTACTAGCCAGGGGAGATATCTACCAACTATCCTATGAGGACATAAAGATTATTTTTAGAAATCATTCTAGAGCAGCCAGAAAGAAAGGTAGGGGGAGTCAACCCATAGCCAATACCTCTTCTTCCAATTCATCCATTAAAGGTGAAATTGGAAACATGCTAGAAGAATTCAAGAGTGAGATGCTGCAAACTCTTTCCATGCAAATGGATACCTTACATATCAAAAGAAAACAAGAGGAAGAAGAGATGGCTTTAGCCATTTTTTGCCCTAGATGCACCAGGGGGCATCATAGGAATCAATGCCCATTGAACTCTATAGATGTTTGTTCAATCTATGAAGAAGATCAATCTATAGATAAGTGCCCTTCCTTGCCCGAACTTCAAGTTGTATACAAAGGGGCCGAAGGAGTCACTGAACAGATTTATCACATAAACCAAAGGAGGCCGCATGGACCTAGACCATACCAGCAGGGGATGCAAGGAACATCTTAGGCATACTACAACCTCAACCAAGTCACTGTCATACCTTATTGGGCCCCCCTGCTCATCCTTCGTGGTCCACACCTCCTCCTTGGTCCTTCACATCTCAATATCATGCCCAACCAGCCACCCATTTATTTCAATCCTATGCTTAGCCGCAACCTCAGTGGAATGCATCTCATCAGGGGTGTAGGCCCCAATGAAACTCTCTTCCCACTCTTCTACCTCCACCACATGCTCAACCACAACTGTTACCTTTTGCTCCACCAAGGCAACCCAAAATCCCTACCTAGCCAAATCCAAACTCGAATAACATACAGACTCAGCAAGTGTATAGTGGGGAACCATCATGCCCAATTTATGCTGTGGAGATTCAAGAAATTAACTTGCGATCTAGGAAATTTCTCCTATATAGCCAGCGTTCACCCAGGGAGGTTGAGGAAGATAAATAGGAAATCAAACCTAAAGCAAATCCACCCTTTCCTGAGAGACTATCCATGACAATCCAACCTACCCCAGAAGAGACTGAACTCTTGGGAGAATTGAAACATTTATGTGTGAAGATACCACTTCTCCCAGCCATAAAAGATGTGCCTATCTACAATAGGTTGATCAAAGAGAAGTGCTTTAGGCATCCAGGAAGGCGCAAGAGAGATTCCCCCACCATCAATGTCATAGGATAATTGTCCGACCTGATGTTAGGGAAAATACTCTGTCCAAAATATCTGGACCCTGGAAACCCAGTAGTTGATGTCCACATCAATGGCACAATGGTCCCACATACCTTGATTGATCTGGGAGCTACCATTAATGTGATGACAAAGGACACAATGCTCAAACTTAACCTCCAAGGCTCCTTGAGGAAGACCACGATAGTGTTGCAGCTAACAGACCACTCCATAGTGACCCCTGAGGGGATTGTGGAATATGTGATGGTATCCATTGATTCTTGGGAGTACCCTGCTGATTTCTTAGTTCTCCAGCCAAAGGCAAAGCTTACTGGGTATCCTCTCATTTTGGGAAGACCCTGGTTGGCTACAGTCGATGCCTACATCAGCTACTAAGCTGGGAACATGACCATAAAGAACGGGCACATGTCCAAGCAATTAATCCTATATCCTCCTGCCCAACCCTTGCTAGAACATGATCTACCTCTCTGGTTGGAGGAGGAGGATGAGGATGAAGTTTATTCTACACCACTTTGTACATTAGAAATCACCATGGGGGGGAAACCGCAAGATGAGGATGATATGACTGAAAATTTGATTCAGAATCCACCTCCTAGTGTATCACCATTAGAAGACATAATAAGAGATACCAAAACAACCCCTCAACTAATCTCTGTGTCGTCGACCCCAATTCTCTCCATGTTAAAAATATAGAGTTCAGCCCATTAAGAAAATTGAAAATCAATCCATCCCTATCTACTTCCTAGGAGAAGGAGCTATGCAGCATACTGAGAAAACATCTAGATGCCTTCACCTGGAGTTATAAGGT
Organism: Pinus tabuliformis; assembly: GCA_031772625.1. Taxonomy (NCBI): domain Eukaryota; kingdom Viridiplantae; phylum Streptophyta; class Pinopsida; order Pinales; family Pinaceae; genus Pinus; species Pinus tabuliformis. The sequence continues at coordinate 1,471,839,460 of CM062820.1, read as the reverse complement.
GATGAAGGGAGTGCACCCTTCAATATGTACTCATCATATATACATCAAGGAAGATTTCAAGCCAGTCAGGCAGCCTCAAAGGAGGATGAACCCAACACTTAAAGATATTGTTAAGGAAGAACTACAGAAATTACTTAATGCAGGATTCATCTATCCCATCTCTGACAATGAATGGGTCTCTCCTTTGGTGCTAGTGCCAAATAAAAATGGTAAGTGGAGAATCTATGTTGACTATCACGAATAGAACAAAGCCACAAAAAAGGACCATTTTCCTTTACCTTTCATAGATCAAGTGTTAGACAGTCTGGCAGGGAAAAAGTTTTTCTCCTTCCTAGATGGGTTTAGTAGGTACAATCATATTCAAATCAACCCGAAAGACCAAGATAACACCACTTTCACTTGTCCTTGGGGCACCTTTGCATACAGGGTCCTTCCTTTTGCTTTGTGCAATGCTCCATCCACTTTCCAAAGAGCGGTATTGAGTATATTTTTTGAACGTGTTCATGATGCAGTAGAAATATACATGGATGATTTTACTCCTTATGGCTCTGACTTTTAGGAAGCTTTATCTAACCTAGAAAAAGTTCTAGATAAGTGTATTGAGATGAACCTCTCCCTCAATCCAGAAAACTGTGAATTTTTTATGACTGAAGGGACCGTGCTAGGTCATGCAATATCTCAACAAGGACTGCAAGTGGACCCCAACAAAATTGCCATCATCCAAAGGGTCCCACCTCCTCAAAAGGTGAGAGATGTCAGAAACTTCCTAGGCTTAGCTGGATATTACAGGAGATTCATTAAAGACTTTAGAAATTTATCCTCTCCTTTGTTTGGCCTCATAGGCAAAGATGTTGAGTTCATATGGTCAGAAAACTGTCAAGAAGCCCTAGATACCTTGAAGAGCAAGCTAGTGACTGCCCCAATTCTCAGAGTCCCAAACTGGGCCCTACCCTTTCACATTCATACAGATGCCTCGAACAAAGCAATAGGAGCATCCTTAGGACAAATTGATGAAAAGTTACCTTATGCCATATACTTTATAAGCAAGAACGTGTCAAAGGTAGAGTTAAACTATACAGTGACCGAGAAGGAACTCCTAGATGTCGTGAATTCCTTAAACAATTTCAGACATTATATCACAGGCTATCAAAACTTTATGCACACTGATCATGCCGCAATTAGATATTTAATGAACAAACCAAAGGTAAATTCTCGCATTATTAGATGGTTGCTTTTACTACAGCAGTTTGATCTGACCATTATTGATAAGCCTGGTAAAGAGAATGTTGTTGCCGACTTTTTGTCAAGAGTAAATTTTCCTACAAGTGAAGAAGGAATGGTGTATGACCAAATGCCAGATGAACACCTATTTTCTATATCAGTACTCTCTCCATGGTTTGCTAATATAGCAAACTAATTGGTTTCAACATAGTTCCTACCACACCTATCATCAAAAGAGAAGAGAAAGATAGTAAGGAAAAGTGCCCCTTTCACCCGGATTAGAGGAAATCTCTTCAAATTTGGCCTAGATCAGATCTTGAGAAGATGTGTCAGGGAGGAGGAAGTCTTTGACATCCTCCTGACATGTCATGACGGGCCTTGTGGAGGTCATTTTGTAGCAAAAATAACTGCCTTCAAGATATTGCAAGTAGGCTACTACTAGTCCACTCTTCATCAGGATGTGAGGAGATACACGAGCCAGTGTGATCGGTGTCAGAGGATTGGGAACCCACTCCAAAGGATGAAATGCCCATGCAACTTCAAGTGACCTTTGAGCCATTTGAGAAGTGGGGCATGGACTTTGTGGGGCCTATCAACCCCCCTTCAAAGCAGAAGCAATACATCATTATGTGCACTGACTACCTGACAAAGTGGGCGGAGACAAAAGCAATCAAAGTAGCGAAAAAGGAAAAAGTAGCTGAGATTTTGAGGGAAAACATATTCTACAAGTTCAGGTATCTGAGAGAGTTGGTCACAGACCAAGGCAATCAGTTCACTTCCAACCTGATTGAAGACCTACTCACACATCATAAGATCAAGCACCAGACTTCCACCCCTTACCATCCACAAGCCAATGGGCAAGTGGAGGTCACTAACAGAGCATTGGAATGGATCCTAACCAAGGTAGTGAGCAACAACAAAAAATACTGGGTAGATAGATTAGTTGAGGCCACTTGGGCCTACAACACAACATGGAAGACCACCACCAGGTTCACACCCTATGAATTGGTCTATGGGAAGAAGGCTTTGTTGTCAATAGAGTTTGAATTCAATACCATGAGGATGGCAGCTCAGCTAGACCTAGACCTCAGCCATGCATAGGAGAGATTACTTTAGCTCAATGGATTGGATGAATACAGATTGTAAGCCCTTCTCCATACAGAGGTAGTTCAGCTTTAGAGAAAGATATGGCGTGACAGAAATATCAGGAAGAAGCAATTCCAAGAGAGAGATTGGGAACTACTCTATGATTCAAGATACAAGGATTTCAAAGGAAAGCTGAAGACAAGATGGTTGGGACCCTACGCTGTGGAGAAATGCAATGACAATGGTTCAGTTCTGATCAGAACCATTGATGATGAAGCCATCCCCATGCTTGTCAAGGACATCAGTTGAAAGTCTACAAGAAACCCCTCTCCAAGTGAGAGTTTATTGAAGATTTGAATCAAAAAATGATAGTATTGGAGCACGTCTTAGCTTCCACTTCACCCATTCACTGAAGGAAAAAGAGAAAAAAAAGGACTCAAGTAAAAACCTCCATGAGGCGCTTGAGTCCCATCATTGGGTTGAAAACCTCTTCTGAGGTGGCCTAGTGATGTCAAAAAAAGAGGGAAAAGAATAAGATCCCTGGGTGAAAACCTCCCTTGGAGGCATCCAGGGCAGGAAATTAAGGTGAACACCTCTCTGAGGTGCCCTAGTTGTTTTCAAAAAATAAAAAAAAATAAAAAAAGAGAAAGAAAAATATGAATTTTATTGCATTGCAGGTTTGCAGGGGGACTACAAGGAGCAGAAGAATGTGCCAAGGGGACCCTGACATTCATACCAACATCCATCTCATCTTCTCCACACCTTCCTCCATCATTTTTGGCATCTCTTTCACCCCACTGTACCTCTTCTTCCAAAACTGTGTTTTCTACAGGAGGCTCCTGTAGGAATTACAGAGATCCAAAAGTGTCTACATGAGGCAGTTTGAGGGACAAGAAAAGCTTCATGAGGAACCTATAATCCCTCTTACCATCTTCAAACGTCCTTGCCATCATTTCCAAGCCTGCATCACACTCCAAGCATCATTATTATTTTTTTCCTTTCCAAGAAAAAACTCAAAAAAACATTTTTTCAATTTTGAAAAAAAAACAAAAATAAAAGGAGGAAAAGGCACCATTAACTTTACCCAAAGCTTACCTACTATCCCTCCATCATTCATATCCAGCTCTTGCATCATTCTCAAGCTCCAAGCACAGAGAAATAACTGAAGTTTCAAGGGGAGAAGTAGCTACAGGAGCTCCTGTAGGAATTCCTGTAGCAGTTGATCCCATAGAAGTCCAGCACCAGCAGTAAGGGACAACACATCTGAAGGTTGAAAAGGCACATGCAGCTCAGCTCTAGAAAAATAAGAACCTGTAGAAACACACAACAACACATCAACAAGCAGAGACATCATGCATGAAGTAAAATGAAGGCATGCAGTAGAGAAAGCCACATCACCTCACAGTCGATGGTAGCAAATACACTTGGATTACAGGTAAGTGGCTAAGTCACTCCTCTATCTGCATTTGTATAATTAGGAATCATACGAAGGCAATGAAATGCTTGAAATTAAAAGAGGGAAAGTTGACCAGTTAACCTGGCCACCTTCATTTAGTTGACTCCACTTAACTGAGATATCACCCACACATGCGCACAGTCAACTCAAGCAAAAGATGTGAAGGACATGTAGTGGGAGGAAGAGTTAACTCTGATGCAGTACTGAGGGGATGATTACGAGGGGGTTCATGATGACCAAACAGGTGGGGACCAACAGTCCTAATCTGGCAACGTACACCTTGCCAACTCAACACTCATAACTGAAAATAGCCATAAAAGGTAATGGGCACTCCTACCCGTGCATTCTCACCACCTTTTCTTCAGTTTCTCCTGGTAACTCAACCACACAGGAGTCTTCTTTTGCTCCTAAAGCCTCGTATCCACCATCCTCCATCGTTTTCCTCCATTTTTTTGCTCTCGACATTTTCTACAGGAGCATATACAGGAAATCTACAGGAGGGACAACGGGCTTCTACACGAGGGGCAATGAGTCATTTTGAAGGGAGGAAACGTGATTTTTGGCACAAATTTCAGTCTGAAGAGGTAGGGTTCATGAATTCCCTCTGTTGAATATCGAAATGCGAAAGAATTGGTCTCGAATTGAAGATAAAATGAATCTTTAAGAAGGTAGAAATACATAAAAAATAATAATAATAATAAATAACTTCTGTTTAAAAAAAAAAAACACAGTCCCCTCTGTTTTTCTATTTTAACTCAAAATTCTTTGTCTCCACCTCCATATCTAGTTTTTCAAAAGAAGTACAAGCAGTATGACAAGGGGGTTTATGAGAAAAGAGCCCACTAACTCCACTAGACTCCATGCACATCCTCAAGTGGTGGAAATATTTACAAGGGAAAACTGGATGAATTTCTTTGAGAAGTTTAGAGGGTTTGATGATGAAATTTCCCATGAATTTTCTCTCTCTCTGGTCTCTCACACAAGAACTCATGCTACTGTAACCATTAGAGGCCTCTCCATTGAAATAACCTCTGAATTCATCAATAGGGTCACTACCCTTCCTCTTGCGCTGCCTTGGAATAAAGATGAGAAAATAATTGGCCAGGCTACCAAGAGGAAATTTTTCCAAGATAATGAAGCCCCTGTTGAAGTTAAAAATGGAATTAGGAGGGCTAGTGTACCATATCCCTGGGATGAGGTTAGCTACCAAGTGATAAAATACATTTCTTGTGAGGGGAGGCACAACATTGTTTATGGATATCATTTCAGAATCCTCCAAGAATTGAGATATGGCATGGATACCCCAGCACATCAAAAGCTTGGTATCCCTTACTTTCTCCTTTAGCCCCTCATTGACTCCAGCACCAAGGTACAAAAAGGAAATTCACAATAGCTAGCTCACCATGGCCTAATAAAGATCCTATTAGAAGAAGCCCTCCATACCCTTACAATCCCTATAACATGGGAAGTTTTTAGAAATATGACAGCTGAGGATGACATCAAGGCATTAACCTATGTTGTCAGTCTTGCTGCCAGTGAGGAGGGAGAATAAAAAGGAGGAGAAGATGACATAGTAGAGCAAGAGAGGAAGGAGGAAAGAAAATAAATAGAGGGGAGAGTTGAAGAGGTAGAACAGGAGGTAGAAAAAGAGACAGAGCAGGAGGAGGAAAAAGAGACAGAAGAAGGAGAAAAGGAGGCAGAGAGGGCAGAGCAAAGAGAAGAATCCCCTGAAACTTTGGAAAGAGAAGCAGTAGCTACCCTCACTACCCTCAATACACCAGTCAAGCAGAAGTAGAAGAGGAAAAGAAAAACCTCCATGTATTTCAGGGCAAGGAAGAAGATTACCAGAATTAAAACAGGCAAACCTAAGCCCTCATCAAAGACTCCCATTAACATTGAAGACTCACCATCTGCCAAGGTGAAAGAATCTCCTTCCAAGACACCCATAACCTATTAAAGGAGGACTACAAGATCTTCCACATGGAAGGGAAAGGCAATTCTACAGGACGCCAAACCATACCTATAGGAGGCTAAAACAGTCCTATAGGAGACATTGTCCAAACTACAAGAGACACAAAAACTTGAGGAAAAGATAGGAGGACAACTAGAGGTGAAAGAGGAAGCACAAGAGCTACAAGAACCTAACCCCCAGCCTAATCTTGAATCCTCTTACAAACTACTTGAGGGAGGCAAGATAATCCCACAGAAATTTTCAATTCCACTGTTTTTCGAACTGGAAAAAGAGAGAGTGAGAATGCATAGGTGGATGCAGATAGCCAAGTCCAAAGGAGTTGAGGATATTGGCCACATAGAAAACAAACTCAAGGAAATGGGCAGGGAATTGAGTGCTCTCAGAGATAGAGAAGCCATTACAACAAGCCACCTTGAGAATGAGAATGAATTACTAAGGTGGCAGTTGTAGGAGAAAGAGACTCATTTGGCATACATGGCCGGCTTATCCATAGAAGCATTACAATACAGAACACCATCCAAATCTTATGGCCTCTATCTAAAGGAACAATGGCTTCAATTCCAAATAAAAACTTTGGCACAAAGAGGCATAATGCCTTTCCAAGACTATAGGCAGTTCATGGATTTGTGTGACCAAAGCACCTCTGAGGACAAAGCAAAGATGGCAGAGTTCTATCTACACAACATGGACCTCATAGACCTGAATGTGTGGGAACCTAATGCCAAGCTAGGGGATCTGCAATTAATGGCCACGGCGTCATGGATGAACCATGAAGAATTGAGGGTAGCAGAAATGAAAAGATTGTTAATAAAAGAGCAGAATAAACCATTGATGATAAGAGCTGAGCCATTAGATCCCATGGAACTCATCAACACACATAACCTGCTTGCCAATGACCCTCAAATTGCCCCTAAATATCTAGCCAATCAAGAACAAGCCATTGCACATTTTGAAGATATGCTTAGGCTACTTAGGGATGACTGTGTGCATGCATGCATGAGAAGATGGAACACCCTACCCCACAGCTTGTAGATCGGAGAATACCATTGCCCCCATGAGGCTGAAGGAGGCATTGAAAAGAGTGCCAATGTACAAGCACTCAATGCAAAGGCTGAAGGTCAACTGGATTGGCCTCAAACTGAGTCCTCCACTCATATTAGGCATGCTAGAAGGCAGAAGAGAAGAAGAAGATAAGGAGCAATGGAAGGACATAGACATAAAGGCATGATTTTATGGAGAACATGAGCAGACCACATAAGAATCCTGGAATGATAGGGAGTCCACTAGGGCCATAAAAGACAAAGAGATTGACTAGGTTTCTCAGAGGATGAGCAACACCTTCAGTAGGGGGGTGATGATGAGCCTCATAAATGGGTAATTATATGGGTTCATTTTCCCTCCTAAGCTAGTCAAATCAATCATTCTCTTAGCTTATTGTATGATTTTCTGATTATATTTATGCTTATAGGGTGAGTTGAGTTAGTTATTATGCCATGCTATCTAACATGTATTTAATGCAAATTATTGATGAATTTCGAGGTCAAAGTAAAGGATCTAGTGGTCAAAATGCAGAAATAACTTGAAGTAGACAGAGGAGAGAACTTATAGGAGGGAATCCTCCTCATTTATTTCTCCTCACTTTGAATTCCTCTTCATTCAGCTCGGAGTACAAGCAGTCGAATCATGCAACAGAAGGCAGTTGAGCAAGTGGAAGATGATTGATAGTTATCTCGAGTTTTGGGAGCCAAGACTCCCTGATTTTAAGGAAGCTATTGGTAGCTTCAAATGTATAATTAGAAAGGCCTAGGGCCTCACTAGGGTCGACTTTTTTGCTTGTGTAAACTCTGCTCAAATTTCGAGCTTACTATTTTATGACAATTTTATGTAATCTTGTTATTTTTTGATAATGAAGATGGAATCCTTTTTGAGCTAGCACTGAGTTACCTCAGAGGGCTGAAGCTCTTGGGTTAGGGCCCAATCCAAGCAACCAAGCTTCTCTTTACTTGTATTTGTATGCTTTACTTCAGTTTGTAGATTAGTTTGTTGTTAGATGTATTTCTCTTATGGTTAAGAATAGGTTGCTTTTGATGATTTAGTAGCTTGCTTCCATTTGTACTTTCTGTAGCAGGTTAAGTAGTGATCAGAGAAGATTCAAAAGGCTAGCAACAGTGCCTTGGCATATCTTCCTCCCTCTGGGACCATTATTTGAGACAAAGACTCTCTTGCTGCCCCAAAAACACATATTTTCCTCATTCCTAGGGCTTATAGTGTTTGCAGCTCTCTAGTAGGTTGATAGTCTAGTTTTTCTTTTCTTTAGATATTTTTTATCATGTTCACTTCCTGATTTCAATAGTCCTCTTGCATGCTTTCATTTCTTATAGAATTTCCCAACATTTCCTTCTATACATCATAGTTTAGACCATTTTAATGCAAAACTCTGTTTTTCCTAGAATGCACTCATTTCATTGGTTGCTTGATTTTCTTGGTTGACTGTCAGTTTCTATGCAGCAAATATCTTCCAGTAGTAGGCCAGATTATCAGTAATCACACCCTCCATCTGATCCATACCTTATAGGTATCCCAAACCTCACCTCAATTCTGCACTAGTTTCCTTCATTTTTCATAGAACTTCTTCCTCTCTCCTTGAGCAAACCCAATCATCTTTCTCTCTCTTGGTGATTCATGGTAGACCTTAGGTGCCCTAAGACCTCATTCCAACCTTCATCCACCTTTTTCACCCACTCTCACACCCTCCAAACAGTGAAAATTTTTCTCAGAATCCTCTTGTAGGCCTCCTATAGTTTCTCTGTTTTCCTCCTGTAGTTTTCCTATGTCCTCCTATAGTTTTTCCTATAGGCTTTCTTTTGAAGGATGAGTGTGGGAAAAGCCTCCAAAAGGACACCTAAGACGTCCTAGGACCCATCCACACCATCCTACATCCTCCCAAGTTCCAAAACCAACCTCTAATGCCACCTATTCACTGCCACACTCACACACAATAAATTAGATGCATGTTAAATTCACATAAAAATACAAAAATATGTTTTTTGCTTATTTACTTCCAGAAATAGCATGGTTAGATGTTGTTTACTTCCTTAATTAGGTAATGGAATTTATTTCATGGTTTCCATACTGTTTTTGGCAAAAGTAGAATTAGCTTGTTAATTAGGGTTTACTAGGTTTTGCTTTACATTCCAGTCTTTCTCCTTTCTGCAGTTAGAATAACATCTGTAGAGTAATCTTTCCTTCCTTTCATCACACATAGAGCTTCTTCTGAAATCTATAGAAGTTGTCTTGAGCTCCTAGTGATCTCGCGTCGGCCAACCAAGTGACAACCTGCAGTGAGAACTAGTACTTGTGCATATAGCACCGACGCTTCCAAGTTTGTTACAAACTACCGGGTTGATAAAAGTAAAGTTGGTAGCCCAGAAGTTGCAGCATTCTTGCTGCAATACTGGCTCTCACCACATATTGTTAAGTTTTGTACTGATATATCATTTGAAAGGGCCAATTTCAATTTGTGATGGGAAGTCAACGAAGCACTAAAAAGGCAGAGCTAATGGGTTTATGCAACAAATTTAATTCTTTTTGAGTTCCATGGTAAACCAAAGGTTTGCGTTAATTTCATTGTACAAAGGGAAAATCAGTGTTAAAGCCGAATCTGAAGAAAAGGAAATTGGTTGAGTTTCTTGGTGTTTTGGCCAATTGAAATGCACTTGATACATGCGTAAGCCTAGGTTTGCACAAGTCAAACACTATTTATTATGGTTAAACCGGATTAATCATTATTAAAGCATCTACAAAAGAACTCAAGAGCTGATTAACAAAGACAAAAAGCTAGCAGCCATTGTCATCTTCTATGTTCAGCTATTTTCTGTTATTTTATGTTCTTTGAGATGTCTTTACCCTCTGTGTAATATTTTGTAATAATTCTTACTTCAGATAGTTAGAGAAACAATTTTAGTAGTTTGACAGTTTCAAAGATCAGCAACTGTTTCACAAATGTATAAAAGGAGGAAAAATTACAGAGAAGGGGTTCGAATTTTGGAGAACTTGGAGACTAAGCCACTATATTCCTGATATAGCTGTTGATTAATGAAAGAATTAGAAGTTTCCATGAATTGTTGGGTATAATTTTGTAACTTCTCTATCATGTGTCATCTTATGTTTTCTTCTTTCAAGTATAGTAATGAAGTTGCAGGTCTTTATTTGCTTATGTAGATAAAGTTAAAATCCATTAAAAGAGCGCTCCTATACTTGGAGTTTTCATCTTCCTTTCTAAGTTATAGATAATAGTTTCTGTGTAAGGCATCATATTATCATTAACTTCTCCAAGGGTCACAGATAATAGTTTCTGTGTCAAGCAACATATTGTCTATGATTCAATTCTCATTTTCATAATTCCTCTAAGTGACAGATAATAGGTTTTATGTTAAGCAACATATTATCTTAAACTTTTCCTTCAAGCTTTCTTCATTCATCATTTATATCTAGTAACAAATGGCATTCTAATATTTTCCGGTCACATATGTATTAAGGGTTAAAGACCAAGTTTTCTAGGTCCTTCATTTAAGAATACAACAAACAATAAAGTGACAAATAAGTGACAACAAACAATAATCATTAATGTCTTAAGCACAATTTCTCCACAGCTAGGAAATTAGTTTCTTAAGGTACAACATTAATTGGCACAAAAAAAAACATAACCAAACTAGGGCTTCCAGAGGCCAAACCACCTCAATCCTCAACCAGTGATTCCACCTCACGGTTGGAGATCACTAACCATCACCAGATTGGTCTCTACCCAAGCTGTCCAAGGCTCTAGAGAATTTGTTCCAACCCGACTCTAGGACTAGTAACTCAACCCACAACTGCCACAAGGATCCAAATATTTTGTCCAACAAAGTCTCTAGGACTAGTAACTCATCCCACCAAGGGATCCAAAGCGTTTTTCCAACCAAGGCTTCCAAGAATAGTAACTCAACCCATTTTTTTTTGTAAATAAGATAAAATATATTACTTGGTAAACTGACAGATTACAAAATTTGGGTTGTGTGGGAAAGAGAACCCGACATAAGACCCAACCAAAATACTAGTGCTGATCATAGAAAAAGTGGGTTCTAAGTACAAAAGTGGGAATCACGGAGCCCTCTTTACAACATTCTCAAAATTGAGAGTATATAAGCTGAGAAAGGAGAAGGAAGCATTATTGCGGTCAACCACACAGATTTTGATTTCCTCCGTGACAGAAAGCTTTTCGCGGAGGAGGAAAAACATACACAAAGGAAGAAGAACAGGGAAGGAAACTGACGACATCACTCCTAGTTGGTGGTGACCCGATCCTCATCCAGTCGAATGGGAGTCTCCTGAGAGCTTCCCTCGTGCTGTGCGGTGGTGATCCGACGACTCATGGAGGCCCCAACATCTTCTTTCTTGATGCTCGGGGATCCTTCAGTAGTTGTATAAACCTTCGCTGTCAAATTTTTCTTGATGATAGTATAATTCAGAGCATCCCAAGTGATAAATTTGTAGTGGTGGATGAATTCTACATACATTACAAACTTCTCAGTGAGCTGGTCAATATTTGTTTCCATAACCTTGGTTCCTACATAGCAAGCCCCATTATGGTCTTCATTTGCCACCATGTTTCAATAGAACGTGTGTAGAGGTTTTTGCACGCCCTGATGAAGCAGGGTTCGGAATCCAGGAAAATTCGGTGTCGACCTCCTCAGTGGTGACCTCTCTACGGAGAAAATTTGCTTGGGCTTCTAAATTTGAAATTTTCTATTGAGTTTCTGGATTAACATCCGCCACGTAGCACAGAGCTATGGGCCTAGCAGATGTCTCTACGTGAGTGGTAGGGCAGAACCCAAGGATTACCAGCGTGAGGTTGCGTGACTGTGCCCACCTCCCTAACTTGGACCAGGGGTGGAGCGATTCCTTGGGGCCATTATAGAAGCAGAAGGATTGGGGGAACATGGGGAACTAGAGAGCAAGGGAACAAATGAGAGGGGAAAAGGAAGAGAGATGAATGAGGGGGAGAAGGGGGAGGGATGAATTTATAGAAGCCGGGAGAACGAGGGAGGCCTGAATGGGGGAGAGGGGGCGGGAAGGAGAAGCATGCAAAGATCTGATGAGGGATGGAGGAGGAATGACATAGTAGAGAGGATGTGTCTGAAAGGCAGAGGTCACACAAGGGATATGGGAGGTGGAATTGCGGGCTCTAGAATTAGGTGAGCCAAGAATGAGTCCTTACTCAAGCATTGTCCACCTGTCCTTCCAACTGAGAAGAGAATCGACCTTGTAATGATGAAAGGTACACAAACAATTATTGTTCGGTAGAGTAGTTGTCTTCATCATTCATTATTGCACATTGCTAATGGAGTTCCCATTCCTCCAATTCTTACCACGCTTAGGACTTCAGGTGTAGGGTACAAGTTGTACCTTCATTTTCTATTCTATCCGTGAGTTTATTTTCCTTCCTTCTGATTGCTTGAAAGTGGAGGCCTACCATGGTGTTAATTCCCTGCTTGATTCAATGTATTATTTTGTTTAGGCACCATTTTTTCAAGAAATTGTCCATTTCAATGCCCTTCTGAAGTTTTTTGCTGATTTGGGTGGCCAGTGTGGAGTCTCCTTCAACTATCAGAGGACTGAGGTTTAGGTTGCGCACTACAGTGATGCCATGTTCCATGGCATGAAGTTATGCAGCATTATTTGTGGTTGAACCTATATTTCCCTCATATATCCAGATTATCTCTCCTTTAGAGTTTCTAAAGACTCCACTAAAACTAGTCGGGCCCAGATTCCCTTTGGCTGCACCATCATAGTTGAGCTTGAAGATCTTTGGCGGCTACCAAGTGTTATTTTTATTTTCATGCCTAGGGATTGGAGTGACTTTATGGACCTTAACTTGAAGGAGATCTAGCATTGAGAGAATGCTCACTTCGAGGAAGGTGGGAGGAGATTTGATGTCTAAGTGGGTAGAGAGATCATAGTTTCTCGGAGCGCGTTACTGATCTTTGAGATAATAAATTCGTCGTGGGTGGAGAAGCCACAAAAGATTCTTGTGTTTCATTCCTTCCACAGAGCCTAGAAGATCAAACCAGGAATTAGATTCCATGTGCAGTTAACCAAAGGATGTGGGTAAAATCCCATTCTCCAGTTCATGATGGTGCTTTGAATAGAAGAGGGGTCTCGATCAGATATTTTGAAGACCAAACAAATCCAATTCCATAAATTGGAAGAGAAAGGGTAGAAATTTAACAAATGATTAGGGGTTTCTTCTTCTTGCTAGTAAAGGGGTCATCTCAAAGGGCCAATAAAGCCTTTCCTTCTAATATTGTCCCACTCTAGAACTTTTTTGTGCATGACTAACCAAAGAAAGATAAAAAAAAATTGGCCAGTGCTTCCTGTCCCGGATTGCATTCCACTTCGGATTTGGTTGGAGTTGATCATTCTTTGCAATGTATTTGTAGGTTTCCCTTAATATGAAGTGTTGTGCTAAGCTTTTTCCCCATATGAGTTTATCCTCAACAAGTAGAGGAGGATATGTCTTTTTTGTAATTCTGAAGAAAGGTCCGACCAGGTCTAGGGGTTCATATGGGGAGTCCATTCCTCTTGCTTCATCCAATTTATCCATCTATCATTTTATTCACTTTTTCCCCAGTATTGGTTGACTTTGACCTTCCCTCTATTTTTCATTTCAGCCTTGATTTGGTGATAGTGATCTTGATCAAGTTCAGGTCTTTGTTGCTAGGCATCCTGTTATGAAACCATCTCAAGAAAAGATAGAAAAGATAGATCAACGCCTTAGAATTCAGCCTCTTTGAGGGGGCAACCTCCTTTACATTACATAAATGAACAATTATTTGATGATACAAATGACAAAACCTCCTTTCTATATATAGGAGTGTAAGGAGTCACAATATAATCCAGCCGACCTAACAATAATAATATAAAGCCACAAAAATAACAATAGAGGGATTCTATGGGGCACAGAAATATAAATAAGGGGTATAACTACAATAGTAATGGGGTAATCACTAGTATTATAGGGACCCAACATTCCCCTCTCCTTCAAAAAAGTGTTGTCCTCAACGCTTGAGTAGTTCTGGATACTTCTGCATAAAATTCTCATCCTCCCATGTGGAATCTTCAGCGGATAAGTTCTTCCACTTGATAAGATACTCTGAAATTGATCGATTTCGTAGCTGTCGAGTTCTTGTTTCTGTGACTGCTTCCGGTTCCAATATAATTTTTCCTTCCTCATCAAATTCTGGAAATATTGTTTGAACTGGGAGCTTGTCGCCTATAACCTTCTTTAAACATGAAACATGGAAAACTGGGTGCAATCGAGAAGCTGCAGGAAGCTCCAATTTGTATGCCATAGTACCAATCTTTTGCAACACCTTGTACGGACCATAATACTTTGGTGATAATTTATTATCCTTCTTAGCTTGCTTTAGGGACATTTGCTTATATGGTTGTAGCCGTAGGAATACCCAATCACCTACATCAAAACTTCTTTCACTGCGATGTTGATCTGCCTGTTGTTTCATTCTATTTTGTGCCAACACGAGGTTATCCTTTAAGAGTTGGAGGACTTGTTGTTGATGTTCGATGTGATGTTCCACTGCCTGAACCTTAGAATTTTCTCTTAAATATGATGTGATGGATGGTGGTTGATACCCATAAAGTGCCATAAATGGGGTCATTTTTGTTGTTGTATGGAAGGAAGTGTTATACCACCATTCAGCCAGAGGCAACCATTTGACCCATTGTGTCTGTTTATCAGATACAAAGCAACGAAGATATCCTTCCAAACATTTGTTTACTATCTCAGTTTGCCCATCAGATTGAGGATGATAAGATGAGCTATGAGCTAACTGAGTACCAAGACAAGAAAATAATTCTGTCCAAAAATTTCCAGTGAAAATGGGATCTCTGTCACTTACAATAATCTTTGGGTTTCCATGTAGCTTTTGAATTGTTTCCATAAATGCAGTAGAAACTGTACTGGCTTTAAATGGATGTGATAATGCACAAAAGTGTGCATACTTGGTAAGTCTGTCAACTACCACCATGATGACACTCTTTCCCTCAGACTTGGGTAAACCTGTGATAAAATCCATTGAAACCTCCTCCCAACGTTGGCTTGGAATGGATAAAGGTTGTAATAGACCCGGTGTCTTAATTGTTTCAACTTTATTTTGTTGGCAAACCAAACATTCCGCCACAAACTTTTGAATATCTGATTTAAGGCCATCCCAAAAAAATTCCTTCTTAACCCTGTGGTAAGTTTTTAAAAATCCTGAGTGCCCTCCTAAGGGAGAAGTGTGCAATTCCATAAGAATCTTTTGTTTTAGCTGGGAATTCTTACAGAGGTATAAGCGATCTTTGTACCATAATGAATCATTTTTCCAGCTAAATGTATCAGACATACTGGAATCTTGTTGTAGCTTTCGAATAAGTGCCCACACTTCTTCATCATTCTTCCATTCCTCCCTTGCTTCGTTTATCCAATCTGGTTGGATAATAGAAATGGCGCACAACAATGCTTCCACATCCTCATCCTTTCTTGAGAGTGCATCTGCCACCACATTTTGCTTCCCTTTTTTGTAGATGATTTCAAAGTCATAAACCAACATCTTTGTGACCCACTTTTGTTGCTCTTCAGAGGATAATCTTTGTTCTAAAAAGTATTTAAGGCTATCATGATCCGTTTTTACCTTGAAGTGTCTTCCCATTAGGTAGGGTCGCCATTTCTTAAGTGCATGGAGTATTGCCAACATTTCCTTCTCATAAATAGCTTTGCTTAAAAACTTTCCCTTGATTGGACGACTTTCAAAAGCAATGGGTCTTTCATCTTGCATTAGAAAAACACCAATTCCATTTCCTGAAGCATCACATTCCACAATAAAGGTTTTTGTGAAGTCCGTTGTAGCTAAGACCGGTGCTTGGCACATTGCCTCTTTAAGATGTTCAAAGGCCTTTGTTGCTTCCAGAGTCCATGAAAATGCATCTTTCTTCAATAATGTTGTTAGAGGTGCTGCTATTCTCCCATAATTCTTAACAAACTTGCGATAATACCCTGTCAACCCAAGAAATCCTCGCAGATGCTTTATGGATGTGGGGATTTTCCATTCCTTAATGGCTTTAATTTTGCTAGGGTCTACCTTAACTCCTTCATGAGATACAATATGACCCAAATATTCCACCTCCTGGACTCCAAAGAAACATTTGGATCTTTTTGCATATAATTGTTTCTCCTCCAATAGTTGTAGCACCTTGTCAACATGTTCAACATGATCCTTCCAAGACTTGCTTTAGATTAGTATATCATCAAAAAATACTAACACAAATTTTCTAAGGAATGGTTTGAAAATTGAATTCATCAAACCTTGAAATGTTGAAGGTGCATTGGTAAGGCCAAAAGGCATGACCAAAAATTCATAATGACCCTCATGAGTTCTAAATGCCGTTTTCGGAATGTCTTCAATCTTCATTCTGATTTGATGATATCCCGAACGAAGATCCAACTTGGTGAAGTAAATTGATCCATGCAATTCATCCAGTAATTCATCAATGACAGGAATGGGGAACTTATCTTTAATAGTGAGCTTGTTGAGCTCCCTATAATCCGGACACATGCGCCATGATCCATCCTTCTTGTGCACCAATACTACTGGAGCAGAGAAAGAACTTTGACTTGGTTGAATTATACCAGCCTCTAGCATTTCTGCAACCATACGTTCAATTTCACTTTTTTGGACATAGGGATATCTGTACGGCCTGATGTTTGGAGGAACACTTCCTGGAATCAGATGAATAGCATGATCATGATCACGCATAGGTGGGAGACCTTTGGGAGTCTCAAATACCTTGGAATGATTGTCCAAGACTTTTTGGAGATCTGGAGAAATAGATGATTCCGATGTGGAAACATCTAGCGAACATAATTGTGCAATTACACCTCTTTGCTCCTTTTTTAGAAGCTTTGTCATACCATTAGAGCTGATTATCTTTCCTGGTTTCCCTGCAATACCCCTTAATTCAACTTCCTTTCCTTCCGTAGAAAATTTGATGAAAAGTTCTTGAAAATTAAAAGCTATTGTACCCAAGGATTGTAGCCATTGGACTCCTAGTACAACATCAGCACCTCCCATTGGAATGGAAAGCATTGGGCTAGTCAATACATATTCTCCCATGGATAGCTTGATATTATGGCACTTTCCAGAGCAATTTATTGTTCCTCCATTTGCAATCATCACTTGACACTCTGGTGCTGGATATAGGAAGCAATTCAATTCTTTTGCTACCCTACAATGAATAAAATTGTGGGTGCTTCCTGAATCAATCAACACTATTACCTTTTTCTTCTTGATTTGTCCTTCTATCTTGATGGTTTGAGGAGTGGTAATTCCCGCCAATGCATTACAAGATATGGTCGGATTTATTTGTTCTTCATCTAGGCTTTGTTCCTGGAGTATATCTTCTTCTTTTGACCTTTCTTGCTCCTTTTCTTCTTCCTCTTCACAATCTATGTAGAATAATTTCTTTTCAGCACACTTATGACCTTTAGTGTATTTGCTATCACAACTGTAACAAAGCCCTTTTGCTCTTTTTTCTTCCAATTGTTGTGGTGTCAACCTTATAGGTTGTGGAAGACTAGGGGCAACAACACTTCCATCTTTATAGTTGTGAGTGGTATGCTTCTTGATTGCCATAATTTTGCTTTCCATTTTTCTTGCTAACCTGAATGCCTTCTCTAATGAATCAGGTTCCCAAAGGCGAACATCATGTTGGATATTATCCTTTAAAGACCCTATGAACACATCAATCCTATGCTCCTCTGGAATATCTTTTACCCTTATGTTCAATTTTTGGAACTCCTCAATGTGCTCCATTACTGAACCCTTTTGTTTGAGACTTATCAATTGGCTAAAAAAAGTGTTGCTTTTTGTATCTTCATAATGTGCTATCAATTCTTCCGTAAAAATTGCCCAAGTGATAAATTTTTTACGAGAGCAAAGCCATTGATACCATACAAACTGATTTGGTTCCAAATATACAGTTTCCATACGTACCTTTTGTGTGTTTTGCACATTATTGAGATCGAAGAATTGCTCCATCTGTAATATCCATGTGGCAGGATCCTTGCCATCAAACTTCCTCATATCGATTTTTGGAATATGGTGGGTCTTCGATCCAACATTAGCATCTATGGAATCATGATTAACATTACTTTTGTTCACATCATGAGTTTCCTTTACAACCTTTTCACCATTAGTAAGTATTTCTTGTAGGAAATTTTTCAAATCTGTCTTCAAATCTGCCATGTCTGTCTTCAAATCCGTCTTCAAATCTGCCATTTCTCTCTTCAAATCTGTCTTTGAATCATCCATCTTAGCTTCCATGCCCTTTATCTTAGATTCCACGCCATTTATCTTAGATTCCACGCCACTTATCTTAGCTTCTGTTAGCTTTTGTGAGCGTGACATTTGTTGCACTTGTTCTTGTAATTTGATATATCATGTAGCATTTCTTCCTTTTCTTCATGAGTCATGCTAGAGATTTCAGGTTCCTTACTAGGTGTTTGCATTTTCTTTCCTTGGGGCATCATTTACGGTAATAATACTTTACTATGCCCTTTGAATTCTGTTAAACCAAGCTTACACAAAAATTTAAAAAAAAACTACACACCTTTTTTCACTTTATAGAAGCCTAATATTGAATCTGATGTATCTCTATAATTTCAGATCATCCAATTCTGAAATTGCAACCTATAGTAGCCTTATATGTCCTCTTTCTAATGCCACAAGTCTGACCCAAATTGGATTCTCCAAGGAAGAGTTATGTGAAATCTCCCGCAGTGACTTGCTTTTAGACTAATTCAGTAGAGCGAACTTATACGGCGTGCCACGAGTCACTGTTTCAACCTTTGAATCTGAAACACGCATACAAGAAACTAAAGTCCATTCATTTTCTATACATTCTTACGAAATTTCAATCCGATCCCCAGACAAAAAGTTATGACGTTTTCCATAGGTCACCTGTTTTGAATGTAATTCAGGAGTCTGCAAAAAGACCAACTTCCTCAGATCATATCTCCGCAAATATCGCACGAAATGCTCTAAAATTCAGACCCAAGGTTCAGCACGATTTCTTCTCAAATGGGGTTTTTTTGTGACTTCTGAAACGTCACAGAAAAAAATTTATAGCGAAAATTACACGATGACCTGTTTGGAGCAACGAAACCCTAGAATCCAAAGCTCTAATACCAAATGTTATGAAACCAGCTCAAGAAAAGATAGATCAACGCCTTATAATTCAGCCTCTTCGAGGGGGAAACCTCCTTTACATTACATAAATGAACAATTCTTCGATGATACAAATGACAAAACCTCCTTTCTATATATAGGTGTCTAAGGAGTCACAATATAATCCAACCGACCTAACAATAATAATATAAAGCCACAAAAATAACAATAGAGGGATTCTATGGGGCACAGAAATATAAATAAGGGGTATAACTACAATAGTAATGGGATAATCACTAGTATTATAGGGAACCAACACATCCTCCCAGAAAAGAGCCTTTTTCCCACTGCCAATTTCCTAGAAGCTATGTCTTTGAATGATGTCCTTGTTCTCCCAAGCTTGATTCTAGATGACTAAACCTTTAATGTTTCCATTGAGCCTGATGATTTGCTCTTGTGTTAAGGAGGGGGTGTACTTTTCTTTCCAAATGATTCCCTAGGGGAGTTGGGGTTTGCAAACCATCTCCATAAGTTTTTGGCTCCCAAGGCCTTTCCCAGGAGGTCTATGTCTCTAAGACCAAGGCCACCATCTTTTTTGGGATTACAGATTTTATCCCATGCTACCAGATCCCATTTCTATTTGACCTCTGCACCTATCCATAACAAGTTCCTCTGAAGGTTTCTGATTTTGTTTGAAATCACTTTTGGGGCTGCTAGAGCTGAGTACAAGTAAAGTGAGATGGCCTGAAGGACAAATTTAACTAGGATAAGACAACTAATCAAATTGAGAGATATGAAGGTCTAGTTGGCAATTATTTTCTCCATTTTGTTAATTAGGTTCTCCCAAGTGGCCTGGGAGAGAGGCTTGTCTATTAGGGGAACCCCATGGTAAGTGGAGGGTAGAGTACTAATGGGAATAGTCAGAAGTTTGATGATGTTCCTACAAATGGGTAGAGGAGTGTTAAAGAATAAAAACTTGGATTTCAGGGGGTTGATGGAGGTACCAGAAGTAGCTGAGAAATCCATCAGGATGGATGTAAAAGAGGCAACCTCTTTGATAGTTGGAAGGCCCATGAGAAGGGTATCATCAAAGAATTGTTGGTGAGTTGTAGGGGGGCCGAGGCATGGGGCTAGAGACCAGAGATATTATTTTCATGCAAGGAAGTAGAGATAGAGCAACCTATCTCTTCCGCCATTATAAAAAAGAGGAAGGGATAGATTGGATTGCCTTGCCTGATACCCCTTGAAGGATTGAAGGGTTTCGAAGGTGATCCATTCACGAGGATGGAGAAGAAATCTCCCGACACCATAGCCATGATCCACTTGATGATTTATTTGTGGAACCCAAACACATCCATGACTTGTCTCATATAGTTCTAGCTAATTTTGTCAAAGGCTTTGGACATATCTAGCTGAATCATCATACCTGGATTTCTTTTAGATTTTAGAGAATGAATAAGCTCATGAGAGAGGATGATACTATCCATGATTTGTCTTCCTTCCACATAGCCAGAATGTTGGTGGAAGATGAGGAGAAGGAGGATAAATTTGATTCGATTGGCCAGAACTTTGGAGATTATTTTGTATATGACATTGTAGAGGGCTATGGGCCTAAATATTTCTGGGGAATCCACAAAGATTCCATTGGGTGTCACAGTTCGAAAAGTAGAGTTAAAGGCTTTAAGGGCAGACATGAATACGAGATTCCTCAACCAAGGAATGGACTTCAAATTTTATGATAGGCTAGCAAGCTTTGTAGAAATCAATGGTGAATCCATCTGGACCTGGAGCTTTGCCATTGGGCATTCCCATGACCACATATTCCACTTCTTAGAGGAAGAATTTCCTTAGGAGCATTTTGTTATGGTCCTCCGTGAGGATTTTGGGGATATTCTTGGTGATCTTTTCTATGTCTTGATCTTGATCATTCCTTGGCTCTTTGAGCAGAGAGATGAAATAGTGATTGAGCTTTGTTTCCATCTCCTCATGAGAGTGAATGAGATGACCCTCTTGATTCTTCAAAGCCAAAATTCTATTGTTCCTCCTGTGTTGTATAATTGTTTTATGGAAAAATGTCATGTTCCTTTCCCCATATTTCAGCCAATTTATTCTAGATTTTTGTTGCCACAACTTTTCTTCTTGAATGGCTCTTTCATCCCATCTTTTTTGTAGTCATTGTTCTTCTTGCTTGTTGTTCTCTATTAGCCCATCTTCAATTATATTTTGGTGGAGAAGTTCCAATTATTGTTCCAAGTTTTTGTTATCTGTGATGATGTTGCCAAATGTATCTCTGTTCCATTTTTTTATTTCCTCTTTGATGAGTTTTAACTTTTGTTGGAAAGTAAACATTTTGTGTCCAGTTCTGATAGGAGAGTAAGTTCACCACTGTTGCATTTTTTCCATGAAATTTTGGTGATCCAACCAGAAGGTCTCGAATCTAAAAGGATTATTTTATGGACCATTTGAAATTTGAAACTTGAGAGAGATAGCCCAATGATTAGATCCTTCTTGCAGAAGGATTCTCGCCTCCATTTCCCAAGAGGTAAGATAAGTGGCCTCGAATAGAAGGAAGTGGTCTAAACAGGATGTTATTTGACGGTCTCCTCCTCTTCTGTTATTCCAGGTGAATAAGCCATTTCTAGTGGGAATTCCAATGAGGTTGAGGTTTTCAATGGTGGCAAGGAAAGCCTCATAGTCTTTATCTAACTTCCGAATTCCTCCTTTCTTTTCAGATAAGTTAGTTATCATATTAAAATCACCAGCTATGATTTTGAGGGGGTGGTGCAGAGGGTCAAGGAGATTGGATAAGGTTTGGAGAATTTTGATACGGTCTGTCACCTGGTGCAGTGCATAAATATTGGTTATGCAGATGGTCTCATTGGTGCATATGATTCTCAGGATTACAACATTGTTGAAGAAAAATTGTGTTGCAGTTTCTGCGATGTTATTATACGTGGGCATCACTTCTTCCCATTTGATGAAATAGTTGACGACAACCAAAATGTATTTGTGGTTTCCCAAAGATGGGGGGTTATAGGTCATGAAGTTGATGCCCCACTTGCAGAAGGGACCAACCACAATGACTAGATGTAGGAGAGCAAGTTGTGCTCATGCCTTTTGAGCGTATTGTCGGCATCACTCACATATTTTGACTACCTATATGCAATCACAGAAGACTGGGCCAAAAATAACCGACTCAAAGGATTTTTTGGGCGGTGGCCATCCTTGAGAGGTGGCCACCGCAATCCCAGCTATGGCAATCATTTAAGGCTTTCTCATCTTGTTGGTAGTCGAGGCTTCGACATATGGTGTCGATGTTGCATCGATAGACGACACCCCCTGAAGGAGGTAACAGGGGGCCTAGTGGCATATGTGCCTCTAATCATCGCAGGTAAGCTAGGGTTTGAACTTTTGATTTCATAAAAAGAGGAGGATGTCACCATACTAGGGGTCATCTTTTGATACTAAAAATAGATTTTCATCGGGAAGA
Source organism: Pinus tabuliformis (assembly GCA_031772625.1). Lineage (NCBI taxonomy): Eukaryota > Viridiplantae > Streptophyta > Pinopsida > Pinales > Pinaceae > Pinus > Pinus tabuliformis. The sequence continues at coordinate 1,471,816,973 of CM062820.1, read as the reverse complement.
GACTCATTGATGGCAGAGCCTGGGGTCTCTATTGGGAGATCTGTGATAAACGCGGTAAGAATGAGTGCCTTTTTTCTCTTAGGAGAATTTAATTGTAGATCAAATTCTTGTATAATAACAATCCATCAAGCATACTTGTGGTTCATCATATGATGAGTGAGAAAATACCTCATGGGGTTAATGGATGCTATTATGGTAGTGGTTCAAAGGATGATATAATGCCAAAGATTTTGTACAACATGTAGAAGGGTTAAGGCAATTTTTATTCTAGCTCATACTTCAATGGAGGCTTGGATAGGTTCTTTCTGACGTAGTAAATTACATGCTCCTTGTTATCTGGTACATATTGGACTAACACCCCGGTGATGGCTACCTCTGATGTTGATAGGTATAGGGTATAGTCTTTGTTGTGGTCAGGTGGGCTAATCAAAGGAGCTTGAGATAATGCATATTTTAAGGCTTTGTTGACACCTAATCTTCATGATTGGGAATTTTATGTAAATAAATAAATTGGGAAGGTGAACAGTCATCGGGAGATAAACTGAACAATCACTCCCTATTGTATATAACAATGGGTTACCTATGGAATATACACGAATCAGTTTTTCTGAGTTTTCTGCCAAACTGGAGTTACTCCTGGCTTGACATGGTATCAGAGCCAGTCCTAAAAATAGTCGTAACTCCCTTCATCTCTGCCACTGCCTCTGTCCTGAAATAGTCTGCCACTACCTCAGTACTGAGCACTGCTCTACCTCTGTCGATGGCCTGACATGCCCAGAGATGCATTGGTGCCTCATTTCGCTCTCACCCAACACTCATGGTTGTTAATGTAACTCCCTTCACCCAACGCTCTCACCGTTCTCTCACCTAACGCTCTCACCGTTCTGAGGGATTCCATGCGCAGTGAAAATGCCATCGACAAGATTGGTCGGGAAACCAGGAGTTCCTCTTCTTAACTTTGATTTTCAATTTGGGTTCCTTCGTTTCACAAGATTCAATTGAACGCTGCCTAATCCAGGGTTTTCATCCTCCCTCCAGACTGCTTGACTTTCCTCGGGGATTTGGACGGTGGCGGATGCATCCGTTCAGTAAAACTTATTGCTCAGAATGATTTCTTGAGAACGCGGAAAGCTCTTACCAGTTGGGAAGGTTTTGAGAGACGTGGAATCCAGATTTTGGTGCCATTCCAGTGATGCAAATCTCCATCATGGAGGGCGCAGCTGGACTGTTGAAAATTCTTGCCTGACAGTCGTTCTGATGTAACATGTCGTTCTGACATTTTTCAATACCAGTTGAACGCTGCCTGATTGTGAACGCAACTGAACGCTGCCTGATTGTGAACGCAATTGAATGCTGCCTGATTGTGAACGCAATTGAATGCTGCCTGATAAGAGTGTGGTATCACAGTCGTTCTGTATTTATGTAAAACTCTTCACTGCCGTTAACCCTGAATGAATGCTTTAATGGTATTATGATTTTATTATGATATCGATTTGAGATACTTACCCCAACTGAACTGTGAAGTCAGGAGGCTCTTGATGATGTCGTGCACCTCACTCTGTTTATGTGAAGTTGTCAAGGCTAAACGTTTTCACAAGTCAAATTCCTACTAATTTCTACATCATATTAATCCCATTGTGATTATTTTCATATCTTATTATTTTGGTCAAGGTCTTTCGACTTTGATATTAACGATTAAAAGGTTGGAATATGTGTGAAAGCGGCTCAGTTTTGATAAGCACATATCAGAGCGCATTGTTGGTTTTGATAAGCACAAATGAGAGGGCATTGTTAGTTTTTATAAGGAGTTTGTGAAGAAGGGACTTGTCTAGCTTGTCTACACATCGTTTGTTTCAGAGGATTATAGTTTTTGAGACTTGGAGATGCTGATGAAAGGGTTTAAAAATCATCAGCCTTTGATTTGAATGCCTGTAGTATTGCACAATTTTTTTTATCATTTGAATGTAATGCTGCGTTGAAGCATTAAAGTGATATGTAATATTGAAGTGATATGTACATAATATTTCAATGAAATGCTGATGCTTCTATCAAATATTAGAGGGATTTGAAAAAAAAAAATATAGTGCATAAGGTTGTAACGTAAGGAAGTTTTTTTTTATCAGCAGAAGTTTTTTTTATCAGTAGAAGTATTTTTTTACAGAATGCATTCAATCATCTCTATGGTAGGAATAGTTCTCACTGGCAAGGAGAACTATCTTGAATGGTCCCGGATGATAAAACACACCCTCATCTTCAATGGGTTATGGAAAGGAGTGTGTGTCGGAGAAGGAGACAATGACCCAGTGCAGCCTACATCAGACAAAGAGCTCATCATTTGGGAAAACAAGAACCGCAAAGCCTATGCATTAATCGCAGCATCTGTAAATGAAGAAGTAAGTCACAATATTTCATCATATTCAACTGCCTTTGAAGCTTTACAAAAACTGAAAGAAATCTATGACTCACATTTTGCACTTGAAGTTGTTCAACTCATGATTAAACTCTTCACTCTTGAACTGAAAAATAATGATCCTCTTGCTCTTGCATCTGAAGTAAAGTCTATAATGCATGATATTAAATCCACTAAGGTTGAGCTGGATATCCCTCTTATTGCTTTTCTCAAGGCACTCTATCCTACCTACTCCAATTATCTTGAGTCTTTACAAGCAAATGGAAATCTTAAAGATATAACCTTTGACTCTCTTGTGAAAAAGTTTGCTGAAAGAGAGAAAGCCTTTGGAAAGAAGACAGTCCCTCAATCTTCTGAAGAGACTGTTTGCCTTGCTCATAAATAAAAGCATCCCGCTCAAGATTCTACAAGAGGAAGAGGTGGACGAAGAGGGAGAGGAAGATACTTCAGAGGCAGGGGGGGCAGACATTCTCAAGGAGAAAAAGTAGATCTGCATTGCATTCACTGCAAATGAAATAGATCACATGATGCTTCTATATGCAAGCTACCATGGGACAAAATTGAGCAGAAAAGAAACCAGCAGAAAGGTAAAACTGATGATACAGACAAAGGTAAAGCACCTGAATCTGCTCACTATATTGATGCACAATGTAACATTGGAGTAAATGAAGATTTGTTTAATGCTTCACTTGCTTCTTCGAAAAATGATTGGTTGCTTGATTCAGGAGCAACCTGTCATATGACTCATAGGAAATATTTTTTTGAAGATTTCACTGACAATGTTGATGGAGCAGTATACTTTGCAGATCAGTAAAAAATCAAGCCATCAGGGCTTGGCACAATCAGGCTTAAACTACCTGGTCTTCCAAACTTTCTTCTGGATCATGTTCTATATCTCCCACAGCTCAAGAGAAACTTGATGTCCTTGGTTCACATCCGCCAGCAAGGTCACTCCATTCATATGTTTGATGGCAAGCTTGAGGTAAGAAAAGTATCTGACCACTCACTTGTCATGAGGGGAATAGAAGAGGAAAGACTTCTCAAACTACAAGGAACCTCTGCTCATGCACAACATTTCTCATATATTTCTCATCATGAAGAAGGTACACTCCCATCAAGTTTATTATGGCATGCTAGATTTGGACATTTAAACTATGACAGTCTCCACTTATTGAAGAAAAATGGTGTTGCTGGTTTGCCTAAAATTCCTAGGAAACATAAGCAATGTGATGCTTGCATTCTAGGAAAGCATAGCAAACAGTCTTTTCATGATTCACATTCAAGAGCACATAGGAAGCTTGAACTCATTCATTCAGATTTATGTGGTCCAATGCCTGTTCCTTCTGCAAATGGAAATAAATATATCATGACCTTTATTGATGATTACACCAGAATGTGTTGGGTTTATTTATTGAAGAACAAATCTGATGCTTTTCAAACATTCAAGAATTTTCATAAATGGATTGAAAATGATGCACAAACTCATATTGGGTCTATTCGCACTGATAATGGAAAAGAATATACATCAAATGAATTTGAAAACTATCTTCGCCAACATGGGATCAAACATCAAACAATTGTGCCTTATAATCCCCAACAGAATGGTGTAGCAGAAAGAATGAATAGAACAATCTTGAATATGGTACGATCCATGCTTTTCTGCAAAAGTGTAAAGATAATGTTTTGGGCTAATGCTGTTCTATGTGCTGCATATATAAAGAATAGATGTCCATCAAATGCTATAAGAAACACGACTCCTTATGAATTGTGGTATGGACATGTTCCTTCGGTAAAAGATCTCAGGATCTTTGGTTCCACCTGTTATGATTTGATACCAAACGTACATAGAAACAAACTTGGTGCTAGAAGTCGTAAGTGTATCTTCCTGGGGTATTCAAACACCTCTAAAGCATACCGCCTCTATGATGAATTAAATAAAAAGTTTGTTGTATCTAGAGATGCCATTTTTTTTGAATCATCCAAATTTGACAATGTTGTTGAGCGGCAACTTGATCACTTGGATAGATTCGCAAAAACGAAATCATTTCAAGAATTTGATAATTAGATTCCACATCTTGAAGGGGGGATTCCTATACTAGATCAACATGTGGAATCTTCTTCTGAAGAACAATCTCCCCTGCATGAAACTCCAACAACGGATGATGCTTTAAGTGATGTAATTGATAGAATTGGGAGACTCAATCTTGATTCAGTCCCAACTCAATCAACAGAGCAGCTTGGACCATCTCAGAAAGGTCCCCCAAAGTGGCTGACAAAGACACTTGAAAGTGTTCATCCTGATGAAATGGGAAAAACAGGAACCAGAAATTCAAACCGACAAAATGGAGGTGATGTAGATGACTCTAATTCACCTGTTGATATGGATGTTACTTATGATTGTGAGTTGAACTTGTCTACAGACTTTGAACCAACTTCCTTCAAAGAAGCTGCTTCTCATGACGAATGGAAAGAAGTGATGCAAAAGGAGTATGATGCTCTCATAAAGAATGGCACTTGGAAGCTTTTTGATCCTCCATTTGGAACCAAACCAATTGGCTGCAAGTGGGTCTACAAGAACAAGTACAAAGCTGATGGCTCACTTGACAAGCACAAAGCTAGGCTTGTGGCAAAAGGTTTTGCACAGAAGGAAGGGGTCGATTATGAGGAAACTTTTGCCCCCATGGCAAAATGGGCCACCATCGGGACACTCTTTGCACTAGCATCTCAGAACGGTTGGAAAGTCCATCAAATGGATGTAAAAACTGCATTCTTGAATGGAGATCTAAAAGAGAATGTTTTTATGTCTCAGCCTGAAGGATTTGCTGTGAAAGGACATGAACATAAAGTATGCAAACTTGTGAAGTCCTTGTATGGCCTCAAACAAGCACCGCGAGCCTGGTATGAAAAACTAACTGAGCATCTTCTGAAACTCAACTTCAATCATTTTGATCTTGATGATGCAACTTTGTTTGTCAAGAAAGTTGGAAAAATAGTTGTGTATCTTGTGGTATATGTAGATGATCTTTTAATGACAGGGAACAATGAAAGCTACATTGCATCCATAAAGAAGGAATTGGGGAAAAGTTTTGAAATGACTGATTTGGGCTATGTTCATTACTATCTTGGCATTGAAGTAACCCAACATCCAAAAGCCATATTTCTTTCTCAAAAGAAATACATTGGAGATTTGTTAAACAGATTTGGCATGACAAAATGCAATCCTCTTTATACTCCAATGGAACAAAACTTAAAGCTCACATCTATTGAAGGAAAGGAATTTGAGGATGCAACAAAGTATAGACAGCTTGTAGGAAGTCTCATCTACCTCACTACTACCCGACCAGACATTTCATTTACTGTTGGAATCCTCTCCAGGTTCATCCAAAAGCCTTGTGAGGGACATTGGTCTGCTGCAAAAAGAGTTCTAAGGTACTTGAAGGGAACTCAAGACCTTGTAATCAAGTATACACAGGTGGACGACTTCAGCTTGATTGGATACTCTGATTCAGACTTCGATGGAGACAAAGAAACTGGGGTATCTACTTTAGGATATGCTATGGTCTTGGATCAGGAGCTGTCTCCTGGAGATCACGCAAACAATCAGTTCCAGCAGATTCCACAACAGAAGCAAAATACGTGGCAGCAGCTGAAGCAACGAAAGAAATTGTGTGGCTCAGGAAAATTCTTGAAGATTTGCAGGTAAAACAAGTACAATCAACTCCACTCATGATTGATAATACCTCTGCAATAAAGTTGGCCAAGAACCCAAAGTTCCATGATCGAACAAAGCATATCAATACTAAATATCATCTGATTCGACATCATGTTGAGGCCAAAACAATCCATCTCCGTCATTGTTCCACAAATGAGCAAATTGCAGACATCTTCACCAAAGCACTTGGAAGGGAAAAGCTTGAATGATTCAGAATGATGCTTGGACTCACCAACATCCCTTCAGATTAAGGGGGGAATGTTGACACCTAATCTTCATGATTGGGAATTTTATGTAAATAAATAAATTGGGAAGGTGAACAGTCATCGGGAGATGAACTGAACAATCACTCCCTATTGCATATAACAATGGGTTACCTATGGAATACACACGAATCAGTTTTTTTGAGTTTTCTGCCAAACTGGAGTTACTCCTGGCCTGACAAGCTTCAAATGATTTTTGAGCTTGATCATCCCAGTGGAAGGGAATATCCTGACGAAGGAGGCATAGGAAACCTTGCGTGCAAGCAGCATAATTAAGGACAAAGCATTGTAAGAAATTGGCCTTACCCTGCAAGCTTTGTAATTTTTTTAATGTTTTTGGAGGTGGTACCTACTTAATGGCTTCAACTTTGAGAGGGTCAACTTTGATTCCTTGTTGGGAAACTATGAAACCCAGTAGTATTTTAGCATTGACACAGAATACACACTTGAGATGGTTCAAGCATAGTTTATATTGTCGACATCTTTGAAAGACTAGGCGGAGGTCCTCCAAATGGTTAGCACGCTTCTTGGACCATACTGTAATGTCATCCAAATATACGAGGATGAGATGAGCTAGATCATGGAATATGTAGTTCATAGCACACTGGAAGGTGGCGCCAACATTTTTAAGACCGAAAGGCATAACTTGGTATGCGAATGTACCCTAAGGGGTTGTGAATTTTGTTTTGTACTGGTCCGTATGGAAAATTTGGATTTGGTTGTATCTAGATAACCCATCCATGAAGGATAGAGCCTCATGATTGGACATGAAGGATACAACCTCATGATTGGCATAAGCCTCGATGAATGGCGTTAGGTAATTGTCTTTGGGACAAGCTTTGTTGAGATCCCTAAAATCAGTACAAACATGCATTATGCCCTATTTTTTCATGACAGGTATAGGGTTAGAAACCCAAGACGTGTAAGAAATAGGATAGATGAACCCAACTTTGTGGAGTTTATCTATTTCTTGTTTGATTTCTTTTGCCTTAGAAGGATGTAACTGATGTTGTTTATGCCTAATGGGATTGGCGTCAAGCTATGTGTCAATATGGTGTTCCACAATGGTGGGACTGATGCCTGACATCTTAGAGTAATCCCATGCAAAAACATCCCTGTATTCTTGGAAGAGGGATGTGTATGTGGTTATTTCTTCTGGAGAGCATGCTTCCCCTAGGGAGATCTCTTTGACTTTTCCAGGTTTGTTTGAAATATTCACCTTGATGGTAGGTGAAATATTGGACATGTTCCCTTCCTCAAATGAATTAGGTGTTGGGATGGGATTTTTGAACCAATCTGCCTTTACTGGTGGGAGGAAATATTTGGATTCAATGGTGCAAATATCATGTATTTGTGCACTGATGGGAACAAATGTTTTTTCGGGTAGAAAAAACAAACGATGGTGCATGGCGTCCCAAGGATAGTTGGGTTCCTTCATGGCTTCTAGAATATCTTCATCTGAGCGAAAAATATTATCTAGCATTGACTTGGGTTGCACTAGGTCTTGAAATTGGGATTCAGACCTGGTTGTGTTGGTCAACAAGTAAGAATATAATTCATTGGTTCATGTCATAGAACCAAGCAAGGTTGAAAAATTGAAAATGGGATGGTTCTGCACAATCGGTGGTGTTACCATTGATGAGGTGGATTTTGCGGTCTCGACACCGAAAAATGATGAGAAGACAACACGAATCATGGTTCCTATAGATGAGGAAATAAATCGTATATGATGTTGTGTGTCGTCAACATTGGGTGGTGGTAGAATTTCGGTTATGTTGGGTTGATGCCACGTGGGAGGAAATTCTTGCATTCTTGTTGGCTTACAAGGGGCAAGAATAAATTCTTCTATAGGAAGTTGACACTGAAACCTAAGTTTCCAAAATGCTTATAACATATGGCATGTCTCAATGCTAAGAGAGATATTGGTACATATACTGCACACCGGATTAGAACTAACCGAATAGATAGTATGGGAGGCAGTACTTCTCATAGTATGAGTTGTTGACGCTTGGTTGAAATCATGAGATGGAATATCATTAGGTGGTATCCATCTATGGAAATTAGTATTGGTGTGACGTGGCTTCTTAGTGTGGGTTCACCTCATTGCTGCTCTTGCTATGCAAAAATGTGGAAGGTATTGACAATTCCTTGTATGATGAAATTGAGAGCAGATGTGACAGTAACAACGTGTGATTTTCTAATGACTAGAGAGATGGATATGTGGAATTTGGACCACTAAGCAGAAGATGTCATTGAACTTACTCAATTCGTGGAATTTATTCACCAAATGGTTGGGTTTATAACATAGGGCATATATGGGGGGTGATCTTCATTGCAAGATGACCTTAGATCATTTTTTGCCCGATCTAGATTGATGGTGGTGAGGGGAGATGTAATGATGGGGGCCTTCCTTTGTTGCTGGAGGCCATCTCTCTTCAAACACGAATAAAATGGACCTAGATGCTTCATTCCCAGATGGTGGGGTATGATCTGACGGTTCAGTATCTGATCTAACTAAATCAGAATTCTTCACAATAAATCACCACATGAATCTTAACAAAGAATGGAATCAAGAAAGGTTGGGACAATTTCACACATGATGATTTCCTGCACAAATATGGAAAGTGTGATGTTTGTGCCTATGTTTAGTGCTTTGATCAATGTGGGGAGTTTGATATAAGTAGTTAAATGCCCTTAATTCGGGGCATTAGCTGATCAAATGATTTGGTACGCTGCAGAAAGCACAAGTGGACAATAGTAGGTTGGTTGTTGGTTCGGGTTGCCTCCAATCATGGTGGGAGGTTGATGGGCTAGATGAGGGATAGGAGTATGAAGCTTCATCCCTTACTATGTAATTTTTTTTTTTGGATCCATCCTCTATAGAGAGTAATGGGGTATTAAATTGGGTGAGTGCACCTAATGCATCTTGATATCTAGGGATTCAGAGGCAATGATGGGTGTAATGGTCATACTTTATGCATATGGCACATGCGTGGTTTGTACACAATGTCTTAAGACACATGGGTGTGCTCTTTTCTCCGATAGGGGGAGGAGGGTTCATTGGCACTTTTGGGGCATGTAGAAGAGCTTTGAGCTCGTTTAACTTAGGGAACCTATTAGTGGGGTGCCCCACTATTTCACACAATGTGCAGGGTTGAGGGACCCTAGAGGAGGAAGTGTTTGAAGCTTCTGCCTTTTTACCTTTTTGCTTATCCCTTGTTCTTGCACCTGTTGGTGTCAGTGCATGCATGCTTGTGGTGTGGACGCTACTTGAGTAGGCGTTGTTTTTGGTGTCACGCTATCCTAAAGAGGAATAAAACTGACACCTATTGCAGTTGTAACAACCCCGAAATTAAAACATGCAACTAATTAGATTAATTATGTGATTTACAATCAATGCACTCTCTTCAACTAATTAGCATAGAATTTTTAAGAAATAGGAGCAAAATCAACTTACCTGTAATTTCGGAGTTGAACGCTATTTGAATCTCTCTAACCGCAACAAAGTTTTGGGGACGACTCTCCACCCAACCTTAGTCTCAATTTCATATAGTCTTTTTACAACTAGCCACCCCCGAGCCCTCAATCAACGTACTACTGCTAGGGAATCTTTTGTCTCACAAAACTTTTCTCCCAAGACAATGGATGATGGAATCATCTCTCATCTTCCTCACCATCTATTAAATAGACCAAACATTGAAAGGGGAACCGTATGCACACCTTCCATGTGTCAACATACAACTTTAATTTTTTTATTTTAAGTTTTACTTAAATTAATTTTTCTCTTAATTTATTTATTTCTTATTTTATTCATTTCTTTACTTTTTGATAACTTTACTTATTTTTACTATTTTTATAGTTCTTTTAGTTAACCCTTTCTTATTTTATTTTACTTTTTGTTAATTTTACTTACTATTTTATATTTTACTTTTATATATACTTATTTAGAATTTTACTATTTTATTTATTTGTTATTATTATATTTCTTCATCATTTATTATCTATTTACTATTATTATTTTTTTATTATTTATTATTTATTTGCTTATATTTTAATATTATATTATTTATTTATTATTTTTATTATTATTAGAGGATATTACAGTAGTGATACACATACTTGTTGATGTGGCCTAAGGGACCAAATACCATACTGGTATCACGAGAGCCATATGGGGCAACAAGAGCATTGTGATGACTTGGTGTGAGACAAAACCAGGTGGGGGGTATAAGAAGGGTGTATGAGTGATGGAATTTGGTAAGAAAGTCGGATTGGTAACAACATTGTTGTTAGTGTCCGGAACTGGTTCTTGAGTTTGGGGGGTGTTTGATGAGGTCATCATGCACACTGATGCTCCAGTGTTTGGGGAAATTTCCTCTATCACTGGAGGGTCTCCTGGGAATGTCCCTAGGAGTGTTGATGGCTTAAATTAGCTAGGGTTGAGCTTTGTGTAAGTAGCGATCAATTTGTGAGAAGATGAGAATAAGGGTAACACACTACCAGGTGTGGGTGATGTCGTCTTCACATAATATGTGAGTAGAACTATTGTAATGATTCTTTTGTTGTGGGGGAACATCATTATGCTAAACACTGATGAGGTGACAACTAGCATATTGTACATGTAACTTCATCCTAGCAAGATATTGTAATCCTACTGGGCATCTAGTACTTCGATATCTATTAGAACATTTTTCCCAGCCAACTTAACTCGCACACTAGGGTACATGCCAACGGGAGTAGAAGGGTGCTCGTCATATGATCTAAGCGTGATGTCATAAGGCTTGAGTTTGGGGGAATCATAATTCCTGCCAAATGGATTTGTACATAGTTCCTGCCAAATGGATTTGAAAAAGATACATGTGGAGGCCCCTTCATCGACAATGCAACAATGAATGTTAATGTTTTGGACCGAGACTGGAATTTGAAAGCAATGTCTGATGCTAGTCATGGAGTAGCTTTATCCAAGTTGAAGACCATTAGGTGAGAATTGACTGGGTCAATTGCACCTAGAGTGGAAATTAAGGCTTTCCATTGGGTTGGGCATGTTTGCAGGACCTCTAATGCTGACATAGTTGATGGTGATTGTGCTAAGTCATCGACTATGTTGTAGCTATGAGCAGCTTTTGAGTTATGTCCCACGTGTCATAAAGGTCCTTTGACCATTTTTGGCATGGGTTCTATAGAAGGTCGAGGAATGGTTAACGACCCTATAGGTATTTCCATGGTCGAGGTGGATGGGTTGGCCTCTAGGGGAGCTTCATAACTTCTATTTCATGTTTGCAAGAGGATATCTTCTCCTGCCATGAAAATGTCATGATTAGAATTTTTATGGGGTTTCCCTCTAGAAGGATGAGATTGGTATGATTTTTGTTGAGTTTTAACCACTCCCTAATGGGGGAAAGGGTCTTACATTCCTGTAGTTTCTTGACTTCCCTTCCCCCTATTGTCCTGTATCCTTTTTAACTCAGGGAGTTGAGGACAATGATGGGTATAATTATTGTATTCCCCATATATATCACATGAATAATTATTCTGTAGACTTATGTTCTTGCTTTGTTTTTGTGGGTTATTGGTGGTCAATCCCTGATTTTGATTCTGGTTAGGGATGCCCCTTCCCGGTGCTCATGGGGGTTGCTGGTGGTTGTTGCCCCCTGTTTGGGTTCTCCCTTTGGTTTTCTCTTAGGTCTTTCCTTAGCAACATTAGGTGGGTTAGTTGTATTCAGTTGCACCTTTGATTGTTGTTATGAAGTGAGAGAAGGTTGCCCTAGATTAACCCTTGTGACATTTTGTGTTGGTGACTTATTTAATTGTTTTGTGGGGAAAAGAGAATATTAGTTTCCTTGTACCTAATTGGTATATGGATTATGGAAAGAGGACATTACATTTGTATTCCTAGGGGAGTATTGGTTTCCCTGTGGGGGTAGATATGAGCTTCCATGAGGGGGTTGATATTGGTTAACCCTACCGACTATATTTTGCATCGACGCAGGTTGACTAGGGTAGTATCCTGTATGTTTCAATGGTGATGCATTTTGTGTAGCATCAAATTCTTTGTCATTGATCGAGTATCCAAGGTACTGGTAGTTATTGCTAAGTTAGGTTTGGGTTATGGATCCAATCAATCCATTAACGACATTGGATGCGCTTGATGTCTCTTTATAGGTTTGCAGGTGTGGGGCGTCTAGAAGCACATAATAGATGTACCCAGACTGGGTGTAGATAATCTCTAACTATTGAGATTTACTAATGGCTTCTTCCTCGTTATGTGGGGATGAATTTTCCACATTTTTGGATATTTCCAATGTGATGGATCTCAAAAACAATTCCTGGAGGAATTTATCTTTAAACTAAGCTTTACACAAGATACAAAATTTCCACCTTTCATGTATATGATCTGATATGTGGGAGCAGTTGTTTTTTTGGAGTGGGTGAGGAGTTCTAAGCTAGAATCATGATGAACCAGGAGTTGTGAGGAAATTTGTAGCTAGCAAGCTAAATCTTCCATGTGGTGCAGAAGGTTGGTTAACGTACCATTTCACTCCAAGGCCAGTAAGGGTGAGTTTAAATAGTTGTAATCTAATAGTATTGTCAGTGATACTATTAGACGAACACCACAGGCCTAATAGCTGGCCAATTCTAGCCATGGGTAATCAGTTCATTGGTTAGCTTACTTAAATCTGGTAGATTTAAAGATGCTAAGAATGGTATCTGCGATTTATCCACCATCTTGAAATGATTTTGGATAGCTATATTCAAAGGGGTCCTCTATGGGGAAGTTTCAAGAGAACTACCTTGATGGGTGTCTCACAGACTATCTAGAGGAGTGGTGTGTGGGCTCCCCAAAGTGGTAGCACGTGGGGACCCTTGTGGGGTGGTGAAGGGTGTAATTTGATGGGGAGGGATCCTGATAAAATATGCACCAATAAAGGAAGATCCAATAATGGTGGTTGTGTGATGTCCTCTATGCCTACATGGCAGGAGTCCTAGCACACCTCCCGATAATGGGGGGAGGTTTAAAAAGCATCTAGATCGACAGGGAGTCGTGGGGTCCCCTATGGTGTTGATTAGAGTGTGTGCTACTTTGTGTATGGTGAGGGAAATAGATAAATATCAATTCAATAAAACCACATACATAAAACAAAATCAAAGACAAAAATGGTTACTTTCCTTTTTACAATTAAGCTATGTGATCAATCAAACAAAAAGTGGTTTTTGTTTGTTGTGTATGATAAAAAAATCCTATGTAGACCTAATCATCCTTATCACTCTTAGATTAACTAGGTCTTGTCAAGATATCTTCTGATGGTTCATGGGGCAATGTCCCAAAAGAAACGGCGATGCCTTCCAATAGCTAAAGAATCAACAAAGGTAATGGAAATGAGGCTCACGTGCTTCCTGCAATGTCGCCTATAGGGAAAGGATGCCCTTGATTTTTGCCACTAAAGTACCTTCAACCCACGTGAGCATTTGAGTCTTTAGCTTCTTGGTAGTCAGTTACAAGTACTGAGCACTAGATGGGTCGGGTAGCCCCAAAGAGTACTGCACGCACTGGACCTACGTTGACCCCCCTGTGAATTGGGTCACTACCATGCTCGGGTATTCTTTTCCATGGGATGATTGAAGCATTTTAAGCTCCCTAAAAATTCAACAACTATGTTTCAAAGGTTTAACATGACCATGGTGGCTTATGGGATGCCTACCCCCAATGGTCGTAACCTGAACTATAAATTTTTTGGTGGCCCATGTGGGGAAACTTATTTGGTTCAAGTTATGGTTTTTTTAAGGAGTCTTAATTCACTTATGGAGTGACTTTGTACGCAAAAATAAACTAAGTACATAAAGCTCCAGAAACTTGATGCCTTCTAGTACAAAGCTTATGGAAGCTTAGTGTGTGATGTAAGTGAACATACAAAGTGTGGTAATATGCATATATGTGATGATCCTTTACAATATCATTCTAATTACACTAAGTTTTTATTGTTCCTTGTATTGAAAAATAAATATGTTGTGGATCATGGGCCACTTACTCTTTTCCTATTAAACTATGTGAATTTCAACAAGGGAGATGGAAATTCAAATTCTTTAAGAAAGTTTTCATATGCAAACCCAAGTTGGTCCAAGAGACACAAGGGAAGTAGAGATTACATACTTTCTATAATAACACTTGCTCCTAGTCCCATAAATTGAAAAAAATGATTGCTTTGGTTAGTAGTAATATTTTTGGATGATGGGCCACTTACTGCTTTACTAGTTAAGTTATTTTATTTATAGAAAACTTTAGAAAAATAGTTTGAAAAACATATCCTAAATTTGGCCAATTAATTTCTCCCTAATTAATCTATGTGTGTATTGCAAATAAAAATGAAAAAATACTCTAATTTCTCCACTAATTGAGGTTAGTAAAGCAACTAGGCATACTGGACAGAAAATATAAAATGCAGAGGTGAAGGAAATTCACTAAAGGATATCAATCACCTGAGAAAAGAGAAAATACAAGGCTCTTTTTTACTTTCTAGTTACTACGCGAGTTTAGGCACACACAGACACACGCGCGCGTCTGTTAGAGAAAAAGAAATGTGGGCGAGAAAATAAAATGAAAGCTCAATTCCATGGGCTCAGAACAGGTCCTAGAGGTCCTGTAAAAATTCCAGAGAGGTGTTGAGTGCCTTGTAGAGTGGTTATGCAAAGAGAAGGTCCTGCAAACACAACCTTTAGATTAAATAAAAGACAATAGTATGGTCACCATTCCTGTGGTAGTGTTTTTGTGGCAATGGTGTACCAAAAGACACCTCCTTAACAGTTGATTGTTCCCTACAAAGGATCACATGTATAATTGGTGTTGTTAGTGGGAAGACTTAGATAAACAAAACATTGTAAATAGTGGAAACAACGCATACCTAAACATAAACTAAAACAAAGAGGTAAATACACAAATAATGCTCAATGGAGTAAACAAGTTAACAAAATAATGGAAAAAGATCCCTTTATTGATTGTTTGTAGTAGAGGTTGAATACAATAGATGAATCACAAGCACTTGAAGAGAATTCTTTGAGCTATGGTGCTAAAAAATTCTCATCAAGGAGGTCTTTTCCTCAATCTCTTTGCAAGTTTATCCTCTATCTCAAAGAAGTATGAAGACTCTATAATGGTGGATTCCTCCTCTCTCACTAGGATTATGGATTGATTAGAAGAAATATGTCCAACATGCTAGAGCTATTAGTTTCTTTGGATTCAACAATGGAATGGTGGTTCACTCTAATAGCAATTTGGCTAGCATAACTTTTTCTCATATTTTGGCTCTCCCATGGCTTGTTTATATAGAATTTTTGAATCCATCCTCCCTCTCTTGGTTCATGCATGATAATGACACATGAGTAGGACAAGATGATTCCAATGAGGGTTGCATATCTTCAGGGCGACTCAGATTCGGTTGCTCTGGATTGTGATCCTGTCACGGAATTGGCTCCAAGTGTGTAGAGTGGTCCTGGATTCGCTGATTCATCCATTTCTTTGACCACGTGGATTTTGAAGGATATTCCATGCGCACACGGCTATCGAAGAAATAGTAATGATGTCCTCAATTTTTTATCCTTATAAGCTTTGGACCTTAGGAGAAATTTATTTTTTAAAACTTCTTGATGTATTCAGCTAGAAAATAGTCACTTGTGCATTATGTTGGACATCTTCTATCACCTTTTGGATTGTGCAAACATGTGTACGATTTTCTGGTTTTAACAACTCCTATGGACTGAAGTTTACAACATTCACCCAATGAAGTGGGGCTATATTAAATGATATAAAAGGTAATACATGAATTGGACTTCCATTGACCCATACGTAGCTAATAACAATACATGCTAGACACCATGGGTCTCTCCATGAGCAATACACCCAAAATATTAGACAATGACAATAAATAGCTTTTACATCTACACATAAATGTGCTCTCATCTATACATGCCCAAAACATAAAGTAACATGAGTACATGGCATCAATGAGCATCAACATATGCTCCATTTAGCAGCAGTAATAAAATACAATCCATGGTAAGTGCATCAAATCATATGATCTCCATGAGAAATGACATAATCTCTCCATATGTAGTAGAAATGATAGAAGAATTATCCACATCATATGCTAGTACATGGCCACTCAACGTCTTGCCATCACATTCCAACAGTTAACATCTTGCAGTAAAATCATGATAACCACTAGTAACCACCATGCACCACATGTGCATCAACAATAAAATCATCTACTAGCAGTAAGATGGCAATATATGATAGAATAGAAAAAAAAATATCCTCATCAACCATCAACATAATGCATCATCATCACGAGCAGCACATCACCAAGTGGAAGCAATAAAATATCATGTGTAATCTCTCCATGAATGAAAATGTCGCGCAACAACATCCACCATGCCAAAAGATCATGAGCAACAACAAATGCATAACCTCATCAAAGGTGAGAAACATATCATCAATGAGGCATAAACAACAAATCATCACTATACATTGGCAGCAACATATTCTCTCCATGGAACAACAAATTATTCAACCATCTAATACATATTAGCAGTATGCATCAAAAATACATTAGCAACAACATACTTTCACCATATATGAACAACAATGTAAATCATCATCTCTCATCTCATCCATCCAATCAACACATGACCAGAAAAATGATACATCTCGAAAAGGAAATATAACCAATAATATGCATACTCTAGATTATCTAACTCCAACACATCATCTAATCTCCATGGCAGCAGCATATGCATGACAACATATGACATAAATATGATCTAGTAGTAAGATCATCATCAAAATACCAACTATGTCATGCAAACCATATGATTTTTCCACTATATGAAAATAACAACAAAACTCCTTTCCTACAACACACTCATGAAAAATAAGCAAAATATAACTTCTCCAAAGTGAGCATGATGCCAACAATTGCAAGTCTATTTGGAAGCACAAATGCTCCCCCTGAATGTGTGATCCCCCATCACACCTAGACAATGCACATAAGAATAACTATATAGATTCCATATCAACATTAGCATCAATAAAAGAAAAACATATAACTTCTCCAACTAAAACCAAACTAAAAATAGATTGATCTGAAAATGAAAGTGAACATAAAAAAGTCATGTACTTCCCCCTTAACACATGAATCTCTAAAAATGCAGATTTTTCTTTGTTAACACTATCTGATATGGATTCATAAATAAGGATTTGCATGCAACTCATGACCATGTGCTCCCCTTGAGACCATGCAGGCCTCAACTTTTTTGCTGTTATTTTCTCCTCCAAACTCTCAACTGTTGATCCTTCTTCTTCTTAAGCGGTTCGCCTTACACATTCTCCTTTCTCCTATTGGATCTCCTGAAACACATGGGAAACTAGAAATCCTTGGTCTTATGGAAAATATTGTCACATACAAAACATCTAATGTGACCAAGGAATAGAGGAATAGGTTGATTTTTTTTATTGATATAATTTCCATTCCTTGCATGTGCCCTACAATCAATAGCCTATGGCCAAAATCATTACATGAGAAATAGTAACCATAAAAAGAATTATTATGCCTAACGAATGGAGATCTTCTTTGCATGCATGCTTGATATTTTTTCTCCTCGGGCTTCCCCTTTTGAGAGAGTATGATTTCCTGACTATTACAACTCTTTTCCATATGTCCACAGTTTTTGCAGATGTAGCATATTCTCCTTTTTAATCTTCTTTCTGCTGCTCTTATTAGGTGAGAATATTTTATCTCTTTGTAACAATTTTCTGCTTTGTGTCCATCTACTCCACAATTGTAGCATCCATCAATTTTGTTCTCCTCTTTGGCCTTTTTCACTTATTTTTCTTTTGCTTCTTGCACGGCTCTTGATTTACCTTTTCCTTACTGCTACTATTTGCTCCAACAAATTTTTATTTACTTGAAGATGCTTGAGCACTAGCGTAATTTGTTGCAGCTTTTAGTTTTTGACACTCATCCTCTAAATCCTTGTATTTCTTCCACATTCCATTTTTTATTTTTCTTACTTCTTCGAGCCGTAATTTCAGATCTGAAATGTCTTCTTTAAATGCACACTCCTTTTCATCAAACATTTGCAACAACATCCATTGATCTTTATTTCCATCCATAAATATTTGGATTTCCACTTCTAGTTCCATTATGTTGTATTTCTCTTCATCTTTGCTATAACTGCAATTGTCATCTTCTTCTTGAGAGGAAGATTGATTTGTTACTACAGTAAAAGTAGAACCTTTTTGCATTTTTATCCATTTCTAAAAAATGCAATTTTCCTCCAAGATACAAATTTTGCAACTTTTCCAACATTTATTTTGCAGTCTCATAGTGCTTCACATACGACTTGTTAGATCTTGAAATTCCATGCATAATAATACATTTATCTCTATTGTTAGACACTTAATTTGCTAAGGGTTGGTGTGATGGAATGTGAATAGTCTAAGTGATTCCAAGAGACCTTAGAATATGAAACCAAGGGTCATATCAATGTATTATAAATGTATATGATTTGAATATAAAAAGAATCTAATGTTCTATCTTATCTTCTAACCATTCCATGTGTGTTTAACATGGTGTCAGAGTGAGCATTCTCCTGCCCTACTCCAATTTGAGCCATTATTTTCTTGTGGCCTTTATCTGCGTGTTTATCACTGGACCTGGGCTTGTTCCAGACTCTTCTAAATATACACTAGTTAGAGCGCAAGACCTAAATTTGTTCCTCTACCCATGATTTTTTTCTTTTCCTTTGGCACCATCACAACTCTTTTTCTGTAAGATCTTCCATCCCTAACTTGTGCTCTCCTTAAACTAGAGATGAATACTCATCTTGCAATTCTCTTAACCTGCTAGACGTAATGCTTGATTGTTTCTTTGTGTATGCGTCGTGCCCCAGCTTGGGATATTCCTGTATTTGTCACTTTTTATCACACATTTTCCCTAGAATCCATATTCCATCTCCTTCCACATGTAGTAATTGATGACTAGAGTTTCTTGTGACTCTTGTATTTGGTGTGAACTCCCTCTACTCAACTTGATTCCAAAAAAAAATCTACTATACACACCAATCCTATGTGTCTTTGTAACACCATGCATTCTACACAATCAAAGGACCACATGATCAAAATCACTCAATTTATTCATCAAAGAATCATTTTTTAAATGGGAATTTGACCAGTCTCAACATGCACAGCTCCTCAAACCTTGTGTGTGTTCTAATCACATAAAATTTGATCTCCATTGTTGTCTAAGAGTTGATTTCCACTATTTTCTAGAATCCCTCACTAAGACTGACAGTTCAACGTTAAATTGCTCAAGCCTCATAGAATTTCTAAAATTATCTATAAAATAAGGAAATATCTCAGGATCAAAGCATGAAAATATGGCTTCACGACCCAATCCATTAATTCTTGGCATTGCTGGAGTCGTTCTTGCTATTTTTGGAAGTGTGATTCCCGTACTATGTAGGCT
The DNA here is from genome assembly GCA_031772625.1 of Pinus tabuliformis. NCBI lineage: Eukaryota > Viridiplantae > Streptophyta > Pinopsida > Pinales > Pinaceae > Pinus > Pinus tabuliformis. The sequence continues at coordinate 1,471,797,071 of CM062820.1, read as the reverse complement.
ACTGGATGGGAGAAGATGTGTTTCACCTAAAATAATCAAAATTAAGCTTGAGCAAGAAACTGAACTAGAGCTAATTGTTAGAGTATAAAATATCATGGTGCATTGGTCATTTTATATGTTGTTCCTTGTTGTGTTAAAAAAAGTATGTGAAGCAGAATGAGAAATTATCCCCGAAATTCGTAGAGTTATCCCTCACCATAACGCCAAGGCCTCTAGTCACCAAGAATGTGATTACTGAACCCTTTGAGTCTGCATTGAAAGCAATGTTGAAGCTATTATTATTTTTGCGTTGATATTTTTCCAGCCTGATGTGAATTGTTTGAGTTTAATTAAACACAATATATATATGCACACACACACACACACACATATATTATATGTTATTTGAGTTATCGTTGGAACAAGCACTGGTATATATATCGAATGTGTGAAGTGCATTAAAATGTTTGACTTTTTTTATAAAGTTGTGCATATTATTGATGTTGAATTCTCATATTCATACTCATATGGTTAAAGGTTGGTTTATAGCTACATTGGTTGTATGCATCAATATATTGACTACTTCTTGTTTGTGTTGTTTGTTGCATTGGTCAAATAAAGGTTGATATATATGTGTTATAATTGAAACTTGAATTCGGTGAATCTGTGAACCTTGTTATAGAGGAAATATCCAGCTATTAAATAACATGGAGCTTCGTAGGGTATTGGTTCATTGGCATGAGCATTTGAATGTTGAGTGATGAGAATTGTACAAGGCAATCTCCTTGGTGTTGTATTGTTTGAAATTAAGTGGTGGCGGTTGAAATTCCACGACTTGGAATTGTTGTATGTTTCTTTGAATACATTGAGGGCTTGCATATTCCATATGTTCAATCATATTCTATTGTGGTTTTGAGTTGATTATATATATTTATGACTTGGTTTATTTATATATAGCTTGAGATCAAGAACCTAGTAGGCCTTGAAGTGAAATATGTTGGTAATACCAGCTATATTTGTTCCATCATTTCATCCCTGGTTGTCCATTTATGGTGAATGCATTGATTACTGTAATTTCTTCATTCTTGGGAATAGTATTTATGAGATTCACCTTATTTTCTAAAAGAATATGTCTAGAATTAATGAAGTATTAGAATTCCTAAAAACTATGATATTGTCTACTACTCATGATACATTAACAGTCAACAAAGTTTCTCTCACAGACATTCAAATATGTCCACAAAATGCACAAGAAAAGATTGATTTTTTGCATCTTGAATCACAGCTACATCAAGATGAGTTATAGAAGTGTAGTTATCATTCTGAACTTGTCTCTGTTCAATACAATCCTCTCTTTCAGATTGACACAGATTCCCATAAGCTACCAGAAACTAATCAAGTCATTGAAAGGGAATATTTGCATGTAGGTGCAAAGTTTAGTCTACACTTCCCAAGCCAATCATCAGACCTTGGGAAGACATTGTCAGCAAAAAACACATAACAGGTCCTAGATATGACAAGGATATGTCCTTTCATGCTCCATACTACTCAAATCCCATAAAATTTTGGAGTGCTGGATTTATTCAGTACAACTCTTCACATGTTTCTGCTCCTGCTCCACATTCACAATGATAGGTTGTCAAATTCCAACATTGTGACCGAGTTGGCCATATGAAATATCATTGTTTTGATCTTCACTCGTGCAAGCATTATAGTCAGCACACTCATTCTTCAAACAAATGCTTCAGAAATAAGCCACTTGCAAGAATAAAGTGTTGAATTTAATTATACGAGTTATTACTCTGCTATCTCATGATCGATTAAGATAACCGGGAAGTGAAATAAAATGGCTAAGACAAACTAATAGTAATCCCTAATCTACATGGTCATGCATGCAGTTTCGATGCAATTTATAATATTACAAAGTGTGAGAAAGTACCTTGCCTCCTTGCAATTTGGTGAAGGATTTTTGGCCTGATGAAGAATCCTGGCACTCCAATCAAGCGATCTATTTCATCCACTCCCGATCCAAAGACTTCACAAAAATAAAACCAAACAAAGCTGATAAGTGATCTTCCACATAAGATCATTAGCTCAAAACATCTAGAAATCACACATATAAATTACTGAAAAACTGATATAAGTGCAAGGAACATAGATTTGTATTAACCATATAAGTGAAAGTACATCAATATACCTTCAAAAAATAAGATCCTATCCAACAACTTGTAGTATGGTCTCCTCTCCCAATATAGCAGAGCTCTCATGCTATAGTTTAGATACCCTCTCCTCTCTTCTCTTGGTGATATTATAAAGGCTCATTCTATCCTCCAAGAGAATGTATCTAGACACCTAGGGGCTTGATAAGTTAGGAAACTTCCACATTAAGTGACCCCTAGCCAACTCATACAAAAGTGGGTCAAGTTGACCTCCTTGGGAATGGAAAACTATAGAAACCTTTTTCACAATTATGAGCTTTTTCTCAATTATGAAATAATTATTATCTCATAATTATAATATTTTGGAAAAACAATTATGAGAAATTGCTCAATTATGTAATTTCACCCTTTTAACATTGAATAAATCTCACATAAGTAAAGAAAAGGTGAAAAGGGTTGCATTTTAGCTAAACAAATGAGGTAAGTTGAACTTGGGTTTCTCTCCCTATAATGGAGTGGCAAATAGGGTTATAACATATGCCCCCTAATGCATGAGGTTAGAAGAGAAACTAATGGTTGAAATGCATTACAATAATATTGAAAGCTCAAAATGGGAGGAAGGATCCAAGACTACAAATTTGGATTGAAGGAACTCAAGTTTTGAAGTGTCGACTCCATTGATAACATCCTCAAGGTGGGTATACCCATGCTCGGTCATAAAGAAATATTGAACATGGCCACCAAAAAATACACTGTAAATCCATGACATTAAATGCTAGGGCAGGGCCACAAACAACACACAATGGATCCATGTGACTCAATAAATAGAGCATAGCCACCAACAAATACAATGTGGATCTATGTCATAGTATACATCAGTAGGACTATGGACACATTATAGGCAAAGAAGTGTCCCAGATAGCCTAAAAAGTACATAAATTATACATAACTCCAGCACAAACTGGGAAGGATGCTATATAAGAGTGAGAAGTCCCTAAAACAGGGTCTTCGACATAACCCTAATGGTACGAATCTACATCATGTGAATAAGTGAGTCGATGTCAAGCATCGTAGAAACCAACTGATTACCAGCCAATGAACTAAACTAGTAACAAACGTGAGGGAATCCATCAATGAGGAAAATGGACCCCAAGGTACTTAGTACAATCCACTAAGTGTGAATAGATGAGATGATGTCAAACACCAGTGAAAACGATCAATTAGGAGCCAATGATGTAAATCGACTTTCCATCGTGAGGAAGCACGACACTAAGGTCAGCAAGCCCCAAGGTACTATTGGTTCCTAGATCAAACTCCTGGATAATGATATGAAGTTGACACAAGAAGATCCATCGAAGGAGGGCATTAATGTATCCCCCATCAATTTACATGGAATATACTGGGATGATGTGATGTATGGATGAAGTCATGAAGCAATGAAGTGCAACTGACACAGGGGTGGCCAACTCAAAAACGTCAACATGTTATTAAAGATGGCTGACACAGGTTGAGACTTCCCTTGAACACATAGAGATATGACACAAGAGTGACTTGGCAATGTGACTAATGAGCATCATGTGATATCATGCAACGACACAGGAGACATCGAAGCATGCTCCATATGACAGGAAGAGTAACAATCAGGAGGAGTAAAGAGACTCATATGGATGGTACAGATCCTAGGCTATAAGAAACGAGGTATTATGGACTATGAAGAGAAAGAAGAAGAAGGAGTAGTGGACCTTGAAGTGGAAATCATTAGTGCCCTTAATGAGTTAAAGAAAAAAATGAAGAAGAATAAGCAGTTGAAGGAACAGTTACAACATGAAAAGGAAGGTATGTATAACTCTGACAGTGAGGGGTTTTCCTATCAAAAAGAAAAGATTGAGGAATTTATCAAGAACAAACAAATTCTAGTCCTTCTACTAGAAGAAAATCAAGGAATGTTGGGATGGGGTCCCCTGGGACAAGTTTTGGGGCGAAATCCCAAGTTTTGTTGTATAAAGATGTAAAGTCTCTACAAATTGTGGTTGGGGAGCACGTAGATAATTAAAGAGTCAAAAAAGGTTTTACCCTTATTTATGTAAGTTGAGTTGGATTTTTGAAGATCTACCCATGGTATGCGGAGCATGGGATTGTATAAATAGGTGTGCCTTAGGGATGTCTAAGAAAAGTAACAAGTTTGGTCTATGGAAAGAGTCTAGAGAATTAACGCAAAAAGTAGGAAGGAAGGCTTTGTAGCTGTGTGCACATAGGCCTAGAGTAGAGTCCATAGCTGAGTGCACAAGGAAGTATTGATTCTGTAAGCATTAACTGAATATTAATAAAGGAAGATTGTTGCAGAAATCCTTGTGTTTATCTCTTTAATTCTGTTATGTATGAATGCACTTTATGTTGTGATGAATGATGGTTTTATGAAATAATGTTGTATTAATGCGTGACTTTGCTTGATCTATATTATTATATTAACGCAATTGATATTAAGGGTTTACGTGAAGATTATATCATTGTATGTTAAAGTTATCAAACACGTAAGCAGATATGAGTAAATACTGGGTTAAGAATAATCTTGAATGTGTGTAAGTAGTTAATTCACCTATTCAAGGTCCGCAAAAGCCAGTCATAGACCTTCACGGAGGTCTAAAAGCTGATTAAAGGGAGTTCCATCAATAATCCATAAGGGCTTATCGATCTGCACGAAGGAATATATATGTCACAAAACGACATCACGTTGATATATGGGTGTGAAAAATTGGTTGCAGCATCCCCCCATACTGCTTCAAGTGAGACTTCAGTCCGTGCTCTACGAATTGATGCTAGAAGGGCCAGTAGTGTAGGGATTTGTTTGGCGTAACTAACTCTGAACCTGGGTCAGGACCCACTAATCCAACAAATGGTTCCATTGCTAGAACCAGGATCTGCATAAAGGGATGTGTGATATGGCATCAATGGAATCCAATAAAGAAAGAAATTGAGAATTGGTCAGATAGAAAGATCCATGAATTCACAGCACAAGAGAATAGAAATCCATGTCTAAAAAAAGAACAATGGTTGGACAGATATCTATACATAGAGATACACAAAATTTTCTTCTACACCTTCCCGATCGAACTGTACAAGTGGATCACTAAATTAGCAGATGACCAAGGAAGGTGGAGGCTTGACAGTCCAATAGTGTGGACCCCGGAGCTAGTGCAGAGATTGGAAGCTTCTAAAGATAAGATCATGTGCGTTGTTGACCATTGGCTTGATTGAGTCATAAGAGGATTTGTGACAGAATTTGCGGTCGATACCTCAATCAGCTACTGTGAAGCAGAGTGACGATTTTTCAAGGGACCGCAAGGTAAGTATTTGAGATATCTAAACACTTGGATTAAAATGATCTTATGTAAAAATTCGGTTATTCCACTGCCTTGATGTTTGGATCTATAGGAAGTGGACAAATCTTTAGAAATCAGGAGAGAGCAGGTCCTAAATACAACCCATTGATAGAATCTCCTTCGAGTGACGATGAGGGAGCGGTACAAGCCTCACCACAAAGCATTGTACAATTGATAAAGTAGGTTTTTCTGTGAATACCCCATCCGCCCACACCACCTCCACCTTCACCTCCACAACATACACCTTCACCCACACCACCACCACCTCTTCCACCATTCAACATGTCGAATACCATGAAGTTGCTCGTTTTCAAGGGCTTGGGAAGTGAGGACCCAGATCAATTTTGGTTCATTGTGAAGGTTGTATGGATGGCACAGAATATTACATATGATCATATAAAGAAGGTGCAATTGGTTACTTATCTACAAGATCACGTGTTGACATGGTACATTAAGTAATGCACTGATAATCTGTTGGCATCGTTAGCAAACACTCAGACTACTCTGAATAAGGAATTCAGTAGGCCTAAGTCTAAAACGCAATCAGTAGTGGGGTTCAAGGAAATCATGATGAGGTTCAGTGAAAAACATTTGGAGATGGATCAGAGGCTGAACTGCATGATCCGTGAAGCTAATATGAATCTCACAGATAGTTAGCACTGCAATTGGTTTATAGCCGCGCTCCTGCGCCACATAAGGATTGCGTTGTCACAAAAAAAGATAGGAACTCAGGTGGAAGCACTAGAAATCACAATGAGATTACATGAGACACCTATCCAGGATGTGTCATTGGGAGTTTAATAGATTCATGTGGAGTTGTAGAACCTCTTCTTGGAGTTGCAGATCTTAAAAAAGGAAAAAGCGGCTCGGCGAGAGGTGCGCGAAGAAGTTTGGTGCTTGAAGTGTAAAAGCCAGGGGCATGGTAAAGATCACTTCCCTGTCTTCATCAATTATGTTGCAGGAGGAGGGCCAATGCCTCTAAGGCAGGAAGCTCTAGCAAGACCAAGTACAGGGCCCGCGCTATGGTGTGCTATTTTTTAAGTAGTTGGAAAAAATGTAATAGAAAATTGTCACTTGCTGCAAAAATTTGTACAGACGCCACAACAATTATTATGCAAGTTCTATAAATTGGTGGGCCATGATAAGCGTAACTACCATAGCTATGAATTGATGATGGAAAGAACACCTGTGTATCGAATGCAAACAGAAACTTGGCCTCTGGATCAAGGCGCTGGGGGAGCACATGGAGGATATCAGGGGCACAGAGGAGATCCATTTCTGGGAAGATTAAATGGAAGTCAATTGAAGCCATACACGGGGGATCAAACCCACTGACTACATAACAGTAGCACAGTCTTAGCGCTCTAGGCAGCTAGAAGGGAGCGCAGGACTATAAACTACACTGCCTGCATTATAGATCTATGTGACAAGTGGGATGCACAAAAAAGGGTGGTGTCACAGTACAAGAAGAGGTGCAAAGGGAGCTATGCTACAAAGGGAGGTACCATGCAGCACAGCTAGGAAGTGACCGTTACAGTCACTATTCATGATTTGACAATTAGGAGATGGTTAAGAGGAGCGGGGGGCGACATTTAAGGCTGAAATATTTGGAGATCTGCCACCAAATCAGAATTTATGAACGGATTTTGGGGGGCACGGTCGAATTTGAATTCAAATTCGCCTATAAGTTATGCATGGCCATCCAGCAGAGAACAATTTGCATCCTTAGAATTTTTGCATTGGGTTGTCCATTGTTTATAAATCGTCAGGTTTTCACAGATTTAGTTGCAAGTTCTGTGTTTGATAGGTTATCTAAGGATACCCAGCAGCTCATTATTAGCACGATGTGAGGACCAGTTGAAACGGAAAGCACTGGGGGAAATGTTGCCTCTGAGGGAGCTTCTCTAGAGGTTGTGAGCATGGAGGCTCCGGCTGCTGTGCTTACGGTGTCGAGGTCACCTAGGCCGATACCCACACTGGTGCGAGAAGTCCCTAAACCTAAGAAAGACAAACAGAAAAAGCCAATGCTGGTGTGTGAGTCACTGAGGAAGCATGCTACTACCTAGGCCCAGAAGAAAGAAAAACAATCAATGAAGGATAACGGGAAAGTGGTAGATTTGGAGGCCAAAGAGGGCATGGAGGATATAGATTCCAAGGGTGTGGAGCCTATCTCCAAGTTTCTAGATTATATCCCTCTACATAAGGGAAAAGTGAAGGTCCCTAAGGATCTAGATGTAGGAAAATTCCTCCAGAATACGCCACTTCTACCGAAGGGCGACGACGTGCACTATTGCTACCGCATAACGCCTCACCAAGCTTCAGGAAGCTATGCAGTTGCTTACACAGGTGGAAGGAACGCATAAAAAAGAGGCAATCCTTAAGGCCAGGTTAGTGCCTTGGTTGGATGAAGCCTACACAGTCTCCGACAACATACAGGAAAAGTTGGTCAACTTGCAAAGTATGCAATAGAAGATTAAGAAGGATAGTGCAAGACCAGCCACAGAGCAGCTGGTAGAAAATATCAAGCAGGAAGCCACGTGGAGTGTTGTTGAGGTAGTGGTTGCACAAGTGGAGCTCAGGGATCTTCGCAACAATATCTCTGCACTAGCCGAGTGACTCGAGCATGAGTCATGATCTTTGTGTTGGGGGCCTTTTGCGATGGGTTCCCCTGGGACAAGTTTTGGGGAAAATCCCAAGTTTTGTTGTATAAAGATGTAAAGTCTGCAAATTGTGGTCGCAGAGGGCTTAGATAATTAAAGAGTCAAAAAGGGTTTTCCATTCTTTTGTAAGTTAAGTCAATTTTTTGAAGATCTACCCATGGTTCACAGACCATGGGATTGTATAAATAGGTGTGTCTTAGGGATGTCTAAGAAAAGTAACAATTTTGGTCTATGGAAAGAGTCTAGAGAAGTAACGTAGAAAGTGGGAAGGAAGGTTCTACAACTATGTGCGCAAAGGCCTAAAGTAGAGTCCACAACTGAGTGCGCAAACCCCTGCAGCTGAGTGCGTAGGGAAGTCTTCAGTCTGTAACAATTAACTGAATATCAATAAAGAAAGATTATTGCAAAAATCCTTATGTTTATCTCTTTAATTCTATTAAGTATGAATGCGCTTTATGTTGTGATGAATGATGGGTTTATGAAATAATGTTGTATTAATGCGCGACTTTACTTGATCTATATTGTTATATGAACGGAATTGATGTTAAGGGTTTATGCGAAGATTATATCATTTTATATTAGAGTTACTGAACACATAAGAAAATCTGAGTAAATATTGGGTTAAGAATAATCTTGAATGCGCGTAAGTAGTTAATTCACCTGTTCAGGGTCTGCAAAATCCAGTCCTAGAGCTTTGTGGAGGTATAGAAGATGATTAAAGGGAGTTCCATTGATAAGCCATAAGGTCTTATCGATCTGCATGAAGGAATATTTAGGTCACAAAATGACATCACGCTGATCTCTGGGTGCGGAAACTTGGTTGCAACATCCCCCCACACTGCTTTGGGTGAGACTTGAATCCGCGTGCCGTGGATTGATGCCAGAAGGTCCAGTAGTGTAGGGATTTGTTTGGTGCAACTAACTCTAAACCTGGGTTAGGACCCACTAAGCCAACAACGAACCTGTGAGAGACTAGAATAGGAGAACAAGCATTTGAAACAGGAGCTGCTCAAGTTAAAAAGGAAATAATCTCACAGACATGAAAACATGATATTCTGTCTCTAAGTTAAACTAAAGGAGGCTAAGTGAAAGGAAGAGGTTCTTTAAGATCTTATCCAAGAATGTGAAGAGAATTGTTAAAGTCTTGAAGCAGAGGTTGTCTCTCTAAGAACCGATCTTGAGAGAACAAATACTGAGAAGGGTTTAAATGAAAAAATTTCCAAAGGGACAAAGAGACTATGTCAGAACCTGATTAGTCAAAGGCCCTCATGAATAAAAAAAAAATTGGGATACTCTAAGACACAAGAATATTCTATAGGGAAGATAAAACTCAAGTCCACAGGATTCAAAGAACCACAGAGCCATGGGAAGAAGCATCATGAAAGAATTAATGAAGACAAAAGAACAACAAAGCAAAGAGGAGATCATCAATGGAGAATGTACCAATCAGTCAGATGACCAAGAAGGATCAAAGTTGAAAGAGATGAAAATCCCATATATAATACGCACTGGATTTCTAAATCTCAAAACTCTTCTCTCAGAAATCATAATGTCTACTCTCTCTTGATAAGTGAAGTAGAATGCTTCAAATGTGATAATTTTGGGCACAAATCTAGTAAGTGCATATGCTAGTTTAAACACATGTCTAAGTCAATGTGTTAGAAATTCATCTATCCAAAAGGATAATGGGAGATGGAAATGAAAGACTAAAAAGAGAATGTACTGTGGACTTTCCTTATCAGCTCATAATTAAGAAAAAAAATGGTATGTGGATGGTGTTTGTTCCAAACATATGACTGGGGACAAAAAAAAAATTGTGGAAATAAAAGGACTGGGGAAAAAAGTCACCTTTGGAAGCAATGCTTCAGCAAGAATCAAAGGTAAATGTGTAGTCAGTCTTGATAAAAAAATAGAAGCAAAATATGTGTTCTATGTAGAAGGTCTCAATAACAATCTGGTTAGTGTTAGCCAAATGTGTGATAATCGCTATGATGTGACCTTTCTATATAAAGACTGTGAGGTCCACAACATAAAGAATGGAAAACTTGTGGGAAAAGTAATCAAAACCCACAAAAATATATATGTGTTTGACTATTCCAAGGTTAACTATTATTTAAGCAAAACAAGTGAAGCACAGTTGTGACACAAGAGGCTTGGGTATATGAATTTTGACAATCTGATAAAAGTAAGCAAGATGGGAGCAGTGAGGGGATTACCAAGACTGTCAAGGTCCAATAACACAATCTGCAAGTCATATTAGTTTGGAAAATAGACTAGGACTCATTTCAAGTCAAAATACTTCTCCTTATCCATACCTTTAGAACGCATTCACAAAGACATTTGTGGCCCAACTAGAGAAAAAAACCTCAAAAGGAGAGAGGTATTTTATGTTTCTCATTGATTATTTTACCAGGGCCACTTGGATTGTCCTCTTAAAAGAAAAATTAGAAGCATTCAAGCATTTCAAGAAGTTTAAAGCTCAAGTAGAAAATGAGAAAGACAAAGATAAAATGCTTAAGATCAGACATAGGGGGAGAGTACACCTCATGAGAATTTGATGAATTCTGTGAAGAGCATAGCATTAGGAGGCAGTACTTAGTGGCTAGAACTCCTCAAAAAAATGTAGTAGAGAGGAAGAACAGATCAATCCATAAAATGGCGAGAGTAATGTTGGATGAAGTAGGAGTGTCTCACAACTTCTAGGGAGAAGCATCCCAGGCAACAGTATATCTGACAAGCAGAACTCAACTTAGGCCTAATAGCGATAAAATTCTCTATGAGTTATGGAAGGGAAGACTTGCATTAGTTAAACAACTCAACGTGTTTGGAAGCAACAACTAAGGGATATTGATTTGTTACTCTACTCGAATAAAAGGATATAAGTGTTACAACAAGTGGACAAATAAGATTGAGGATTGCATCGATGTAATAGTGCATGAAGTAGGTTCACAACCTAAGTTATCTAAAATAAATATGAACTCAGATGATGAAGAAATTTTAGATTTCAGGTCCACAGATTTGGAGGAAACAAATTCAAACAGTGAAGGTGACAGTGAAGGTGACTTCAAGGCCAAAGAAACCCTCCAGGTACGTACATAAGGAACATCTTGAGAGTCATATTCTTGGAAATCAAAAACATGGTGTCCAAACAAGAAGGAGACTGGCTGGCAGTACAAGTTATGTAAATATGGCTTTGTTATCACAAATAGGACCCAAGAACCTCTGTCAAGCAAGTGAAGACAAGTTATGGGTGAAATCTATGAATGAATAACTTAGTCATATTGAAAATAATGACACTTGGGAGCTTGTTCCAAGGCCAAGAGAGAAAAATGTTATTGGAACCAAATGGGTTTTCAAGAACAAATTGAATGAACAGGGTCAAGTAATTAGGAACAAAGCTCGATTGGTCTGCAAAGGATATGCCCAAATAGAAGGGGTAGATTTCAAAGAAACCTTTGCACCAATAGCTCGACTGGAAGCTATCTAGATCTTTCTTTCTCTTGTAGTCCATAAGAATATTAATGTATATGAAATGGATGTGAAGTATGCAGTTCTCAATTGAGATTTAGAGGAAGAATTTTTCATTGAGCAGCTAGAAGGAATTTTTCTCACCTTCGATGAAGGGTTCATATGCAAACTGAAGAAGGCCATGTATGGATTAAAACAAGTCCCTAGAGCTTAGTACAAAAGGTTGGATAAGTAACTTCAGAACCAATGGTTTAAGACAGGCATAGTTGACAATAACCTATATGTAAATTCTGAAGGCGAACATCTACTGATAATAGTTGTGTAGGTGGATGATATCATATTTGGCAGCGATATGGAACAATTGGGGCTTGCAAAATGTATGCAAATAGAATTTGAAATGCCCATTATCGTAGAACTATCCTTCTTCCTAGGTCTACAAATTACTCAGTATCCACAAAGAGTGTTTATATCCCAATCCAAATATCTCAAGGAAACTCTGAAGAAATTTGGGTTGGAAGACTACAAGTCAGTCAGCACACCCAATACTACAGGCTGCAAGTTATGAAAACAAGATGGAACGCCACTGATAAATCAGACTGAATATAGGTCAATGATAGGAAACTTATTGTATCTAACATCTTCAATTCTAGACATCATGTAAGCAGTGTGGCTTGTGTCTAGATTTCATGCTTTCCCACATGACAATCATGTTGTTTTTGTCAAAAGTGTTGATCTAGATTTTCATTAATGTCAATATGAAAGCCAAGGAGCTATCAAAGTAGAGCTATCAAAGAAAATAAGAGAAGCAAGTGTAAGAGTGGAAGATTAAGGAGGAGACATATCGGAGGAGCCATATCGGGAGTATTGTGTGTAATGTATTCCCAAGAAGAACCGAGAGGAAGAATTCATCAAAAGAAGCAAAGAGGAATCATAATGGGTCTTTGAATCTGGCTGAAGAATCATAGTGAGTCTCAGAGAGAATCAACGATGTATGAATTTGCAGAAGGCAGGCTCAGACAGATTTGGGCAACAGAAAAGTGAAAGGCTGAAACCCTGAACAAAACTCGAAACCACAGGAAAAACATTGAAGAAATGAATCATATTCAAAGTGAAGAGACAGATGAAGATTGAACAAACAGGAACCGTTGGATCTCAGAGATCAACGGGCGAGGTCGAAGGAAATGATCAACCAAGATTAAATCGCGCTGGTGTCAAGAAATGAAAGGCGGAGATTGATTTAAGCAGTAGCGGAAGAAGAATTAGGAGAAGGCATCGCAGCCGTCGATGGTAGAATATCTACGGTCATCGGGTACAAACAAGCTCGGGCATTAGTCAACGAAGGAAGGCAGATTTAAAGCTATAAGTGGGATTTCAGGTGGATGCAAAATGGTAAGCTATATTGAAGGGTAGTCACCCGATTCCATTAACCGTTCGACATGTAGCAACCGAGGAAAGAGAAAAACTGCTTTATCGGGTGGGTATTCTCCATGCTTGTGTCTCACCCGAAATCATTTTGGATCATCAGATCAAGTGGATCCAGATCAACAGTCACAAAGTGTCGTGCAAATTAATTGATCAGGAAAAGGCATCAGCAGTTGATTTGATGGTTGAAATCTACAGTGGAGAATGAACCCGATAAAGTTAAACCTCGGGAACTGTGTCTGAGCGAGTTACATCATCACTATTGTAATACGCCCTAATGATATATCGCATCCACCATATCGGAGGTTATGCATCGCAAGTTATAAAGTAATGGAACACTATAAACTACGATTACGATATATATCTATCTATCTATATATATATATATATATATATATATATATATATATATATATATATATATATATATATATATATATATATATATATATATATATATATATATATATATATATCTATACGAACCCAACGGAATTATTAAAAACAGTTTATAATCATATCACATCCAGTAGGGGCAATCGGCAATCGACCATCGGCGATGTTATAGGCACGATGTATAAAAGACCTCCAGAAACTTGCAATTGCGATTGAGATAGTGACGTGGCTGGTGGGACCACCCATTATATATTTCTAACTATGTTAATGGGGCATCAGCTAGGTTGTGATTGCGATTACAGGATTATTAATGTATATTGTATGAATATTAAAAAAAGGGGGCCTCTTTGATATTTTCTTTAATATGCAACATTATTGTAATTTGGCCTCTCTTCCAC